>CM050208.1:16810000-16812500 GCA_027475355.1 Coilia nasus
TGTCCGTCTGTCTGTCAGTCCGTAAGAAGGATTATGTACAAACTACTGGCCTGGTTTTTATGAAACCTTGCTAGCATGGTACTGTGTGGGCCAAGAAAGAACCCATTAAATGTTTTTAATCGTGAGGTGGATCCGTTCATTTTAGTTTCGTTGTGGTGTTTGGGATTAATGGGGCTCTGTACTCTCCAAAAGCTCTCTGCTAGATCATTCATCTGATGTAACTTGTCCATTTGATATTATGAAATGTTTGAGTTGATGGAGATTATGGAGCAAGAAATGAACATTAGCATGCCATGACTATTTCTGCTGGGTATATATTTGTCCTCTGTGTTGCCATGGTGTGCAGGCACAAGAATTTGTTGCAGTCATTAACAACATGGCCACTTCCAGTAACATACTGGATGTTATAATAATGTTATATAACATATATAATGTTTGTTTGGGTCAGAGCACTATTTACATATTTCAATTATGTTTTACAAGTAATAGTAAATCAACCAGAATGTTGTAAAGATTCGATGTGCTACCTGTTTCGTACTGTATGTCCTCAGTGTAATGGTCTGGGCGTTTTAGAGTAGTTTCCTTCCGTCTTGTGAGGAGGGTTTAAAACAACACACATACAGGACATGACACAAGGAAAAGGAAGGAAAGGAAATACACACGTGAACATGTGGTAGACGAAAGCATCAACCAAAGGCACATGGTAATATAACACAGGACATGGCATAACAATCCCAAACAGATCAAAATTTTAAATTTTAAATTAAAGGTCATACTGAGACCCTGACAAATCCTGACCTTGAGTATATAGGTTGCTTAAGCCCCAGTCTTAGAGCAAGTAGAGCAGAAGTTATTACTAAGACGATTTGAGGATCAAAGGGGTGACCTGTTTCCCTTGGTCAAGCACCTTTTTGTGAGGACTACCACAACCACACAACCATTTGCGTTTTCAGTTGAGCGTGTATTCACCTCTGTTGGATATATCACCATCATGTCAAACTTTTTAAAACGTTGGTTGGGCTCCAAGGCATTCCGCTAAAAACACTTCTAGACTGTAGCATGCAAACACACACGCACGCATGTACACACACACACACACACACACACCACACACACACACACACACACACACCACACACACACACACACACACTACACACACACATAGGATTTTGACACGTGCTCTTCTCTTTTGGCCTTATGCTGTCCTTGAAGTCATTTGTGCCAAGACTGGATACTGTCAGTGAGACGACATAGACAATTCAACGTGGTTTGTGTACCTTTTGTCTGTGGTGACGAACATGCATTTTCAGAGGCATCTAAAATAACATGACCTTACTTTTTGTTGACCTTCCACTGTAGATTTGGAAGGATTCAATGCTTCATTGACAATGTTATTGAGGTGAAAGTCCAATTTTAGATATGTAAATGGATTATGCATTGAGGTAAATAAGTAACACTACAATGTAGGCTCTAGCATAGATTATAGAGGACCTCAGAGTCTTTTGAGGAATCATTTGACTACAGCATCAGCCAGCTCAGGTTAACTGGGACACCGGGTCTCTCTTTTTCTCAGTAAGGAAAAGTCTGCACACTTGAAATCCTTTTTGTGGTTTATTTCATGGCACAAAAACATTTGTTTCGACCATCTGGTCTTCCTCTGAGGAGGTTAAAATGTCATTTTGCTTTTGTGCCGTGAAATAAACCACAAAAAGGATTTCAAGTGTACAAACGTTTTTTCCTTACTGGATTATAGATTAAATTTTGTCCTGTACCTTGACATGGGAAGGTGTAACCTAACCAGGGTTCGAATTATAAATTTGACCCTATGGGGGTCTCTATCTTTAAAAAAAAAAAAAAAAAAAGCAAAACGCACTGTCCTTTTTAATTTTTTTCGCTGTGAAGCCAAACGACACAAGGCCAGCCAGTGCTGTTTTTTTCGGTGGCATGGCGGAAAGTTTAGGCAACCTACGTATTATTTTTGCATTTCTAAAAACGCATTACAAAATGAAGGAAGATTGATATAAGATAGGAGGTAGATGAGAAGTCTTCTTCGGATTGAACTTCACTTTCGCAAGCCCCAAATTTCAGATTTGCGCGCATAGTGGTGTGATGGTGAATCAATATCATGTCGTAATTCAATACAAAGATGGCTGCATGGTGATCGTAAATGAAGCGAATTTTATTTATGTTTATATGGTGATATATTTAAGCTTATCCTGGTAATATGACATATTCGAGAAGCCTCCACAGTAAATGAAATTTGCTTCTTTCATTGGAGCCTGAGGGTATGGCTCCCACGTAATTCGAACTATGAACCTAACTGTTTTAACTCTCATTTTCTAAGCCTCCTACACTCTCAGTTTCAGTTTCTCACATTCCCAGAATCACACACACACTGGAGGTCTTATAACTCTTTCCTGTTTCTGTGTTACAGGATATGACATCGCACTAGAGTTCACCAAGGCCCTTCCTCTCTTCCCTGGGAGAGCCGAAAGCT
>CM050208.1:16817500-16840000 GCA_027475355.1 Coilia nasus
AGAACAATCTTTCAAATACATATTGTGACACACAGTATGCACCCTCTCAAACCAGCTCACATGTACAACACCTACTCATACACACCCAAAGGACCTGCATGTGTATTACAGAATACAGGATACATATATCAGTAGTATGTTATGTGCACATATCATGTGTGTGATCTCTCTCTCTCTTTCTCTCTCTCTCACTCTCTGTCTCTTTCTCCCTCTCTCTGTATCTTAGGAGTGTGTGCGAGCCTCTGACTGTCATCATCCCTGATGACTCCGTGAACCTGCTTACCTCATGTCATCGTCACGGCGTGTCCGAGTCTGGCGACCTCTCGAACCCCAGGGTCCCTTCTCTGCAGCACTGTCACAGAGACGAAGGCGAGCTTAGCCAATACGGCGCAGGACCACCGGCAGAACTCAACATTTGTCCCGCCTCCCCTGATCAGCCTGAGCCAATCAAAAATGTGTGTGCCCTGCAGCAGATCTGTGAGGAGGAGGAGGAAGAGGAGGAGGAGGAGGAGGAGGAGGAAAAGCAAACTAAGACAGATGTAGAGCTGACACACACACAACAAACACAAGAGCTACCACAGGGTCAGGCAACTCTGCCCCCTCCCACAACCACAACGCCCCTCACAAACCAGGAAACTCTAAAGGACAGGCACACACTCTCACACACGCAACAGCAACCCAGCGACACAACAGCGGGGGACAGAGAAGATACAGTCTCTCACACTGACACTCAGATGCCCAAATCTAACATCATCCCTGAAGCGGACAGTTTGCGCACACACAAAGACGGGGATGATTCCGACACACCTGAATCTGGCACACCTGAACCTGGGATACCTGAATCTGGCACACCTGAACCTGGGATACCTGAATCTGGTGGAGAAACACAGGTACGGCATGAAAAAGAGGCGGAGTCTCAACATGAGCCGACGCCCCGCCTGGAGACTGGCAGCGAGGGCGGGGCTCCGCAGGTACCGGAGAGAAACAACAACACCCCTCTTCCGTACAAGCCCGTCCCCTCTCCCCGCCCCCCGCAAAAGAACCACTGTGTGGAGGAGGGGCCAGATGCCGTGGAGGCGGGTCGCACTCCTGTGAGCCCCGAGGCCGAGAGGGTGGAGGATGACGAGCTGCACACTGACCAATCGTCCGCTCGGAAGCCTTCTGAGAGGCGGGGCAGCGGCAAGGAGGCCGGGCCAGAGCTGTGGCCCAAGGGGCGTGGCGTGAGGCTGCGTGACCGCCTGCTACAGTTCCCGCTCTGCGAGAAGGCCCTGTCACTCAATATCAACCCCGCCCCCAAAGAGAAGCTGCTGCCCTTTGCGCAGTATAACTGCTGCCATGTGCTGTGACCCCCCCAACCCCCCCATATACACATCTATATACACACACACACACACACTCTCTCTCTCACACACACAAACACACATGTCTGATGTCCTGAGATCTGACACCCTTCTCGAAGATAAACTCTCCTTTCTGCACTAAAGCTGCTGTCACGTGCTCCCCCAAACCCCCAGCCCACCCCCTCAAAAGGAGAGCACCTCACTACTACTCTGAGCAGAGGCCCCACACTTCCTCACCTATTGTAGCAGGCTATTCTGTATATAGAGCCTGCCACACCACCACTGCTACCCATTATTAGCCTACCTGCAGTCTCCTATAAACGAGACATTCAACTTTGCGCTGCTATGTACATATTACAGCAATATATATGTGAAATGAGATGACTTGTACATAGTTGCATTGTCTCTGTTTTATTTTATTTAAAAAAACAAATGTACAATACTGTTTGTGTGGCTAAAAGCATGTGGACAATTATCACTGGAGGAAGGCTAACGGGGGCGTGTGCTAATGCAAGTACTAGCTTAAGGCAATGTGCTGATGCTAATATTAGCTCAGAGAAAATCATTTGTTGAGGGTGTGCGCTAATGCTAGCTGATTGCATCGCATTGGTTTAGGAGTGAGCTAGCCTGTAGCAGTGCAAGCTCAGATTGCTGCAGTGTGTGAGGATCTGATCTATGCTAATGCTAATGCTAGGTCAAAGCAGTGTGTAGATGAAGGCGCTGAAGCTTGTGCAGAGCAGTGGATGAGGAAGTGTTGATCCTCCATGTGCTAATAAAAACTAGCATCCGACTATATTAGACATATTAGACTATTAGCAGACACACCCTGTCCAGACTGTGACAGAGGCTCTGACAGGGGTGATGTGGGGGCTTACCTCAGTCTTCCTGTGTCCCATCTGCTAAACATTAACTTTTTCTACTTAAACTCATATCAAAATGCTAAACTCTACCAGAAAGCTACTGTAGACATAGAAAGTTTTGTCAACATGTAAGACGATTCCTTTCTGTAAAAAAAAATGTCAAGATTTGTGAAATATGTCTTACAGAAAAAAAATACTGTAATAATGTATATACTTTATTATTACCATGTGTTACTGGTATTTTTTATACAGTGTATGCTGTAGCTATCATTCACCTATACACCAGACCAGGGGGGTATTCAAAGGAAGTAGTTTAGTAACTAACCCACAGTTAACACCAAGGTAACTCAAAGTAAGTGGTAAATCTAATAGAAAAGCCCTATGGGTTTGTTTGGCTAGGGAAATAAAGCCATAAGACCCTTCTATTAGTTTAACCACTTGCTCTGAGTTATAATACACAGGTAAGTGACTAAACCTGCTTTCTGTAATACCCTCCAGTTAGTACACTCGGTTGTGCTTGTTGTTATCAGAGGTGCTGTCCAATGGGAAAGTCTGACTGGTGCTTTGGCTTAAGCTCTGAACATTCTAAATGTAAAGGTTCTGTGGACTCAGTATTTTTAACTAGAGGTTAGAATTTCACCAGGATGGTGCTCTCAATGTGGTGCATTCTCAGTGGAGAAGATGGACAAGCCTTGACCAGCAGATTTGTGTGTGTGTGTGTGTGTGTGTGTGTGTGTGTGTGTGTGTGTGTGTGTGTGTGTGTGTGTGTGTGTGTGAGTAACAGACAGAGAGAGAGAGGGAGACAAAGACAGAGAGACAGAGACAGGAGACAGGACTTGGTTGATACAGTGTGTGAGTGTGAGAGAGACAGAGAGCAACGGAATCTGGAGCTGAGCTGTGGTCATTAGTGCTGTCTGGTGGTTGTCATGGTGTCCCCCAGCTGAGCGCTAATCCATGTCGAATGGAGCTTGTAATCCCACATGTCCACGCGTGTGACTCAGCTCAGATGTGTTAAGTAACAGCATGTAGATGGGAAGCAAGGAGATCTTCTGCCCTTCTCTGAGTACATCACAAATGTCCAGTGTTTTGTACAGTAAGTAGGATTTACGTCAGCTAGCTCTTCGTGTCTGTGTAGGGTTTAAGGTGTGGTATCGCCTAGTCACCAGTCTGCACTGATGTCCTGTAGACAGAACACACAGTACACTCTACTGGATATGGAGTCTGTGGATTTCCGTGTGTGTGTGTGTGAGAGAGAAAGAGAGTCCGTGTATTTGTGTGTGTGTGTGTGTGTGTGTGTGTGTGTGTGTGTGTGTGTGTGTGTGTGTATTTGTATGTTTCTCTTTTCCTGTTGGCACTCACTGATGTCATGTCTGACTTTGAGTCCTCTGTCCTGCTGCTGCTCCCTGTTGATCCCCATTCAAAGCACACCTCTGTCTCAGAGATCATTTATTTTTATATTTGCCTATTAAAACAGAACAAAACCACACACCTGTCTTTATGAGTGTTTATTTTTAACAATGCTTTTTGTGATTGCATAGCAATAGAACACACAGAAGCTTTGCAAGTGACTGCATGTGTGTGTGTGTGTGTGTGTGTGTGCGCGTGTGGGCATTAGTAGTCCTGTTAATATGTGTGTTTAGAGGCTAAGTGCTGCTAGTTGGCTAGTTATAATGAATAAATATAATCATAACACACACATACACACACACACACACACACCTAAAGGGTTAGGAGAAGAAAACAAAACAAAAATCAAACAAATGCTAACTAGTGCCCAAGGCTTAACCACATGGGCAGCAGTGTACTTGACCAGGGCACAAGGACCTCTAATGATTGCAATATTTTTGCCCAGTGGCCTGTGACTTTACAGGGAGGCCCTGCTACTGCCAAATATTTCTAAGGCCAGGAGGATATTCCCAGTACATGGTTAAGTCACCAACCAAGATACCTCAGGATAAAGTAGGAAACCTCCCAATTTAGGAGTCATATGTCTTAACATTACAAAGTCATTGGGGTCTTCTATTAGAAGGTTTGCCACTTGCTGTGAATAAACATACCCAGGTCAGTGACTAAACCTGCTTTCTGAATACCCTCCCAGATGGGTACCATTATATTACAGTAAACGTGTGGGTAGACTTTACCTGACATTAGGCAACTTTTACTTAACCTTTGCTGAGCCAATTGCTGTAATTCATAAATTACTGGTAAATTCATTTCCATTAAATAATTCCAAATTAAAAAAATAAGAAACCAAAATATTTACACAATATAAAATAAAACTCTGGCAATACTTGGATGGGTGGATAATGCTAGCATATATATGCTTCAGTACGTGATGAGTATACATTTATAAGAAGGAAACACTTCAGGTAAGCACAGTTGAATTAAGCACATATGCATGAAGAGTGGGTTTGTTTTTTAAGCAACACCCCACCCATTAAGCACATTGGATACCTTGTTTCATCATGATAGTTCTGCTTTGTGTCCTGCCTAAGGACTGTGAGCAGTGCACCAAACCAAGCTTTACATTATATGCACACACATGTGGATGCCTGCCGTTACACCCACAAGGTCCTTTAAATACATAAGGTACTTTTTAATATAGAATGGAGCTTTCCATCTCCTTGGAAGGCTGAAAGCTCCATTCAATATTAAAAATTACCGCATGTAGCCTACTTGAAGTATCTTAGGTATTTGAATAGAATGTTATTACAGTCCCTGTTGGTGTAATTTCAGGCGTCAGGATACATTTGTGTATTATAACAACATGAAAAAACAAAAACATCTGCAACAAAAATCTTGTTTTACACCTGAGGGTCATAGAAATGTTGCTGAATCATCCATTAAAACTGAATTTGGCAAATAAAAAAACACTCCTTGGCATTTAGACTTATTATTTTTCAAGCACTTGTGACATTTGTAGTCTAATGTGTGAAAGACTGTGGCAAAACAAGTGTCTGCCTCATCCCAGAGAGCAGCACTGCATCAGGTCCTTATAAAGAGCTAACCTAGCTGTTAGCCACCATGCCCCCACAGACACAGACTGAGATCTGCTACCTGAGGTGATACATACTGTAAGCCTAATCTGAAATGTTTACTTGTTAATTATATAGTGGACTATATAGGGAACAAAAACATGTAATTTACATGTGAGTAAAAGGCAGCACATTCTTAAAGACACTGAATAGATTTGGTTCTCCACTTGCCTTTAGGAGGCAGTGAGAACTCTTGAAGACTTTAAATGCTTGTGTTTGGATGAGGCCATTCTTTGGCTGACAGTGAGCAAAAAAAAAACAACAAAAACAAAGGCATCAGACTATACGTATGCTGCAGCTTACTATAGTTATAGTCTAAATAGTCAAATTCCACAGTAAAATCCGTTTAGAGTGCCAGCATACTTGTTCGTTATAGTATGACTTGTACATTAAGGCATGGGTTCTCTTCAGGTGTTGAGTGGCTAATTCTGTGGCGATAGCTTTAAAAGCTTTAATGCATCTCTGCTAGGATGACAGCAGCGGGGTACAGTGCCTCTCCACTCACACACTCTGTTACAGCTCTGAGATCAGCTCCCCCGGGCATTAGTGGCAAAAAGCACATCAGAAACTGCACACACCATATCAAGGCTGCAAGTGTAAAATCATAACTCAATATTTTCAGTTCACTCAAGCAAAAAAAAAAAAGCACACACAATCATTCAAACCTCAGCAAGCCATGATGAGGCAGAGGCATCTTGCTTAAATGTGCTTTGGCATAACATTCAATAGCAGTGAATTACTATAAACTGCAGTGCAGTGATGTGTTTTTTATGGGGGGGGGGTTTGTGATGTTGATGTGTGCAGTGGTCCTCTACAGGAGGAAGCGTAGATAGGATATCTGTGTATTAGGCTACACTCATCTCCACCTCACTAGTCTTCTCCTTCCCTCTCTTCTCTCCTCTTCTCTTCAGCTTCCTTTGCAGTCTGAATGACAGGTAATGGTTTGGATGCTCCACCCCTCACTGGACGAAGACACTGGACGTAAAGCAGCTCCTGTTTCCTCTCCTACTGGATCTCAGGATTGCTGCAGGAGAGAAAGATAAAGACAGATAGGGATGTGGGGATTACACACAGATGAACACAAAGCTGCACAGGCAGGGCATGATTTTAGGAGGCTGCTGCCTTCTCAGGCTGCGGAAGGGGAGGGGCCAGGTGGGGGGGGGGGGGTTGAGGACACGTGTGGAGGACAGATCTGCAGGACAGGTGTGGAGAGGTAAAGGACAGGTGTGGAGGACAGGTGAGGAAGGGGGGAGAGTACATGTAAATGAGTGGAGCAAGATGAATGTGGAGTTGTGGAGATTGGAAAGCAAGTGTAGATGGGTAGAGAAGCAATGTGGAAGGGTGGAGGACAGGTGTGGAAGGGTGGAGGACAGGTGTGGAAGGGTGGAGGACAGGTGTGGAAGGGGTAGGGGGCTGGGGATAGATGTGGAGGACAGGAGGTCAAATGTGGAAGGGGCGGGGACAGATATGAAAGGGTGAAGAACAGGTGTGTTAGAGTGGGAAAGATGTTGCAGGGGGGAGGACAGGTATGTAGGGGTGGAGGACAGGTGTGTAGGGATGGAGGACAGGTGTGGATGGGTGAGGAACAGGTTTGTAGGGGTGAGGAACAGGTGTGTAGGGATGGAGGACAGGTGTGGATGGGTGGAAGACATGTTGCAGAGGGACAGATGTGAAAGGGTGGAGTACAGGTGTGAATGGGTGAAGTACAGGTGTGAATGGGTGGTGGACAGGTGTGTAGGGGTAAGGAACAGGTGTGTAGGGATGGAAAACATGTTGTGGATAGGCGCATGTAAAAGGGTGCATAGCAGGTGTGGATGGTTGGAGGAGAGGTTGTGGAGGAGTGGATAGCAGTTGTGGCATACTGACCTGCTGGCCCAGGGCTCGCATGGAGTTAAACTCAATACGCTCCCTCTGGATTCTCACACAGTCTGGCTCGTCCGGAATGAGGTAAGCCATCATCAGTTTCACCACTATGAGAATGTGCTGTCACACAAACACACACACACACACACACACACACAAGGTATGAATGGTATTTCACACATGTTTAACAGGATTCCTGTTAGTCTCCTTAATGTACGTGCAGTATTTGTAACTATCCATAAACTATAGGAATAAAAATGACAAGGTAATATAATATAATACAGTATATATAAAAATATAATATAAACAATATAACAATGTTACATTAGAATTAATATTAGAATTAATATGTAATACTACTAATACTACTGCTACTACTACTACTACTACTACTACTACTAATAATAATAATAATAATAATAATAATAATAATAATAATAATAATAATAATAATAATAATAATAATAATAATAATGTATCTATATAGGCATGTTTGCATAGTGTCTGTGTACCTCCACCAGTACAACCACCACCAGGAACTGTGTGGTGTTCAAGCCTGCCTCCAGAGAGGCTTCATGTAGTCGTGGTGACATAAACAGGAACCAGCAGTTGGACATGACTGACATGTAGGCCAGAATCTCAAAGGCTGTCTGCAAACACACAAGCACATAAACACAACACTGAAAATGCATACGCACAGCTGTAAACTAAAACATGCACTTAGAGTCCACAGACTTAGAAGAACATGCATGTGCTGTTGCACGCACATGCACACAGACACACACACACACACACACACACAGACACACACACACACACACATAGACATAAAAAAAAACAAATATGTATGCGTACTGCACACATGCACGTGCACACACATACACGCACACACAGCGTGGGCACACACACTAGGGCTGCACAACATATTGAAAATATCATGATATCGCAATATACAATATCGTGACATACATATCGCAAAACATGGCTTAACTGCAATAAATGGGCCATTACTGTAAGATGTTTCACACTCCACATATTTAAATATTTGTTTATTTATTGCAAAACATATCACTATCGCAACATTCAGCAGTGTTACTGCATATCGCACATTTTTCCAATATTGTGCAGCCCTAACACACACACACACACACACACACACACACACACACACACACACACACACACACACAGAATCCATCCGTGCCCCTGCAGAGTGACTTACCTGCCAGACCCCCATGCTTGCGGAGGGAGGGGCGAAGGGCCTGCGGAAGAGTTTGCAGATCTTGTAGGCATCTGTGCGCAGCTCCGTGACGTTGTTGAGCAGCAGGAAGAAGGCGGTCAGGGGGTACACACACGAGAACAGACTCAGGTAGCCAAACTGCACCAGCAGCTCAATGTACTCAGAAAACAGCCCCTGATGAATTAGGGAAAAATAAAAGATTATTACACATACACACACACACACATACACACACACACGCGCACACACACACATACACACACACATACACACACACACACACACACACACACACACGCGCAGACACACACAGAGGGGTGCTGCTAAGGGAGGGAAGCTTCACAGGGGCCCACAGGTGGTTGGGGGGGGGGGGGGGTGTTTATTTTCAGGAGGCCAGCCACCAACCCTGCACACACACACACACACACACACACACACAGTAAAACAGACAGACAGAAATTACAATGTGATGTGGGGTGTTAGCTGTTACCTGATCCCGGAGGGATTGACCTCAGTCTCTGTGTCTGTCTGTGTGTGTGTGTGTGTGTGTGTGTGTGTGTGTGTGTGTTTGTGTCTGTCCGCCCATATGGGGGGGCAGGTTGCCATCTCTGATTGCGCTTGTTGGTGTTGTTGATGACAATAACAATAATGATTATGATGATGATGATGATGATGGTGATGATGATGATGATTATGCTAAAGGAGGTAGCGATGAAGGTGGCTCTTACAGGGAAAGTGGGCAGGTTGCTCTGGGCCAGTATGCAGTCAATCTCAGGGTCGTCATCCTCTTCCTTGGGCTCAGGTGAGTTGAAGAAGTGGTCAACCACAAATGGCACCACCACCTCTGACACCTGATTCATCAGCTGGGTCACTATCAACAGAGACGACAGGCGCTACACACACACACACACAACCACACACACACACACACACACACACACACACACACACACACACACACATACACACACATAGACACACACACACATATGCACGCACACATGGACACACACACACAAACACATGCACACAAACAGATTTACAACTTTCCACAAACAGATTTTACTTTAGTTTAAGAATGCAGTACTGGTGGTTTCAATGATAATAAAACACTATAAATATTCATTTGTTTGTGTGTGTGTGTGTGTGTGTGTGTGTGTGTGTGTGTGTGTGTGTGTGTGTGTGTGTGTGTGTGTGGTGTAGCACACCTTCTGAAGAAGAGCCAGGTCCTGCTTTCCAAAAGCAATATGGAACAGCACCGCAAAATTGTTGAAGAAAGTGAACTAAGGAGAGACAGAAGACAGAGATCAATACTATTCCATACAATAACAGACAGGAAGACAATGGAGTGACAGGATTTGTAAAAAATGACGGTATGTGAGAGTATGTGCAGGTAAACGTGTGTAATGTGTGTGGGTGGGTGTGTGTGTGTGTACTTACCACAAGGACTTTGGTTGTGTGGTGATTCTGGAAGGCTGATTCCTCTCTGTGGTTCTCTAATGAAAACAGATGTTCTGTTACAACCCCCTAAACCTGCCCCACTGCCACATTCACACTACTGTGCTCAGTCATGTGTGTGTGTGTGTGTGTGTGTGTGTGTGTGTGTGTCTTACCCCACTCGGTCAGCGCTAGTGCCACTTTGCCGTAGAGTGTGCCCAGCATGTTGGTGTAGACTATGTGGGCCACCGACGGCATGTAGAGCAGGCCTGCGCTGGTCCACGATTGGCTGTCCTCGTGCCAGCCCTGCACCCTGCGCTGTGCCCAGTAGAAGCCAGACATGCCCAGCACCACCATCCCCAGAAACACCCCCACCAGGGGCACTGACACCAGGGCTACCCGGAGCTGGCGCTGCCAGGCTGGGAAGAGGGGCTCTACGCGTTTGGTCACGGGGTTGACGCCCAGCTCGCCTCGGAAGGAGGGGCGGGGCTCGGCGAAACGCTCCCTGAGGTGATTGGTTCCCCAGCGGTACGCCAGCATGGAGCTGCGACGCTTCCACAACTCCAGAAAGAGTGTGGACCACAGCATGCTCACCATCGCCATGACGACCAGCCCGCCTGGTGACGCCCACTCCTCCCCTGCACCGTCCTTCTGCGTCACCTCTGGCTCCTCTGCGTCTTCGATGACGGTGACCTTGCCCGTCTCGGCTGGCATCAGTGCCAGCACGACCCCCAGGAGGGCCATGGGTATCAGAGCCAATGTGTAGAAGTCCAGGAAGCTGAAGTAGAACGCTATGGAATCACCAAAGTAGGACTGGATGCAGTCTGAAACACAAAACAAGAGAGAGAGAGGACGCAATGGAAACCACAGAGAAAGAGAAAGAAAGAAACATCTTTGAGTTTTGTTCTTGATAACACAGCTTTTTCATGCCATCTGTGTGTAAGCTTATGTATGCTGGGCAGCTGTGTATGTGGGCAGCTGTGGCCTAGTGGTTAGGGAGTTGGTCTTGCAATCTGAAGGTTGCTGGTTCAAATCCCACCCTACCCATGGTTGAGATGCCCTTGAGATGCCCTTGAGCATCTGCTCCAGGGACTGAAACCCTGTAAATATCTGTAAGTCGCTCTGGATAAGAGCGTCAGCTAAGTGTAATGTAATGTAATGTATGCATTATCTTTGTGAATGGTAGTGTGGGTTGCACACATCCAAAAAAATTCTAACAGATGCCAGATCACACACAAGTAAACTGAGAAAGAGTCAAGGAGGTCTGCACACTGTTACAAAATAAATCCAAAAACGTTGCTACAAAATATGCTATAGGTATTGACCATTAGATTCCTACTGAAGATCTCACAATTGAGAAACATTGCCTTTTTTGTTATACAATTTTGTATCAACGTGCAGATCTGTTTGACTCCTCCTCCTGTGTTATCCACGTACCCAGTGGCTGTCCCCACAGTTTGGTGTGTGAGTACCACTCCTTCCTGAGGGTGGCTATCTGCTTCCGGTTGTGGAGGGGTAATATGTCCACTACCAGTCCGGCCTTCTGCAGCCTCTGAACTACAACAGGTAGACGAGAGAGCGAATAGGAGGTGGGGGTCAGAGGACAAACTTTTTTTAAAGGTGTACTTCCATCGTGTTTTCATTAATTTTGCGGTGTTCTCTAGTATTAATAATTGCCCTGTGCGCTGGTTTTAATGAAAAAAATGTTCTAGTGCTTCTGTTTCAGGCTGTTTTAGTTTGTTTTAGTTTAGTTTGAGAGGGGGTGGGGCCGGGAGAACGACACGATTTCACCAGAGGCACGCTCCCTGCAGCTTCTTTTGCCCCACAGTCAACTTGATAGCAGAGTAAGGTAAAGGGGAAAAGTCAACTTGACAGCGCTAAAACTGCACACAGAATGTCTACGGAGATACAGCCTTATGTGTTTGATCCTGAATCCGAAGAGGAATGAGAGATGGCACAAGCACAGTCGCTTCCTGACCGTTTGTCAATGAACGTTTCAGAATGGTAATATTTGCATGACAAAACCTCTGCAAGTGCCCGGCTAAATGCAGTTCAGTCATTCAACTAGCCTGCTAATCTTATGCGAGTCAGTCAAACAGGCTAACATTATTTAAAGCCCATTCGGTCAGTTTCTCTTATATGTATTTCCACGTCTACGTCACGCCGAAGGCCCTTTTCGCATTGGGTCGTTTTTCCGCGCATTGTCTTCTTTTGACTGATATAGAAAACGGGGATAGAAAAACATTTCGATATGCAGCATGCATATGCAACTCGGGGTGACCTATCATATTTCAAAAGAGCAAGTACTAAACGGTTTCTCGTGGAAGTACACCTTTAATGTATATTTTTGTGCTTGTGCTGGAATGAACAGTAAAAGGACAACATGACATGAATGTGTGAGAGAGATGGAATTGGAGTGTTGGAAAGTTGAACTCCAATTTAGGAGTTCCAAGAAGGTGTTGCTGCTGGCACGAAAGCCCTCCAGGTCTGTCCCACTCAAGTCACTCTTTCTTAATGTGCATTTCTTTTCTCATTAGTACCAAGTAATTTTCCAAAACTCAGTTGGCAAATGGAATGCATGAAACTTAATAGTTTCTGTGTTTTAGAGGATGTGACATTAATTAACTCATTATCTGAATGATAAATGCCAAAGCAAATGGAATGCACTGTTAAGGTTAACGTAGGGTTAGCATAGGGTTAAGACAGGATAAGGGAAACACTTACAGACATTGACTCTGGCTTTGAGATACCCCAGTGGTGCAGAGACTCCTGGGATACGTTGGTCCTCCACTGCCCTTAGAGACTCAAGCTCATATTTAATAATATACTGACGCTCTGCTGGGGTAAGAAATTCTTCCATATTGTCTACTCACAAACACCCATGTACACACACACACACACACACACACACACACACACACACACACACAAACACAAACACACATATATATATATATATATGCAGATGACACCCAAAATACACAAGATATGTATAAAGAATAAAGGTACAGTATAGGTAAGTATTCTACATAAAATAACTGTGTTATGTCTATTCAGGTGTTCATCCAGTGTATCCAAGAGAAATGTCTATAATGTTAGTGTACTATGCTGAAAGGATGATACAACCTTGTCTCAGAAAATTTGTTGCATGCATATATTCACTCTGTAATGCACCCTCAATCTGTTATCTGCAACAGCAGAGTCAGACAGGGTCTTGCGACTGACATTAGAAATCTACCAAGGTCTTGCCTCAGCTAAGATTGTCTGTTGATTATCAATTATCTGTTGAAATGTTTTCAAGCAACACATTTGTTTTTTTTTGTTTGTTTTTTTTGCTATGCACTCTTCTAAAAAATGTCAGAACACTGAATGACCATTAGTCAGGACTACGGCTCCAATGTGCTGAGTTCTGTGGAGTTTATTGAAATTATTTATATGCACTGAATCAAAGTGGTTTAAATAAGACTCTTCAACTTATCAAGTAATTATTTTGATTTAGCGTTATCCGTTTTAGTCCAATACAAATAATAAAGTTTGGAATGCAACAGGCTAGCGTTGTTTTGCTCGCCACATAATAACTCATTATCATGTTTTAACATACCCAAAATTCATTTCACACCAGATTTTCAATGTAATGTCTATAGTCCCATACTGACCATAGTTGTTGTGAATTTGTATGTAAGCACTGTAGCAAAAACTGGAAGTATCTGAGGTCTAATTTAGCTTTTATTTTATTTAAGTACTGCACCTGTCCTTCTTTGTATCTTTCTGACAACCTGCATATACTAAGTGGTCGTAGTATGTATATCCAACACTTTGTATGTGTAAGTTTTGCCTGCATTGAGCATGTCAATGTTATGGAGTTTGTAGGCGGGTTACCGGAGTTTGTGAAGAGCTGTTTGTTGTGGAAGGAGAAGGCGGCCATTTCGCCGTGGAGGTCGGCTCTGCACAGGCCCAGGTCCTCAGTGGCCTGCAGCAGGGTGCAGCGCGGGGCCGAGAGCAGCAGCACGTCACTGAAGTCGTCCTCACCAGGGTGGACGAGCAGGCCAGCTCCTACACCACGGAGACAGAGAGTGAGAGACAGAGGAGAAGAGGTGTGTTTCAAACCCATTTCAATCGTAACTAGCACACGTTTACCAAAGGCAGTTTTATTTGAATGTTTTCTACTTTTTTGCTTATTTTATTTCTACGCTTTCTTAATTTTTTCCTATACTGTGTGTGTGCGTGTGTGTGTGTGTGTGTGTGTGTGTGTGTGTAACGGTAAGACACCATGGTGATTTAATAATTCCAACCATTACCTGCAGTATAAACATATCAGCATGAAATATTGAGAAAAAAATGTGCAGTGCATAATATATACAGTATGTGTACGTTACTGTGGCAAAAGAGACTTGTGCTGTTGTCATGCTTGGAATCATGCATAATCTTCTGTATATAAGTAAGCAGTGAAAAGACAACATAATTCCACATATTCCAAATCACTTAGTTCTATCAAAGATCTTAGATTCTTTCCTCAACACTCTCTGGTTCTATCATATCTGTGTACTTACAGGTGATTTCAATAACTCACTTCTCTATCTGGCTAAATCTAGCTGATTTAGTCAATGGCTGGAATAAATAGGCCTACTGTATGTGGAATTCAGAGTTTAAATTGGGCAGCTCAGCTCCGCTTCATCACCTCAGCAATACAGCCAGCCAGAGCTGAGCTCCCTCTGCTACAGTATTTATAGTAATACAATATAGTCAGATATTGACCACTGTGAGTAAAGAAGGGCTCCCCCTCCTTACAAAAGCCAATTTAACCACTGGTACTAGATTGTACTGTAGCCTCTGAAGCCAAGTTGCTCGTCACTGCAAGTAGGCCTTCTGCTTAGGCCAGATATGTGTGTGTGTGTGTGTGTGTGTGTGTGTGTGTGTGTGTGTGTGTGTGTGTGTGTGTGTGTGTGTGTGTGTGTGTGTGTGTGTGTGTGTGTGTGTGTGTGTGTGTGTTATCTGCCCTCTCACCTCCTTGTGTGGGTGACTTGGCCAAGAGCCTCATCATCCACTTCTTGGCGTTAGGCTCCACCTTCTCTCCCAGGAGCAGCAGCAGCAGCGGCTCCACGCAATCAGATTTGCAGCAGGAGCAAGGGGAGGGACTCCAACCGGAGATCCACCAATTAGTCGGGTCGGAGGTACCTTTCTTCTTAGGGGGGTCCTTCTTGTCCTTAGGTGGGTCTGATGGGAGAGGGTCTTTCTCTGGGCTGGCCATGGTGAGTCTCTGTCCTGCCAAAGCATCCAGATGCTTTTAGTTACACATTCACACACACACACACACACACACGCACACACACACACACACATTCAGATGTGCACACGCACATGCACATGCACATACAGTACACAAACACTAAACAAGCAATGCAATACTTTACAATACTGCACTTCCATACTACAGTACAATACTGCACTTCACCTGACTCTTGACAAAGGCCATTCACATACATATCATATTCATTGTCTTTTCAAGGTTGTAATTACACTTGAGCTGAATATTAATTCAGTATGAATGGAAAAAAACCAAATACTTATGGATGACAAAAGGGTGACATGCAGTGCTAATTACTGTTTGTTACAAGGAAATCTAGGGAGATATCACTTCAATCTTGTTTCCTCTTACACCAGGAGGTAATCAGCTGCAAAATATCTTTATTTCTATTATGTATTCTTTACATTGTTTTATAATGTCACAAAAATGTATGAATGTTATAAGTATTAATACAAATGGGAGAATAGAGCGAAGCACAGTTCCCAAACATACTGTAAAGCTCTAACGGATCAATCGTGTCAGGTTACATAGACTATGAAAATGTGGACAGCGTCTGTGCAGTTGGGTGCAGTTGTTGAGAAAAGGACACAAAGTAAAACACACATAGATGCACACACACACACACACGCACACCGACACACACACACACACACACACTGACACACACACACACACACACACACACACACACACACCCAAACACACACACACACACACTTGCGAGACTGACTGATGTTTGTGGCGAGATAGTAGCCTCATTTGCCCAACGGTGGAATGTTACATGTAAATGCCGTAACATACTGAATCCAGTACCATGGAAACCCTGAAGAATAGGTGGATTCACCAGTTGCATAGAGATGTTGACAGCTCATCATAAATGCATAAATCCATAAAACTGCTAATGTGTACTTACCATGCGGCGCACAGACACATCACATGCAAAAACATGCATAACAAGGCAGACACATAAATTCAGGGCCTCATAAAAGCTCTCTTAGATAGACAGTGTGTGTGCATACATTGACCTGATGTCAAACGATATGTTGAGCCTAAACTTTCTGCAATACTGTCTGTAAAAACACGTGCGTGTGTGTGTATGTGTGTGTGTGTGTGTCTGTGTGTGTGTGTGTGCGTGTGTCTGTGTCTTAAGCAAGCTTTATGTAGTTGTCCTCATAAACCTCATTCTCTGACTTTTTCCCTCTTTTTGGCTCTCATGGCTGTTGCCATGTAAAACGACTGCCAAACATCAGCCTCCCTCGGTAATCTGTTTCCTGTACACAGCACACACAGGAAGTAAACTGCCAGGAGAGAAAGTAAGAGAGAAGGGGGGAAAGAAAGAAGGGAGGGATAAAGAGAGAGAGAAGGAGAGAGAGAGAGAGAGAGACGGGGAGGGGGGTGGTTGACAGATGAGAGAGAGATGAGAGATGGCGATGTTGTGTTACCTCTCGCAGAAGTAGCAGGGTCCCGACGCAGAGGTCCCGCCACACCCTCCCTCTCCAGGACTGTTTATAAAATGTACAGTAGTGGAGAGGCACACAGGCACGCGCACACTCTTTCACTCTCTCACATACACAATCGCAAACACTTTTTCTTTACGTACCACCTCCAGCCCCACCCACATTATCCCTCTCTCTCTCTCTCTCTCTCTCTTTCTCTCTTTCTCTCTCTCTCTTTCTCTGTCTCTATCTCTCTCTCTCTCTCTCTCTCTCTCTCTTTCACTCTGACACAGTAGTCCTGTGGTTGGGTGGAGCTGCGGAAAAGAATGCAGTGAAACCCCTCTGGCCAGGCCCACCACACGCATCACAGCCGCCCTGGGTCCCAAAGCCTGCCAGTGCACAGTGACATTGGGTTCACCAGCCTTGGGTTGCCATGACATGACACACATACACACACACACACACACACACACACACACACACACACACACACACACACACACACACACACACAATGAGTCACAGTGCCCAAATAGCAGCTGACTATTTAAGAAATGTATCCTTTCAGCAGGTAGAGTACAGCTGTTAACAGAACATTAGTAACACTTTGATGCATGGTCTTACACACATTTGCTATTTTTTAGATACATGATGATATTATAGCAACATACATTTATAAAGAGGTCATATTTGAGGCAAGTTAGATATTAGTAGCTGCATTATTTCTGCAAAAGATCAATGTGTGAAACTGCTACGCAATTGAAATTTTAAAAGTGGAAAAAAATCCTGTGTTGTGTGTATGGAAGTAAAACTTTTTCAAATAAAAAAAATGTGGTCGCTTAAAGTGAAAATCCTTTACATCATCATCATTATCATCATTTTTCAGCTCTCATTCTAGGGACTACAGTGCAGCTAGTGTGGGTGATGTCACAATGCACGAGTGTTCCACCATTCATTTCATGGAGGTTTGACACACAGGCAAACAGACACAGCTCGCTTCATAGATAGACACACAAGCAGACACACACAGACATATAGTAGATAGACGCATAATAAAACACAAGCCATTACCAATGCTGTGTAGTTCAGTTTTGGTACCTGGCAGCTGTCACCATGTAAAAGACTACACAAGGGTTTGAAGTGAATTCCAAATAGATATGACTGGCCTTGCAAGCAATTAAGAGAGCAAACAATAGACATCCCAAAAAGAAGATCAAAGCAAATAGGATGTGTATGCAATAGGATGTGTGTGTGTGTGTGTGTGTGTGTGTGTGTGTGTGTGTGTGTGTGTGTGTGTGTGTGTGTGTGTGTGTGTGTGTGTGTGTGCGTGTGTGTGCGTGTGTGTAATGACAAGAGTTGAACAAACCTAAAAACCTGTTGATCTTTTCCGAGAGACCTGCTGACATTCTAAGAAACTCTGTAAGTTCCTCCAAAAAACCCTAAGACCTTTGAGGAATGTTTTAGAGAAGCCACTCTTTTTTACAGTGTGTGTTCAGTGTTCACCTGAGTCAAAACACACTTTTGGTAAAAGCTGCCAGCGAATGCCTTTAAATCCCTCTTCTAGTAAACACAAATACAGAATAAATTGAATAGTAGAAAGAACATGACACAGTTTTAGCACATATATACACACATTTTATTTACACATACATTTGCATAGACATTTTATAAATCTAAACATTAAAAATATAAGTAAACAGATTTATGTTAATAATAAGCCTTTTTGTTTGACAAAATTTTGTGGTTGAATTAAAGCTCTTTATCTTTTTTTTATAAATACACAAAGAAACCATTTTGCACGTCTGGCAACCACCACAGGACATCAGGAGGCTTTCATTATTAAAAGTTTAATCAAACACACACACACACGGTCCTCTCACACACTTCTCTGTCAAACCACACACGCACACGCACACACACACGTATAACAGGCTTTGTACTCTACCCTCAGCTCCTGCAACCACACACAGCCACCATCAACAACAACAGCAAAGATTCACTTCAAACCAGCTCCTCTCGTTGTCAACAGGAAGAAGTTTATCTCTATATTGTTTGACAGGATATGTTTATGTTTTCTGTCATCACTGTTCTCATTACAGGAATATCTTATCAAAGACCCAGATGGCATCAAGAAACATACTTTCGTAGAGCACAGCTGTACTGAGTTAGCTAATGCTACTGTTTGGGTACAGTACACCTGTAAGGCCTGTAAGCTAACACAGCCATGACAGGAATAGCATATGCTAGCATTAGGACTGAACTTCAACAATCATTACTTCACGCTAACACACCCCAAATGTGTCATGTTTGCTAACTGCCACACACCCAAGATCAGAATGCTCTATCTTTCATTAGGTGGAATTCAACAGTTTTTTGTGTATTATTGTTATTATATTGTAAGGCTGTGTGTGTGTGTGTGTGTGTGTCCTGAATCAGGGGCTGACTGAGGTATCAGCAGGGCTTGCACACAGCCTCTTCTGCAGCCCCGTCGGATGTATCTTCATTGATCATCGTCATCCAGAGGCTGCATTGGACATGACCACATACACCCATTCACACAAACACACACACACTCTCTCTCTCACACACACACACACACCTACTCAAACATATAGGCTTTGAGATGTTAGTTTGCCTTCATGCAGAGAGGCAGCAGCTCCAACAGAAGAGGCCCAAGCCCTTGCCTCATTTCCTCAGTCCCCGTTGCCCTGACAACAGCAACACCCCCCCCTACACACACACACAAATGGATGTACACATGTACACTGTACATTTAGAGACCTGCACTCACACTTGTGCTAATTATCACACACAACCTAACCTAACAGTGGTGAGTTAGGATGATTCTAAGGGCACGGCATTGACAAGGAGCCCTTTCTGGAGACTATTATCATATTATTAATAATAGTAAGGGGCCACAATATTGCATTTCTTCACAGGGCCCAACATTTCTAGTGCCACAACTAACTGTGTGAATATGTAGGTGTTTATGTGTGTGTGTGGAAAGGCCACAAGAGGACCATAGGTCTGTC
Source organism: Coilia nasus (assembly GCA_027475355.1). NCBI lineage: Eukaryota > Metazoa > Chordata > Actinopteri > Clupeiformes > Engraulidae > Coilia > Coilia nasus. The sequence continues at coordinate 16,837,049 of CM050208.1, forward strand.
CTCTTACCTATGATATTGTTCATTTTCATGCGACTAAAGCAATGGCTTGGCAATGAAGGAAGGTTCAAGTTCAGGAAAGATAAGGAAGCAGCAGCAACAGTCAAGGCAGGGGCACAGAGGGGAAAGGCTGAGGATGCAGTGCTCACTGCGGCCAGCAGGGGGCAGCAGACTGCAAGAGGAGGTGTAAGGGAGGTTCTGGAGTGAGTGTAATTGCTGTCAGAACAGCTGGAATACCACAGACCCAAGAAGCCACCACCTGACTGTGACATGATATTTAAATATAACCATCATCACTCTTGTGACTGAGCCTGACAAAGTTTCAGTTCCTGAAGAGGTTTAGTTGCTGAAATACCAAACACCCAATGAAACTTGTCATCATTCCTGACTAAAACTCTGCCTCAATATCCTACCCCAACATAGAGGTAAAAAACATCAGCATGAATTGGCATTAGTACAGCCCAAAAGAGTGATAATGTTTACATTTTTTGTTTGGTTGTTTGTTTTTTTGTTGAGGCATCAAAGGGGTCCCACCGACATCACCAGTGAGAGAGAAGTCCAGACCACAGAAAATCTGAAAATAAATATCCCCTAAAGCAGCAATCTACTTTCTCCTTTTTTCCCCAGACATTTAAAGGGGTTCTGAAGAGGAAATCACAACCAAGTAATGACATGAAGTAATGATTTAAATAATTACACATATTTTTTCTTTCTTTTTTTTCATTACTTCAGACAAGAACGACAAAACCACAGAAGGCCTCTCTACAGACCGGCTTCAGAACCCCCTCCATTCCTGCCCTCCTCCTGTTCCTATGGCAACAGGACCTCCCCCTCACTCCACGTTCACACTCCCTCTCACACTTCCAAATACCTGCTTCTGCCTTTGACACACACACACACACACACACACACACACACACACACACACACACACACACACACACACACACACACACACACAACATACACAATGTACCCATGTACCTCTCTTAAAATCATATATATTTTTATATTTACACATCCATAAAAACTCTCACAAACTCTCTGTCTCCCATACAATGCACACATAGACATATTACACATGCACATCCAAACACAATCTCAATCCATAGGTAAATGGAAGAGGAATCAAAACATAAAAGATAGACTTCATTTTTGGTGCCTCTTTAAAACTCTCGTACAAATAAGATATTCATCTTTTTTTTATATAAAATATTTTGTCCGTTACAGTATCCAAAATACAAACATGACACAACACTCCCCCAGGCCGCCGCCCGCCTCGCATGACTGGCCGGCTGACACTTCCATCATGGTGGGGTAAAAACGTAGCCACAGCAAAAGCGGAGCAAGGAAGGGAAGAGGGATGCGTGGAGCAAGTGTGTGTGTGTGTGTGTGTGTGTGTGTGTGTGTGTGTGTGTGTGTGTGTGTGTGGACCGATATTTGTATTTGTAATGGGGTTGTCCCTGATAAATGTTGCCCTAAAAGGCCTCCTCAGATGGGATGACTGTATTGAAGGGGTGGTCCCAGAATGTGGTGGTGATTCCAAAGCCTGCAAACACAAGCACAAAACACACCCACACACACACACACACACACACACACACACTCACTCACACACACACACACACACACACACCTATTAGTACACACATATATACAGTAACATCAGAACCAGCAATGAAGCATCTCTTACTTCATGTGAATATCCCACCCCATTCCATCCTCTCTCTCGCTCTCTCTCTCTCTCTCTCTCTCACACACACACACACACACACACCACACACACACACACACACACACACACACACACACACACACACACACACACACACACACACACTCAAACACACACACACACACACCTATTAGTACACACATATATACAGTAACATCAGAACCAGCAATGAAGCATCTCTTACTTCATGTGAATATCCCACCCCATTCCATCCTCTCTCTCGCTCTCTCTCTCTCTCTCTCTCTCTCACACACACACACACACACACACACACACACACACACACACACACACACACACATATATATATACACATATATATACATACAAGGTAAACACAGGGTACATTATTAAATCTAACACACACTCATACACAAACAAGCATCAGCGATGTCATATAAAAACAACAATAACAATAACAACCCCACCCCCAACAGCAAATACACACACACTCCTACATTCAGAACAGAAAGTCACACTAACCAACTAACCAATACCTACATGTATTCTCCCTGCACTTACCCTGTAATCGTCCTCAATGACTAGTGCCATTGACCAACCACTGTTGTAACTAACAAAGACTGTTCTAAATTCTAGTCTTGCTATCTTTGTACCAGGTCAGTTGTTCAACATCCATTTGAGAAATTGCACTCCTGATTTTATTCCCTGCACTTCTTCAAGCGGCCAGCAGGAGGCAGCAGACTTTCAGCAGTACAGGATAAGAACTGAAGGGGGGGGTGACTAATGCCTTACGCAAATGAAGGGGCGGGCTGGAAGCTGCATATCCTGTCAGTTCCTATCAGGTGAGCAGACTTCCTGCACTGCTTGACTGTCCTCCACGTTAAGTCGCTTTGAATAAAATCATCTGCCAAGTTTAATGTAGTGTGAAGACACACATTGCATTTAGCTGACGCTCTTATCCAGAGCGACAGTGAGTTAGGTACAGGCACAGTCCCCCTGGAGCAACGTGGGGTTAGATGCCTTGCACAAGGGCACTGCAGCCATGGATGAAGGTGCAGGAGATTGCGGTTATTCACTTCTCAACTCACATTTTTTCCTTAGCCCTCATTTCCACCGGCTTGAGCGTGTACAGCGCGTATCCGTGTACAATACGTCTGTATGTGTGACAGAATACGCTCAGATCATGGGTGCGGTGGAAATGGTCTAATCTGTTAAATTACATTACATTACATTACATTACATTACATTACACTTAGCAG
>CM050208.1:16850000-16877500 GCA_027475355.1 Coilia nasus
TTTGGTTTTTATAAGTAAATGCTATGTTAAGATGCATCTGAGGGCTCATTCACACCAAACGCTCTCCGTATACAGCGCATGCCCGTTTTCTGGCCGAATCAGGCCTCAAGGTGGCATCATGCAAATCATCCCAAGGTCTCCAGTGCTATTCAAATGAAACGGCACGTCTGCATGTCGATGTTCTTTGCATTATTCACAGAACTGTGGAAAAAAGCTGGGTTTTCAATGCGACTACCAATAGGGGGAGTAACTTGGAAAATATGATTTTGTGACTATCCCCTTTTTTATCCATGGACTCATTTACTTTCCCGAGGTCTTTCAGTGCACCATCATGTAAAGGGTTTCAGGTTAATAAAGGAAGTGACTTAAATCACTTTCTCTCTCTCCCTCTTCCTCTCTCTTCCTGTCTGTGTCTCTGTCTCCTTGTCTCTCTCTCTCTCTCTCTCTCTCTCTTTTTTTTTTTCTTGCTCTATCTCTTTCTGTCTCTTACCGTCTCCAGGTCAACTTTGCTGCACCTGCTGACTCCCGTTGGTTCTTCTTCTTCCACTGTGAGGTCTTTGCCTTTCCTCCTCTGCCTGGGAGCCTGCCAAAACACACACGCACAACCATAAACACATTATTGATATGGCTCCAACAATGTTTTTGTAAAGACAGAGCTGCTAAAGTGTTAATTTTCCACCTCGGTTGCCACACCATAAACATGCAGGTGTATGGCTCTACAAAGTTTGTGTTCTTGCAGCCTATTTACAGGGTGTCACACCCAGCGCCACACAGGTCCATGTTTTGAAAAAGCTGTAAATATCTACATAGAGTGACCCTTTGGTTTGTAAGCACTAGACTTGCAATTCATTTTTAGAACTGAAAGCTTTATAAGTTATAAGTTATAAGTGCAGTGTCAACACAAACACAACACCAAAAACACAAAAACACACAATCACACATACACACATGCGCTCGTGCACACACACGCACGCACAGACACACAGATACACACACACACACACGCACACACGCACACATGCACACACACGACTCCGAGGTGAGGTATAAGGTGAAATATTAATCAGGCCTTTTGCCACAGCACCCCTCCACTGGACAGCTGATTATATTGCCCAGTGTAACTCAATACCTCAAACAAACACACACATACACACACACACACACACACACACACACACACACACACACATACATTTTCTCTCCTCCCACCTCCTTCAAAAATCAGTTTGAGCTTCACCGAGTTGCCATTAACAATTTATAAGTCGATGTCTTGTTGCTCTGAGAAGGGATGTACTGTGGAAGCATCATGTGTGAAATTTCTGTGAGAGGGCTTTGAACATGCACCCCAGACAGAGACAGAAACACACCACTGCTTCTCTGTCTGTGTTTACATATATACTTTTCTGTGTGTGTTGGTGTGTGTTTGTGTGTGTGTGTGTGTGTGTGTGTGTGTTTGTGTTTGTGTGTGTGTGTGTGTGTGTGTGTGTGTGTGTGTGTGTGTGTGTGTGTGTGTGTGTGTGTGTGTGTGTCTATGTGTGTCTGTCTGAGTGTCTGATATGTAGACTGATACAACGTTTTAAGAGAGAGAGCACTAGACCTGCATTTTTGTTGTGCTGTGGAAACACACACACAAGACAAATATAAACATACACTAATACAGACACACACAAAAACACACACACGCACCAAAACACACACACACACACACAAACACACAATCCGTATTTGGACAAGTGTTAAAGAAGCACTTCAAAAATCTTCTCAGAAATGTAACTGTTAGCATATAGCTTATCACAGCCGTGTAATAAGCGGGATAATTTACAGCAATCCCTGCTTCACTCTGTGTTGGTTTATCCTTTACAAATCATAATAAATACTAGCTTCTATGAGGTCACATTGTTTCCAAGGCCCCCATTACTGTTATTATTATAATTATCATTATCATCATTATTATCATTATCATCATTATTATTAGTAGTAGTAGTGTTAATAGTTGACACCTGTTCTTATTTCATCTCATCAAAAACCATCTCATACTAGCCCTTGTGGTGGCTCAGTATTGTTTATGACCTTATGTTCTTACTTGATACAGTAAGTGCCTGCCTTGTTAACCCTTTGAGACCCACCCCCTATTATAACTTTGTTGTTACCAGAATGGCAATGACTAAATTGTAATGTGTTACTAAAGTCTTTCTGTAATGTCGTAGTAATGTTGTAATGTTGTAATTACGTTTTTTTTCGGTCACAGTGAGTCGTAGCGCCGGCGATACGGTGACCGCTAAGAGGCTACGCAGAAGACAGTAAAATAAAAATGGAGACTGAAACACACTTAAGACGTCTGCTAAACTACTAAAAAGTTTGGGTAACACTTTATTTGAAGGTGTCTACACAACTTTAGTTAAAAGTTTCACACTGTCATTAATTTTCCCCCTTTCAGAGCCCTCTTCATGTAGCCGTGTTACATAGATGTTAGGACTGCTTACATGAGCTTTCCCACGCGACATAAGCTCTTTTTAAACATGACATGACACATATCATGAACAATAATGACACTTCATTCATGTTTATCACTGTTGTCAATCATTTTTATTCATTTTTTGCAATGTCTGCATTCCACAAAATATCAATTTAACATTACAAAAACCAAATGATACTTAATGGCAACAGCCATAAACATGATATGTGTCATGACATGTTTCTAACATGCTCAAGTCACTCTTATGTAGACACCTTCAAATGAAGTGTGACCAAAGTTTGTCTGACCCAGAGCCCAAGAGAGAACAGAAAGCTTGTCAGGCAGAAAGGCAGTCAAGTTCATCCTCATGACTTGGCAATAAGCTGAAAGTCATCCTTTTATGAGGAAATTGTTCCACCAAAACAAAAACATTATGATGTTTAAGTTGACAACATTTAATATCAGAACTGTTATCTTCCTCAGTTAAAAATGACTGTTTTGATTGTGGTGAGGCCTGCAATGTCTGTCCTCTAGCGTAATGGACCAGATTTTTCCACTTTGTGCAATATCTGGACATTCTCGATGGGCATACACTTAATTTGTGGTGGGTAGCCTCATCATTCTGCCTTCAATTTCTGTTCACTGTTGACTGGTTGCTAAAAAATTTAGTCCAGGAAACCGAAGCCTTAGAAGAGTTTCCTGATGTAGTACTGTAGCATAACACAGTATTGAGCACCATGGCGGAACTAGACTGGCTACACTTCCCCTGCAGCACAAAAACAACATCTTGACACAGCTATGGCACGGAGGGAGAAAGCAACCTTTGCCTCTGATAAGCTACACCCTCATGACTCTGAACCATGATCCGCCCTGACAGCAGGGCCTCTGGTATAACCAGTGTATCTAGCCAACAGGCAACACAGGCAACTGCTTGGGAACCCTAGGCCTAGCCTGGTAAATCAGCCCCTTGTACTTCATTTAATTTTGTACAGAGGGTTTGGCCATGCTGCCATCGACATTGCTGTATTAGGTACATGTCAATCCTAGCCAATCAATGAACATAAAGAGTGTTTGTGAGCGATGATGCTGACTATGTGTGCTACATTTGAATTGTAGTGCTCAGGCAGGCTAATTGCATGTACCAAGAAGAGTTACAAGTTTTTAAGAGTGGAGAATCTTTGGTTACATCGAATGAGTCTGCAGCCTTGAGTCATTAAATATCATGACACTAATTTTGGTTATAAGTTGTTGTTGATTTTAGGGATCTACACTGGAGATCAACCAGATAGTTATGGTGTTGTGGTGTTATGGCACACCAACACAGGGTGTTATTTTGAGCCACATAGGGTTGTGAAGTTATGAAAGAGATGGAAACGCGTGGGAAAGCTCATGTATGCAGTCCTAGCATCTATGCAACACGGCAACAAGATGGCTATGAAAGGGGGAAAAACTGATAACAGTGTGAAACTTTTAACTAAAATTGTGATCAGAATTAAACTGATAAATAAATAAATGTGTTTTTATTTATAAGACGAAAATGTCTTGACTTAAACTAGACTAAAATATACCTTGACTAAAACTAGACAACAATTACCAGACATTTAGTCGACTAAAACTTGACAAACAAAATTAGTACAGTATGTGAAAGACTACGATTAAAACGAAATGGTGACAAAATTGACACTACTATTAATATTACGGTTGTAAGGATCTGGATTCAAGGATGACTACTCTGAATGAGCTCAGCAGAGGAATTTGTGTTATCACAATAAAGGGTGCTTCAGAGGAGCTCCCCCGCTGCATGCTCTTGTGTTTAGTTAGGTGCCACACCCCACTGTGTTCTTATCTGTGGTCTGCCAACATTTGGTGTGGAGACCTACTCAGGTCATCCTTAGGGCAAGGACAGGATAATTAAGGGTATATTGTATTGTAGAAATGCTATGAGATGTACATGTCATGTTTGGTTTCATTCTGATGGTCTCATTGTGAGTGATATACTGGTCTAAATTCTGAAACAGACTCGGGTTATTCTAATAAAGATCTCAGATCCAAAGGTTACTGAGTAGTGTGAGGCAATGGGCTGTCTCCAACGCCCCTGCCCCCAAGATAACACCTCCTGGTGTGCTGAACAACTGGCATCAGGTTGGCTACTTAAGGCAATGCTAGTGGAAAACTCATTGAGCTGTCTTTCACCCACGACGCTCCCACACGCTGTGTGTCTCTCTCTCTCCCTCTCTCTTTCTCTCTATCTTTTATTTGGGGTTTAGTTTGATTTCTTTATATCTCTGGTTGAGTTGGTCATTACAGTGAATCTCTGTGTTACTTGTAAAGGTTAACTTGTATTTGGTTAATAAACTGTTCATTCATTTACCATTCATATACATCTCTTCGTGTGCCATGCCATTACTGTGCTATTAGCTCTTAAGCTGTATAGTGATATTGGAGGTAACTATTATTTCATGGAGTCAGATAAACGGGTCATATAAGTGTTACTCTAATGTTTGCCATGCACATGTTTATAATTATTTCCATTCCATAAGTCCAGAACATGCGATAACCTTCGTCCACACTCAGCTCCGTCGTTGGTCTGAGAAAGTGGATCCTTACAGTTGGTGACCCCGACGTGATGCACATGACGTGACCTGAGTTTCTGAAGGTGGTGAGTAGATCTAAACTTCTTGTAAGCATATTGAGAACTAGACGTTGAGACCTCACCAAAACATTCAGAAACTTCAGCTCTCCGTTCCGTGTAAAATGGACTGGAATAGTAATAGTTTGGGCAAAAGCAAGCTATTGTGCACATCGAAAAACAATTTGGTCGGCACGTTAGATAGACTGGCGACCAAAGGCCTTACAGTAGAATCTACCGACATATACCGAGATATATGATTGGTGGTTAAACAATGGCATGTGTAAAACAAAATCAAAGCAACGCAAGTTTTCTGAAGGCATCATGCATTTACTGTTTGAAAAGCAACAGAAAATAATTGAAGAACAGCAAAACAAAATTGAACGGCTTAATGTATTCATAACATGGTTAGCAAAAAATATGGATATGAAGGATCTCAGACCGTTATTCCATTGCCCTGCTGGCGTGTAATTTGTGCCTTTGTCCCAGCATTTCCAGTGTTTCCACAGGTATCTAATCTACGTGTTCTAGTTGCTGCTATTTATAGATGCACAATTCAGTGATGTGGTAAGAAAGACACATTTGTTTACTAAGAGCTATCACCCTGGTTGTTTACCCATTCCATATTGAAAAGACCGCATATTCTCTGTTACATTCTTACTGAAAGTGTGAAAGCTGAAGGCTACTTAATATGGGTTAGCTTTGTTGTTTGCGCTGGCTCACTCAGCGCATAGACTCTGTAGGTTGTTTGTGCGTGAAGCATCTAGGCTAAAAAGCTGTTTATGCGTAAAAGCACATAGGCTGTGCAGATGCTAGTAATATTATTGTCCCGAATGCTAACATGGTTTGCAGAAGAATATTTACCCAATGTAGTGTCTCATGTAAAGTTATCTATTGACTCAAAAGGTCTGGTGCCACTATTAAGGAAAGTAGCATACCGCAAAGTACGGTCACTGAGCTACATAGACTTATGGATTCCCGGCAGAAAAGCCTGGATAAAAGAATCCCTTATAGCCCCAGATAAGCCCATTGGCAAGAAAATACTAGATGACTCTCAAAAAGACACTAATGTCAATTCTACTCTAACAATAGAACTGTAAACACACCAGCGGTGATATGCATATGGGAACACGTTTTAAATTGTAAAACAGACTGAAGAGCCTGGTAAATAGCTGGGATGAAGATACAAATCTATGTTTTCAACTTGGTTATACATTTATGTTCTTGAGCAGACATTCTGCAAATGTCAGTTCGTTTATTTTGCATGTTATCTTGGTTGCTATGCCTTGTTTATCCACCCTTCTCTATGCAAATGCCTAAACCATCAAAAGCCATTAAGAGACTGCCATTGTTAACTCACACCTCCTCATGGACAATCCTGATAAAATGCCTGCTGACAGAGCAACAGCGACAGAACATTCAAGAGATTACAACCCAGATCGGGACCTGGTACAGACAGAACTGGCCAACAGAGGAGCCAGCTCTACTGTCCACTCAACACCGTATGCTCACACCCGGTGAGACTGAGTGGGCACAGAGCATGGCCAGCAGCAGCACCCTCATCTAAGAGCCGCAGCAGTGTGGCCACTCACCATGGACACAGATACCACCGTCATCCTCAGTCATCCATCTCACCTTGCACAGACGCAGCCTGCACGGGTGACCCACTGGGACTGAGACGAAATTGTCCCAATGGGCCAAGGGGTGGCTGTAAGGATCTGGATTCAAGGATGACTACTCTGAATGAGCTCAGCAGAGGAATTTGTGTTATCACAATAAAGGGTGCTTCAGAGGAGCTCCCCCGCTGCATGCTCTTGTGTTTAGTTAGGTGCCACACCCCACTGTGTTCTTATCTGTGGTCTGCCAACATTTGGTGTGGAGACCTACTCAGGTCATCCTTAGGGCAAGGACAGGATAATTAAGGGTATATTGTATTGTAGAAATGCTATGAGATGTACATGTCATGTTTGGTTTCATTCTGATGGTCTCATTGTGAGTGATATACTGGTCTAAATTCTGAAACAGACTCGGGTTATTCTAATAAAGATCTCAGATCCAAAGGTTACTGAGTAGTGTGAGGCAATGGGCTGTCTCCAACGCCCCTGCCCCCAAGATAACACCTCCTGGTGTGCTGAACAACTGGCATCAGGTTGGCTACTTAAGGCAATGCTAGTGGAAAACTCATTGAGCTGTCTTTCACCCACGACGCTCCCACACGCTGTGTGTCTCTCTCTCTCCCTCTCTCTTTCTCTCTATCTTTTATTTGGGGTTTAGTTTGATTTCTTTATATCTCTGGTTGAGTTGGTCATTACAGTGAATCTCTGTGTTACTTGTAAAGGTTAACTTGTATTTGGTTAATAAACTGTTCATTCATTTACCATTCATATACATCTCTTCGTGTGCCATGCCATTACTGTGCTATTAGCTCTTAAGCTGTATAGTGATATTGGAGGTAACTATTATTTCATGGAGTCAGATAAACGGGTCATATAAGTGTTACTCTAATGTTTGCCATGCACATGTTTATAATTATTTCCATTCCATAAGTCCAGAACATGCGATAACCTTCGTCCACACTCAGCTCCGTCGTTGGTCTGAGAAAGTGGATCCTTACACGGTGCCCCTTTATTTGGACTGTGCACCCACAGACTTTACCAATGGTCTGTTGAAATTCAGTTGTATTTTGTTTGTTGTACTACTGTTTGTTGTAAGTACTGACTCGTCAACTTAAACCCAAGCCTAACCTCGACCTTAACAAGACACAGAGTTTCAACACATGGTTTATTGCTCTAATAGTCTCTGCACCTGTACATAGTCTATACAACCATCTATTGGAGTATCCAAATAAAGTGTGCCCAATGTTGTTATAAATGACAATGATTGTAAATCTATATGTTGCCCACAATGTTTGCCCCTGATTTGGGTATCTGTGAGGCCCCCACCCAAAAGCACCAAACCCTGTGTCACCTATGAGCACCAGCCTAGGGCAGGCCTCTCCCTGCTCCGCTGTGCCCCAAGTGTACACAGGTTCTGTGAAAACAGTTCCCAAAGCGGATGACGGCATTAACTTGCAGAATCAACACAAAGGGCTTATTAGAAGATGTATTTAGGTTCATCACATGTAGTGCACACACTTATCCAAGTCCTATGTGGACAAGTGTAAGTGTAAGTATATTCTATGTAATTATATACTATTCTATATGTTTATGTATATGTGTTGAACTTGGCAGACACTTTCATCCAAAGCGACATACAAAAACAATACAATTACAAAAACAGTACATTAACAAAGCTACTTCACCCATGCTAATACAAACAAATATAATATATATTTAGTTTTATAAGTGAACATGCAGTCAAAAACAAATTTATCTCTTCCACTCCGCAATGTTATGGGGAAGAAGTTGAAGGTCACTGTCCATGGATGAGAGTAGAAAGCCATACTCTCACCTCTCTGCATACTAAAACTTTCTGCTCAAATTGTTTGACAAGAATGCAAATTTCTTCATTCGGGCATTGCAAAGCCAAACAAAAGCAAACATGGCACTGGTGGTAGCTAATTTTACAACAGATACCTATCAATGACAAACACCTAACAGTAAAAACACATGCCATTCTGTCTCCGGAGTAACAAAGGGAAGCCTGACTGCAAAGCAACGGGGACAAGAACGACCTGATAGTCCAGGTACAAGATGATCTACAACCCACACACACACACACATACACACACACCCACACACACACACTCACACACAATGAGTTATGACAGCAAGTATCTGAAAGTTATTAAAACATGAGGTTGCACCCCAGTCCAACAAATCACGATAAGCAAGTTGGTGGATTTTTTGTCACCTTGGGTATATACGTAAACTGTGTGTGTGTGTGTGTGTGACTGTGTGTCTGTATGCATAAGATATTTTCAATGCTGCGTGGATCTGAGCATGTGTGTGTGTGTGTGCGTGTATCTCATGGACCTGAGCATATGTCACTGCTGTGCTTGCAACCCTGTGTATAGAGATGAGTCAATACATTGCTTTTTTCTGTACATATTAGGCACTATCTGCCTAGTTTGATATGAGCCCCTATCTGCCATATCTGACTAGAATTAGATAGACTGTTGTGTACACAAGTTATGAGCATAGTCTATGGTCTATGAGTCTATGGTTATGAGTAGCTTAACCAGTTAAACCAGAGTTAAACCAGAAACACATTTCTATTCTTTCGTTTTAATATACGTAATTACTTGTTAACAATACTGCAAACTCCTGGTTAAGAAATCTTATCACTACATTAGCAGCAGATGCATTAAGCATGAAAGGGAGTAACCTAGAAGTAAAAAGAAATTTTCCCGATACGCATTTCAGCAAGTGAACACACCCGTTTTTAATCAGATATACATACAGTAAGACTGACGCTAACTTAATAAATGTAAGTTTAAGACCTTAACTATAAGATGTTAAAATGTACTGGTGCAAAATGGGATGGGGAGTACACGTCATTTTACAACTGACTGAGGTAGGAAGCTTAAACTAGTGTTTCAGCTGCATTTATATTTGCATGATGATTCAAATCGCAGTAATTTTAATTTTGCCATTTTTTGCAGTCAAATGCTGAAACTTCACACAGTTTTGGGCCATACAAGTAAAGGAATGTCTTTTTTTAAAGCGTTGCTTCTGTACTGTAACTCAACCCACTTTCAACAGCCACACCCAAGTCTCTCTTTTATCCTGGCACAAGCTGTGTTGTGGTAAAGGCATGCACAGGCAGCGAACCTGTCACACAGGCACCGAACCCGTTGCACAGCGACCGCCACCGCCACACACATGACCTTTGGCACACGCGCTAAAGGGTGGCCATTACTCGGTGCTTGCCCGGGATGTCGCTGTGGATCACTTTCCAAAAACGGGCACGTTTAAGTACTTAATTAGTAATTAGTAAACACTGAATTACTTAAGACTTTGCACCAGCCTCTGTCTGAGCGAATGTGAGTAATTCTCCTTGACTACTGTGTGTGTGTGTGTGTGTGTGTGTGTGTGTGTGTGTGTGTGTGTGTGTGTGTGTGTGTGTGTGTGTGTGTGTGTGTGTGTGTGTGTGTGTGACCTTTATATTAGAACACAATATTTTGCTGTTTTTTTATAACATATTTGCTGTCCATATGAGCCCATGCTTTCCAGACAGCCAGCAGTTCCATTGGATTGGTGTGTTCGTTCAGAACTATGGTTTTCATGCAGTCATTAATATATTGTTGACAGACTTTCACAAACTAAATGTTTGGCTGGTGGACTTTCTTTTTAGGTTATTTGTTTTTGTCACTTGTCTATCTTCATCTTGTTGGTTAATTGTTTTATTGTCTATAAAGTTTAAAGAAGCCATCCAACATGGTGGCTTTGGACTGATTGTATGTTTCCTCCTAAAAATATTAGACATATGATTAAACATAGACATCGGCTTGACAAATCCACTAAAATGTGGGTCATTGCTCATTGCAAGCCATAAAGATGTGTATTAGCCCTAAAAAGCCATATCAGTCTATCCCTATTTAAGTGTGCGTGTTTTATGTGTTTATGACAGGCTGTGTGTGTGTGTGTGTGTGTGTGTGTGTGTGTGTGTGTGTGTGTGTGTGTGTGTGTGTGTGTGTGTGTACATGGGTGTTTGTGAGTAGACAACATCACCATGTACACAAGGCACTTTAGGACTGATGGAAACACCCATCAGCCTACGTGCAGTTGACGACCTAACACTGTTTGCTCTGGGCACACCTATAAGCCAACACAGCCACACACATATACACAAACATAAAAAATAAAACAGTTAATATTAAAAAAATTAACATACACATACACATGTAAACAGACACAAGCGCTGACACACACACACACACCTTAATAACTGAGAAATATACACACCAACCTACTTCAAAGCACCTATCCCACTAGTAGAGCATTCTCAGGGGTGTTTGAGGTGGAAAAAAGGTAACTATAGTAGCTGGTAACTATAGTGAAGGGTAGTTATAGTAACTGGTTGTTATAGTTACAGTCTCAAGAGAGACTCCTGCATGCTCAGCAAATACACAATAAACCCACACTTAACAGACACCACACAAACTGACAAACAAAGTAGGCTCTATACACACAACAAAAGCTACACACGGGTCACTCATACCAGTCACACGTCATGATGAATACACAGTGAGTCAGTATGTATTCATTGACGTGTCATATTGAGTCATCATGATGTGTGATTGGTATGAGTGGTCTGTGTGTAACTTTTGACCACAGGCAAAACAGATCGGATTCATATAGAACACACACAGCACAAAATAAGCACAACCGTAAACTACATAAACCATTAATAGTGAACAGACTACAAACACTACGCTAATCTCAAATCAAACATAGTGGCTTATACTTTCACACAAAATGTAAGCTAGTGTCACTATAGGCTGTCAAACTTTCAGTGAGATGATCTGTCTTGTAACTAAATGCCTTGTCAAAGGAGCTAACCACCACAGCATAATTTAGACTACTATGCACGTGCAGGGACTGGATGAGGAAAAGACGCTGATAGTGATAGTGATAGTGATATCCAGTGATATAGACGTTTCATTTCTTAGGTCAAACCAGTTCTCTTCAGGTGTGAAGGTTTATTTACTTTGTCTTTGAGGAATTTGGAGCATAGGGGTGAATAACTGTTGTGAGTCTCTGACATTTTTTTCTGATTTTCTGACCATTGTTGGTCAGACCGTTAGCTAGGTAGGTGTTAGTTTAATTTGGCTTGACCTGCATCACACGAAAAACAAAGTGATTATGTCTAATCAGTGTGCATTGACCTACCCAAAAAAAGACATTAGCACATATTCAACCACAGACTGAAACTCAAATAGTCTCTTGATGTTTATATTGTAATATTTGTTGATATTTAAGCCATATATCAAAAGACAGCCAAACATAACTTATTCCTGGCTCACTGACAACACCATGTCATATTTTCATGGTTGAGAAATTATTTCCAGAGTCCAACCTCTTATCTTCACCTTCACCACTGCTATAAGCAACTGTAAAACTGTAAAGCTGTCCTATCTCAGCTTCCCAATAAAAGACCCATAAATAGAAACACTTACAACAAGATCCATAAGCCCCGTGTCATGCCAAAACATACATTTAAAACATACATTGACAGTGTAAAGGTGTGATGGGTTGGGTGATATGATTTATAAGCTAGTACAGGTTTTTGTGACAGGTCCGCTTAGGGTGTGATGACATGTTTTGAAAAGGTAATAAAAGTTCATCGTGTGTATGACGTTAAGTTTGTGTATGTGTGTGTGTGTGTGTGTGTGTGTGTGTGTGTGTGTGTGTTTGTGTGTGTTTACCACTGTAGATTGAGCAGTTATGTAAACATGCAAAAACCCACTTTGTCCTTGGTTTTTATGGCTAAAACATTACTCATTTTAACAATATTAACGGCAGAACTGGGAGCGTCTTAAGTTTTTTTTTTTTTTTTTTTTTTCAGGCTGATGTCCCAGGATTTCCTCTCAGAGATCTGGTCACCCTATACTACTACCAACTAACTACTTCATTAGTTTCTTCTGCTCCTGCCTATATGTCAGTATGTACTACTGTATGACTTAAAATGGAAGATGAGAATACATGGACTGTACAACAGAGATTTTCAACCCGTCATACAGGAACCACATAAAAAGATCTTTTTAATGGCAGACAACACCACAAATTATAAGAGGTCAGTCAGGTAGTATTTCTATCAGTTCCTCCCATTCTGTCTTGTGACCGTGATAACTTAAATCTCTTTATTTCACCATGACTAAGGCAGATGATATGCTTTAGCAGGAGAGAGTCTGGCCAGCAGTCCACCTGAATGAAACCATCTACACAAACAGACCACCTTTGAGTGCCTTCCCTGAGCAGTACAAGCTAGTCGTTACCAGACCCGGTAGATGGGCTCCCCTGGGGGACGTGGTTCTGCCTGAGGTTTCTTCCTAGAAAAACAGGGAGTTTTCCTCACTGATTCCCGAGGTTTCTTCCTGAATTTACACAAATTAAACAAGCAGGGAGTTTTTCCTCACCCCTGTTGCTCCCTGGGGACACTAAGAACCCGACTGCGCCTAAATGAACTTTCCTTGTCTAGCACCTCTGGTTTGCAAGGACTGTTGACCTGTGTTCACGCAAAAGCCCGCATCAACATGGCATTGCATAGTTCTAGCGCCTCTGGACTACAAAGACTGCTGACTGGGGCCTGCAAGGACTGTCTACCCGTGTTCACACAAGAGTCATTTTGCTACTGTATTCATCTGCTCCAGCGCCACTGGACTGCAAGAAATGTTGTCTTGTGGTGACCATGCCAAACTGTAAAGCACTTTGAGCTGCATCTTGTATGTATGAGTTGTGCTATATAAATAAAGATTATTGTTATTATATTATTATTATTATAACACTTGTGAGTCAAATCGACCCACAGGGTGCACAGAGATCTTAAGCTTGGTTTATACTCACTGTGCCTGTCAGTGACATCAAAGTGCGACAAAATGACATCAAAATGACGAGAGTACACATGCCGCACTGTGTTTTTTTAAGTGCGAGTGTGGCTGTTGTGCACCACATTTTTGTTGTAACTTTCACACCTCTGATGAGGAGAAGATCGGTGCGTGTGTCGAGCACCGGTATGGAAGGGGTCGCGCGACAGGACAGATGCAGTGAGTATACTCGAGGCTTCAGGTTGCCCTGCTTGTGAAAAACCTCAGGCCTCACCTACGCCACGCAACGAGGGGATGAATGTGGTCATGAAGTCAAGAGTAATGAAGTGGAGACTGTTACTCAGAATGAGTGGAGCCAGAGTGCTGTCCACAGGCCAATCATGTGATTAGGCCATTCACTGTGGCCTTCTGAGTGGCTGCCTGGCCGTGGATCACATGATGTCACTATGGCCTGCCTGCATGCCATGGTCAGTAGGGGGAATACCAATGGCCACAGAGGAAGTGGAATTGAAAATGTCATTGTCAGAGCTCTGCAAATTGCATACGGTCAGACCAGACTCACAGTGAAAGTATTGTTGACAGTTAAAGCAACCTGAGCAAAAACCATGTGAACCGTCTGCAGACCTATAGACCTATATCCTGGAGGAAGTTAGGCCAATATTTATATGTGTGTGTGTGTGCACATGCATGTGGTGACAAGCCATCGCCTAAACTATGGTCAGCGTCATGACCTTTAGAACTGGGACATGTAATGTTCTTGATAAAACTTGTATCAGGCAGGAACTCCACCCAGTGCCTTTACAATCTCACGGGAGCCATCCATTATGTAGCTGTGCTGCTGGATGATATGCATTACTTGTATGGCTTGTATACAACTTTTTATATGATGTATATGTGGTAAATAAGACATTGTATTGTTTTGTTTGTTGTATTCGTACTGTTGTTATTGTGTTTAATAAGCCAGAGAGATACCACTGGTGTTTGAATGAATTCCTTGTATGTTTTTTTGGTTACATACTGTACTTGGCCAATAAACCTGATTCTAATTCTGATTCTCCCATGCGTCTGAGTTCTCACACAATAAAGCTCTGGACAGGTACGACCCTGGAAAAGACCCCATCTATCCTAGAGCCATGCTGCAATCTGACAAGCTGAAGATCACGGTGCAAATGTGACATATTGCTTTTGGCAGCTGAGTGGTAGCTAGCCAACAGGCAACACAGGGAACTGCTGTGGGCCCTCAGGCCACTGAAGCACCTTGACACATTTGCACATTTGGTGTCTGGTGAAACGCAATTTCAATCCTCTGTATAATGCTTGTTACATAGTGACCTGACAAAAAAGTACACTTTGACTTTGACTTTGACTTGAGGACTGGCGACCTTTAACCTTTAAACTACAACGGTGGCCATACAGTCGTCAATGAAAGTGGTGGGTATTTGCCTGGGGGGCCAACACAGTCTAGAATCTCCTCTGGTTGGCTGGCAGGTTTTTTCAATAAGCAGTTGCCAAGCTTGTATGAAAGGCTAAATTCATTTTAATGTCTCCTCATTTTTCATTTTAATTCGTTTAATTTTCCTTTGCCTCATAACCTGAGTGGGGTGTAACCCTGACCACAGACTTTGGCTGGCTTACAGCAGAGGATCTTTGGGACAGACGTATGACACTGTCATCAGGGGAGCAGGTACAGTAGGAATTTTGGGCCCTATGAAAAAATACGATTATGTGCCCCTTTATCTTTAATAATAATAACAGTAGTAGTGTCCTCAAAGGACCCCCTCTCAATGCTGGGCCATTATAATGAGCCCCCACTGGCAATTCAGCAGTTTGTGAGAATCTGTAAACCTGTAGTGTTTTACTGGAGTCCTTAATACACTCTCTGGTCGACATGAATTTAGCCTGGAGCTCTCTCTCATATCAGCTCGGGTGTGTACATACCCACACACATTAACCCCACCCTCACTCCACATCCACACACACACTCCTTGCACACACCCACACACCTTACACACACACAGATACACACAAATACAAACACACACACACACACACACCTACACACATAAACAACGACATACACGATCACAACTGCAGCCCAGCCCAAAAACCTCCCTTCAACCACATAATGTTCAGAATAAAGATAGGTTATGTGGTCAGACCTTAGGCAAAATAAGGGGTTCTTTATCAAGACACAAAGAATGCACACACAAATTTAAGAGAAATTTGTAACGTGCTGAATACAAAATAGTCAACTTTTTAAAAAAAGTATCATGCACCTAAGAAAGACTATACTGGTGAAAATGTGCAAATAAAAAAACTCACAATATGGCAGCTAAAGATGGTGTAAGGATACTTAAAACACCCTGATAGTAACTTTCTGCAAATAAAAAAAAAAGTTTTCTTTTTAAATACATTAATATTATTCATTCAGTTTTAAGCTGTATAAAACACCGCAGACATGGACAGCGGGTGCTGTGTAACAGAAGCGCTGACTTGAGTGACCTCTCTAAACAGATGAGGTGACTCGTTTGCCGCTTGGAGTGTCAGATGAGATGACACATTAACTGTGCGGAGTACGAGCTGAAACCCTACCACTGCGGTTCTTTGTAACAGTCTCACCTTGGACTTAAACGCTGTCTACCAGCATGCGGAGCCAAAAAATGAGATCACAGCTTGTCGTGAGCTTAAGCTTGTCACATCGAGCGTATGTGCTTTTAAGGTGTCATTTTCAGACAAGCCGTTTTAATGTCACCTTTCACATTCATTTTGTTGTCACAGCTAAAGAACAGGTCAACGAGGGAATTCTCACCAGTCATACAGGATATGATCTATGCAGTTTGGTGTTATGGGCCAGAGCACAACTTGGAAAAGTTAGAGGTTTCACAGCAAAACTTTGACTTTGACTTTATTTATTTTGACAGGGACAGTGCACAATGGCATTAACCTAATGGAAAGATGTTTTGTACCAACTGTATTGTCAAAAGACACCAGTTAGAATATTAGCACGCTTTTATCTGCCTAATAGGCTATTGGAAACAGGCTGTTTTAGGTAGTTAGCTTGCTTCTTTTAGACCAAAACTGTTAACTGCTGTTTTGTATACGTTCATGAAGTGTACGCTACTCTTGGCATAATGAGAGGATTCAACAAGCTAACAGCTGCTAAGTGGATGGAATTTACCACTGCCAAAATCGACATTCAGAGACCTGCAGTAACACACCCACTGCATGAAGAAGTCCCCAAATCCAAAAAGCAGCATGTCACTTTTGTTAAGATTCATGTCTGATAATCTCGAGGGCTAGGGCTTGGGCCAAGTGTAATTCGTAGTTTACAGCATAATGCATTGACAGATTATATAAAGTCAGTAACAACTGTCACTGTTATATATTGTGTTCATATTCGCAATGTGTGTGTAAATAATTTTAGTGTGTGTGTGCGGCATCACAGTGTGAATGGACACTTTTTGTGGGTGTAAAATCTTGTAGTGTCTGTAAATTCTTTTATGGACAAATTCTAGAGGAGTTCATAGGGGTCAATGCAAACACAATGGCTCCTTACAGCAAGATTGCACAGACACACACACACACACACACACACACACACACACACACACACACACACACATACACACACACAGAAGAAGGAGAGGAGTCAGAAAAAAGGATGGCGACAAGAGTCAGGGGGATGGGGAGCCAAGTCAGGGCTGGTACTAACCAGGAACAGGGACATAAGGCCTCACATAGGGCTTGTGTGTGTGTGTGTGTGTGTGTGTGTGTGTGTGTGTGTGTGTGTGTGTGTGTGTGTGTGTGTGTGTGTGTGTGTGGTGCTTGTCTAAGTTTATGTGAGGGTATGGGGGTGTCGCTAGTAATCACACATATCTTAGCCTTTTTATAGCTTAAACCTTCATAGTTGTCTGGACTGATTGCCTTGTTTAAAATTAGCATTAAGCAGCATACACATTCACTTTAGTGAAGAAGCGCATTCACTTTAAAATAAATACCATCACAAAGGCTATTGTCCAGTAGGTGTTGAGTTGTGTAACTGGTAAACATTCCAGTGTCATTGTGTTCTGTCACATGAGGGCTGTGTTCGAAGCGGTTTCATTTATACCCCTGTATTTTGACAACACACTACACTAAGGAGATTCCAAATATGCTAATCGCACAAATACTGATTAGTTTTGAATTGACATCTTTCATTTGTTTACTTGCATCTCAAAGGTCATCCAAGGCCTCCAACGCACACCTACACACACACACACTTGTGTGAGCAGTGAGTGTCTGTGAGTGAATAATGTATGTGTGAGGTGCGTATAGGGGCATAGCAAAGGCGGAGGGGCGGTATGGTGATTCAAGGGGCCCAGCACTGACAAGGGGCCCTTTGAAGAAGCTATTGTTATCATTTAATAATCTGCAATCTCGTGTGTGTGTGTGTGTGTGTGTGTGGTAAGTGTGTGAATTACCCCTTCATAATTGGGGGGGGGGGTTTACAGGGGGTGCTACTGTTTACTGTGTAGCATTAAGTACATTAATATGTTAGTACCCCCAAATTGTGTTATTTTGGTCTCTTTAGGGTCCTCCCTGTAATTGGAACTATAGTGTGCACCAGTAGTCTGCTCTCACTCTCGTGTGTGTGTGTGTGTGTGTGTGTGTTATGCCCCACTACTGGATGGCCCTACTGGGGCTAACAACAAAGCCACCACTGACCCAAGTAAAACCAAAACACCTTAAAAATGTAACCCAACCAGTGGGATTTATTAACACATAAGACAAAGACATTAACACAAAGTCCAAATCATAATACACAGACAATCCCAGGCTGAGAGGCAACAGTCAGCAACCAGCAGTCCCACACCAAAAGCCTCCCTCTGGCAGCAGGAACCAGGTGCTGTTAAGTAGTGCTTGATCACGTGACCAGGTGCTCCTAATCAAGTCAATAAGCTGGATCTTCTGAGCAGGTAGCAAGTATAGGAGAAACAGAGGGACAAACAGCACTGGGAACATACACACAATACATACAGCCGTAACACCCCCACCCTTAAAACAATGAATAAATAGTTGCATTAAACATACAATGCAAAACAAATACAATACAACTCAAGCTGTTTATTCATTGTAAAAGCATTTCAAAATTGAGGTAAAACAAGGCTGTAGAAAATATACATGTTTTAGTTTACTTAAAACCTGGCGGCTACAAAAGAACAGAAAAACCACAAAATGAAAGACCTCACCCTTTTTAACTCCTATGAAGAGCTTGCCTAGCTCCCGAAAAAGAAAAACGTGAGTCTTCCGGTTAACTTCCCACACCAACACAGTAACAAAAAGGTGACCAACACAAAAGTGGAGTGCAACAGACACAAACCAAAAGGGTCAACACTAAGTAGCCAAGCTACATTGTTGCCATTCACCAACAGCAACACACAAAGACCCAACAAAAGTGAACTGCCACTACCACGAGACAAAATGGACACCATGCGGCCTTAAACCACATACAAAAGTTACTGTGAGATGTAAGTAGTAACAACGCACAAAATGACCTGACAAAATTGGGAGAGCACAACCACTAAACAAAGATCCACCGATCTGTGGAGTGACTACAACCCACACAAAAGGTCAACACGAAATTAGCTGTATTTGGACATACAAAACAGCAACAGAAGGGACCATGTCAAATGTAGACTGCAACTACCACCACAAAATGGCCACACAGTAGTCAAATACTACTCAAATGTTGCCAACTTACACCTAAGCTGCAACCAAAAAGTGACCTAAACCAGATGTGGAGTGCAGCTACTACACAAAAGGTCACACCAAAGTTACTGTACGCTAAGGTCCACAGCTACACAAATTCACACACACATACATTACCTCATGGGTGTTCAATCCCAGACTCGAGCCCCCATTACTGGATGGCCCTACTGGGGCTAACAACAAAGCCACCACTGACCCAAGTAAAACCAAAACACCTTAAACATGTAACCCAACCAGTGGGATTTATTAACACATAAGACAAAGACATTAACACAAAGTCCAAATCATAATACACAGACAATCCCAGGCTGAGAGGCAACAGCCAGCAACCAGCAGTCCCACACCAAAAGCCTCCCTCTGACAGCAGGAACCAGGTGCTGTTAAGTAGTGCTTGATCACGTGACCAGGTGCTCCTAATCAAGTCAATAAGCTGGATCTTCTGAGCAGGTAGCAGGTATAGGAGAAACAGAGGGACAAACAGCACTGGGAACATACACACAATACATACAGCTGTAACAGTGTGTGTGTGGTGCCTATGGAGTAATGAGTGTGCCCCAGTAGTCTATGCTCTGACTCTCATATGTGTGTGTGTGTGTGTGTGTGTGTGTGTGTGTGTGTGTGTGTGTGTGTGTGTGTGTGTGTGTGTGTGTGTGTGTGTGTGTGTGTGTGCATGATTGTGTGTGTGTGGTGCCTGTGGAGTAATGAGTGTGCCCCGTAGTCTATGCTCTGACTCTTCTGTCTGTGTGTATGTGTGTGTGTGTGTGTGTGTGTGTGCATGATTGTGTGTGTGTGGTGCCTATGGAGTAATGAGTGTGCCCCAGTAGTCTATGCTCTGACTCTCATATGTGTGTGTGTGTGTGTGTGTGTGTGTGTGTGTGTGTGTGTGTGTGTGTGTGGAGTAATGAGTGTGCCGCGTAGTCTGTGCTCTGTGACTCTTCTTTCATGCGTCCCTGTTCAGTTTGGATTGTACTGGCGATATCTGATTAGATACAGGAGAGCTGAAGGTGTACACTCTCAGACAATTTCACAATGTACAATTTCAGATACACACAGCCACTACTGTTGTAATCAGTCTCCCTTCCGCTGTGGGATACTGACAAACTTTGACCTGAATGGCTATTATGAAACCAGACATATGGAGATTGACATCAGCTAGCTTCCATCAGGCCCACTTGTCCATTATCGCTCTCTCACTCGCTCACACACAGAGACACACACACACACAAATGCATACCAACACACACACAAGGTCATGACCTACAAAGCACTCCTCAGTGTCAATGGTTAACTGTTTAATGTCAAATTGATGCCTGCCTGCACTGAGTAAAAGACTCAAACAGAGAGGAGGGGACAGTGACCTGTTACACACACATACACGTGTGTACACACACACACACACACACACAAATGCAAACACTACACCAGGTAACAGACATCAGATCACTGAAATAGCACTGCTGTTGTTGAATGGTGGACTTTATCTACTCAATCAGGCATCTCAAGGCTGTCCTATAACGATGGCCATAGGCAGCATAGAGAGCGTAGAAAGCCTAGTACAGCTCAGTGTCTGTGGCCACCACATCAGATAAACACACAGCCCACCCCTGGACTTTAGCCTCCTCGCTGACATGCCTTAGCCAGGCTAACGGTGCCGTAGCACCTCCGCTCAATATTGTATTGTGCTACACTACTCCTGTCAGGAAACTCTACATTGACTTCCTGGTGTGGAGATACTTTCTGTAAACTTTAAAAACGATGTGACCTAACTTCAACCACTTGCAACTGCGTAAATGCAGAATGCATACTCAAAGTTAGCGCTTGCGTTCAGTGTCATAAAAACACAGCCCTCCCCCTCAGCCCTCCTACTGGTTGGTAGCCAAAACATTGAAGTAAAAAGTCAACCAAAGCTTTAGTATTCCTGTTGTGTTGACAGTAAAACCATGAATCTGTGTGTCTGCCTCCCATGGTGTGTACTACTGCTGTGCACAGACCCAGAACTGGACTTGTATGCTTCTCACAGTGACAGCTGCACTGAGGCCTGCGCTTTTGGGCGACTCCTCCTTGATGACATAGCCACGCTCATGGCTGGATATAAGAGTGGAAGACAGTAAAAGAAGCCCGCACTATGCATATACAACGTTTATTTACACAGATGTGTTTTGCTGTTCTGCTTCCCTCAGTGTGTTCAAATACAACAGTGAAAAAGAAACCTTCAATAACCACACCCATTACACTCCCCCATCATCAACCAATGACAGTACAATGACGTACTGGCCCTAAGGCCTCTATGTCACAGATCAAATGGAAACCACTGAGAATGATTATTAAATCATGTATACATTCTTCACAAAAAAACAAGTAAGTGTCAGGTCTTCATTCATTAGGAATACAGGTAAGTTACAAATATACCAAGCCTTCCCCTGTAGGAGGCAGTTCTCGAGGTTGGCAATTTCCAAGCCCATAAATTTAAGTACACTGACATCATGGGCCATCGCATTAAAATGTCTGGCAACTAACAATGGCTGTAAGAGTGGCACACACACTCACATTCCACTGTCATTCTATTCACAGGACAGCCACACCGCTCAAGACCGTTAAGTTCACTTGAAATCTCTCCGGTAAATCCGATGAGGGCGCGCTTGTGAGAAGTTAACAGATCATGGCCTCGAGATAGTCATGGCAGACATGGTAATTGCACACTGGAGGACTGTAAAACGTCCAACTCCTCCTCACCCAAAGCACACATTAGGGCACTTTACACACACACACGGCATGTGTGCATATACATTGTCAGGAAAAACACACACATATATACACAGGCTTGAACACACACGACTAAACCTTACAAACATGCATATGCACTAACACTTCACTCTCGATACCATCTAGCACACTAGTTTCGCTAAAAGATTAGTACATACTGGATCTGATATATCACTTTATCTACACATACTTACAGTCTAAGGGTAGTGCCAGAGGCATGGTTTTCAGCATACTTTTAAATAGTCTGATGCACACACACACACACACACACACACACACACCCTCATTCATGTTTGGACCATCCCCCACAGACACACCTGTAAAGATGACTACCACCCACATCTACTCACACCACCCCACACTATAATATACAAATATGTAATAGTATACATGTTTACAAACCAAGTTTCTACAAACACACACACAAAACCATGTTACATCAGATACAACCCCTCCCAAAAACTAATTTACATACAAACAGACTGTCTACCCCTCCTCCACACACACACACACACACACACACACACAACAAACGTTCCATCTGTAAACGCCTCTGAGGGACTACTCAATGAGGTGAGGTGCTTCCACTCCCTGGCTTGTTTAAGAGATTGTCTCTCAGGAAACCAGCCAAACCGGCCCATCAAGTCATCAGGAATCCAGCCCCTCCTCATCCTACTACCCCCAACACACACACGCACGCACGCACGCACACACACACACACACACACACACGCAACACACTCACACACTCACACGCGCGCACACACACACGCGCACACACGCACACACACACAGAACTGAAGAAGCCTTTTGGATGAAAGGTGAAACATCTTCAAGCTCCAAGAAGAAGTCCAGTTGCTTAGCTCCTTTGATACACACACACACACAAACACACACCAGGGATAGAAATTCGCACCAGCCACCAGACAAAATTCTGCTAAAATATGATAATTTACTGTCGCAGGGCTGATAAATTTGGCCATTTATTTGCTAAAGTCTGACTCCAAATTTGAAAGTGTAAGTGACTCCAAATTTGAAATGTGTTTACCTTTGTGTGTGTGTGTGTGTATGTGTGTGTGTGTGTGTGTGTGTGTGTGTGTGTGACTTCAGTGTTAAATAAGCTTTGGGTGTGTTAGCTGCACATTGAATAAGCGCTGGGTGTGTTTAAAGTGGCTGATACTATACTACCCAAAATAAAACTGGGGAGTTGCTCAACCTGTCTTTCGCTCCCTCAAACACAGTTGCAGATGGGTGGAAAATTCAAGGCGAATTTCCATGGAAACTTGGGAAATATTTGTAAATATACACACAGATTCATTTGTGAGAACAACTTTGTCAGTGCTTAATTCTTTATATCTAGCTATCTTTTCTATTAAAGCTACTCTTTTGTAGCCCATACTTCCTGTGACGCTGCATTTACATTTCGTGAGCAAGTCAGTCTGGCCAAGCTGCCTGTCTACACCATTTCTGATCACGCCTCGGAATGGGCGCCAATGAAAATCGAGCATTTCAAAAAGGCAATGGCGCGGTAGTTTAGTACTCAATCACTGTCAACATGGTGAACGTGGAGCAACGGCAAGATTTCAATGCAGCTGTAACTGCTGTGTTCGACGAATTCAAAGGGAAGTTCTCTCTGAAAATAGAGCAAAGGGCAGTCCTTGAAGCATTTGTTGCGGGAAAGGACGTTTTCGCAATGCTACCGACCGACTTCGGTAAAAGTTTAATTTATCAGTTAGCCCCGCTGGTAGCCAAGTCGATGAGGCTTTGTGAGAACCCTGTTGTTGTGGTCATTTCGCCTTTGATCACACTGATTCATTTTTTGAATATCAATACTCAATGACCAAAAACACCAGCTACTCTCATGTTCACCTCACAAGTCCGACAAAAATCATTTAACGCCATTTCTATATGACTACATGCTACTAATACTGTTTGCATCAAGCAGTTTCCTTCGCTGTGTATACGTCGGAGGACAGAGGGGTGTGATTGGTTGAAGCTTTGTCCAGTAGCAAACAGAGGCATTTGAAAGAGGCATGTTAAGCCCGCCTTCTGAGAAATGGGTTTACAACATTAATACACAGCACCCATTAAGACACATCACTTCACCACCTGTTGCTCTCTTCCATAGATGCTGCCCTCACAAATACTAGAAATACTAGAGTAAAACAAACAGGATGTCTCATGCCAGTGTTTAGACGTGTTTGTGTTACTGGCAATATGCGCCTGGTGTGAGTTTTTCAAATCTCTGACTTTTGGACTCTCACATAGCCTACGGGCACATCTTAAAGAATTAGTATATCGTGGAACTATCTTGGTGTGTAATGAATCAATGATATATACATTTCACTTTTGAAATTGAATGAATGAAATAAATAAACTTTTTGTTACGATAATTCGATTTGTTAAGATGTGCCTGTAGTTCTGTTAGATGCAGAGTGGGAGAAACCTAATCTAACAAGGCTTTAAGGGTTCTACCCACAATGCCCCTGTTTCTGTTGCTGTAAAAACGATGAGGTGTGACTTCTGCAGAGAACCCAAAGGCAACAGTGGCAAGGGACTGTGTGTGTGGTGTGTGGTGTCTGCGTGCACATGCATGTGTGTGTGTGTAGGTGTGGTGTGGTGTGTGTGTGTGTGTGTGTGTGTGTGTGTGTGTGTGTGTGTGTGTGTGTGTGTGTGTGTGTGTGTGTGTGTGTGTGCGCGTGTGTGTGTCTGTGTGTGTTGTGTGTGTGTGTGGGGCGGGTATGCTAGAGGGTATGCATGTGTACATGTGTCTGTTTGCAGGAATGCTTTCATTGGTGTATAATGTCTTTTCAGTGGGTTTCCGTGTGTAAATATCCACTCTCTAAATTAGTAGTATTTCTAATTGTCTGCATTAACTTACAAAGGCAAAAATGGTTGTGGCACAGTCACTGGTTTTCTCTCAGATCTCTGAGTGCACAATCTCAATCACTCAGTCAACCTGTTCAAAACAAACACCTGCATCATGTGACTGTAAATACTTTTGTTTTCTATAGGTCCATATATTTCTTTCTTAACCATTTGCTAGCTGATTAGCGATATTATCTACCCATCTTGAAATATCACATCAGCAGCACACTGTCCATTTGGCAATAAACTATTTAATACATTTCAGACCTTCATCTGGTTATTTTAAATATTTTTTTGCAAAATGGACAGTGTATAGGAGTTTGAGTTTGAGGAGATGAAAAATCAACTAAAAACTGTGTGCAGTGCTGTGTACACGTGCCTTTAAATATTTTTTTTTATGTTTTCTGCTGGCTTACTTTTTACTGCAAAATGCTTGAATGAGTCTTTTTTATTCCCCTCCATTACTATTCTATTGGTTCTTGTGTCTTCTCTCATCTTCTCTCTTGTCCTTATCGTTGTCTCTCTCCCCTCCCTCCTCCCTCTCTCACTCTTCCCTTTCCTCCTCTCTCTCTCTCTCTCTCTCTCTCTCTCTCTTTCTCTCTCGAGACTGCATATGAATGTGTCAGCCCCACTGAGAAAAGGAAATGCACACAGATGCACAGTGGAAACAAACAGAAACCACACGCACACATACACACACACAAAACAGACACACACAAATACATAAACACACACACACAAACAGCCATGGCACACACGCATGAAGGCATTCATACACAGACAAACACACACACAAAACACACACCTAAACATGGCACAGATACATGCATGCACATGTGCGTGTAGATACAAACAGCAATGGCACACACACATGTACATGTACATGTATGCAGCAAACACACACACACTCACACACACACACACTCACACACACACAAACTAAGCTACACAGAAGCTGCCCAGTCAGCCCGGTGTTGGAGCCAACTCCCACACCAGTTACACTGGTTACGAAAATGGTTACCGAATTTTCGGTTCCTGAACGCTTTGATTTTCGGTGAAAGCACGTTGAGATAAGGTGCGGGAACCGTCACCAGCATGCTTCTCTGTTGGTCTGGAAATGCCTAGAGAGTCACCCCCCGGTTGTGTGCCAGAGATGAACTTTGACCACTGTGAGTGTTTGGGTGGGGTTTGGTTACCATTAACCTCTCATCCACACAAATATATTCCCTCGCATAACATTTACAAGGATGAATAATGTGACTCATACAATAATATGCATGCTTCCATACACACACACACACTTCATTCTTTAGGGGCCCATGCACAAGGCTGGTAGGGTGGCAAACAGATGGAGCCTTTGAGAACAGAAAGGCATTCAGCATCTCAGAGGTCAACCAAGGCCTCAGATACACACACTGGTGTACGTACGTATGTACACACACACACACACACACACACACACACACACACACAAACACACACATACACACACTCACACACACACCAGGGATGGAAATTCCCACCAGCCAAATGCTGGCAAAATATGAAAGTGACTGGTAGATTTCGGCAGGCCATCTGACAGTCCTGGCGGGGCCCAGGACAAGATAATCTGAGATTGCCCCCCACACACAAACACACTTAGATCTCTCCTTTGTTCCTTGCTCTTCCTCTCCTATCCTATGCTCTTTCTCTCCTCTGCTATTCCTCTGCTCTTCCTCTCCTCTTCCTCTACTCTCCTCTACAATTCATACTTTTTCAATCTAAAGGTTGAAAGGTGCATCAGTACTTCTACCAAGAGGATTAGAACTGTTGTCTGTGGAGGTTTGATGGTTTGTATGACTTGTGCGGACTGGACATTTTGAGCGTACTCAACTTCAGTTCAGATCAAATGACAACATCAAATTTTGATCAGTGGCCACACACACCATTGACCAAAACATCAAGACCTCACACACTCGGCCGCTCAGTACACTTGTACACTACATGTCCCACAACATCATTTCTCTTTCGTGCACACTCTCAGAGTTCCTCGCACTTATGTCTATATATGTAAGGCCCTACTGTCCTCTCTTTACCCCCCCCCCCACCACCACCACCACCATTTTAACCTCATCGTTTCCTCTTTCTTCCCCCTTCCTTTCATCTCAGCCTTATTTTGTTCCATCCCTTTCCATCTTGTCCCATCTTCTTCAAATCCTGTGGCCTTTCATGTAGAAAAGCAGAAAATGACCATTCTCTACACAAGATTCCTACATACTCCTCATGTGCCAATCCCAGTTCTGAAGGACCTCTTCCTACACACGCTGGACTGAATGGGGTAACACACCCAGGGTGGGTGTACTGATATGGAACACAATGGCGGAACTACATGCAGGCATACCAGAAGTCGCACTCAGTCAATATAACACACAAAGATACAGGCCCACACACACCCACATGCATACTTACACACACACACACACACACACACACACACACACACACACACACACACATTGAGAGATTGATAAAAGGAGATAGATAGAGACAGAGAAAGAGAGAGAGAGAGA
>CM050208.1:16882500-16942500 GCA_027475355.1 Coilia nasus
AACGTGCGTACAAATGTCTCAGAGATTCTGAATGTCAAAGTTAAATGAGTTGCTTAAAAAATGCAGCCAGTGATTCGGTTTCACAATAGTTTTTTGAGTAACCACCTGAGCGCCATCCCTTTGAGCTGAAGGCACAAGGTTTGTTTATGCCGAACACTCACATTATCATCATCCTCTGTCGCGGGCAGATTCAAACTTCCCTCCTCACTCCCCAGTGCAACGACCTTTCCTACCTGAAGGAACTGCTAGTTAATTATTATAATTAGTATTGTTGTTGTTGTGGTGGTTGTTATTGTTACTTTTGAGCAAATTAAGTAAAAGGAGAAATTGTTTCAGAAAAAAACACCCGAAAAGGGGATGATGTTTCTATTCTAAAACAACTTCTCTTTTTATTTATAATAAATGAAATGAGGGAAATCACTAGGTGGCATTAGAATGTTACATTATCCAGCTAAAATCATGCACAGGATACAGATAGCAAAGACTGTTGCAACAATTGAGTTTGTTCACAATCTTCCTAGAGACCCCCCACCAACCCACACACACACTCCACACTCCACCCCACCCCCTTTCAGATCAAGACACCTATTCCTGATACTGTAAAATGCAACACTGGCACCAGTGTGTGTGTGCGTGTGTTGCATCTCTTTCTCTCTCTCTCTTCATGGCTCTGGCCAGTGAACAGACCAGCGATTTTTAGACTTTTGCAAACCAAAGTGAACTGTACTTGGAGCCTACTTATTATTATTATTATTATTATTAGTAGTAGTAGTAGTAGTAGTAGTAGTAGTAGTAGTAGTAGTAGTAGTATTGCTGTTGTTGTTTTTGTGTGTGATTGTGATTGTGATTGTAATTTATTTATTTTTTTATTTATTATACTGAAATCTTGAAGTACCTCTGAGACATCTGGTCCAGCATAGGGCCAGCTTTGAGGAATATGTTGTGGCTTTTAATAGAGCATGATAATGTGCTATCTGGGCCAAGTGTGAGGGAAATGCGTGGAGGAGAATGTTCAGTTCAGCTGAATTTGAATAAACATTTATAAAATGGGAATGTTTTGTTTATGTTATCGTCATAGAGTGTGTAGCACTTTTACTTTCAGATGTTAAATAACTTTTGCCTTTTAAGGTGCACTCTGAAAATTCTTGCCCAGATGGGAAGAGAGAAGTTTACAAGACTGTGGGCTTACGCTGGTTCCCAACTTCCCCTCTAGGTGGTGGAGTCGTACCGCAATCCTGTGAATGAGCCACTGTGGACGGCTCCCATCATGCCCCTACACAAGCGGCCGACTCCTCACCTCAACGATTCGTAGGCGCCATCTATGTGTGATATTATGAACAACAAGAAGGGACTGCAAGTTTGGGCATTGCATTAAACACGTAAAACAAATCGAAATAAACAGAACAAACAACAAAATACATTTTGTTCCGTTTCATTTAAAGGATAGGCTTTAATAACTATTTTGTGTCGTCGTGTCTGAAATGAAGACCAGTTTGTTTGTTTCAGTGTCCCCTTTTATGTCTGTTAATCTTAAGTTTTCAGCACCACATTTCATTTGTGCTTTACTGTAGGCCTAAATTAAAGATCACAGTAGTTATGTGCAAAGATGTAAGACAATGCATATCAAGACAAAGGGATTCAACTCAATTTTAAGATAGACAATGAAATTACTTAACACATATTCAGTAATTTAGTTTGGTTTCACCTTTATTCCAAGATGGATGTGTATTCAGTGTTTTATTCCATAAGGATGGAAAGGATGCTTTGGCTTCATGACCTTAGTCATGCTGTGCCCCTTTGGGAGTGAACAACATTCAGAGAAGTTATTAGCTATCATCAACAAAAGCTTCGCCTGAGACTATTGGTCTACAGAGGCATCACACCTGAACACTCCTGAGTCAGCAGGTGTCTGTTGACAGACTGGGCCACTGAGAAACACATCAAATGACATAAACAACTACCCTCAATCTAGTAAAAACGAAACACTTGAGATAATGGGTTAAGACGTCTTCACATCTTTGTGGCTGACACTGTAGATTGTTAATGATCTAAAAAAGGAAGAGCCATACTGAAGCGTATGATTTTTAGATAAAAGCTGTATCACCTGGGACTTTGCTAACATGAAGTGCACTTCCAACAAACCGTGCAAAATCTGCTGTAACATGGAACTGCTGTAAATAGGGTTTTATCCCCTGGGACTGCTTCACCATAAGTCATTGGCCTGAACACCTCAAGCTGACTTTGAAGCAGGGTTATGGGCATAGGGTTTATCTCTGATCTGGCACAAAATATGCCCACCCTACTGTATCTCACCCCACCCCACCCCACCCGACCCCACCTCACCTGGCCTGGTGGACCAGAAGTTCCGCTTCATTTCACTTTGTGTAAAGACTCTGGCTACTCTCCATAGGCATACATTTACTTCCTGGTAGATGGGTACTTTGTGTGAATTTTAAAATGACTGTGCCTGCCTTCAACCAGTCACAGCTGATTGGAAAGCAATAATTTGGCAAGCCGGAGCCTTGGGAGAGCCGGAGCTTTGCCGGAGTCCCGTAGTTACACTACAGAGCTGAGTGGCGATACTACAGCAGTGCTACTACACACCACCCCCCATCCCCCAGGACAGATACCTTGCACAGTCAGCTGCCACACCCAACTGAGAATCTCTCCTGGCAGTATCCAGAGAGTAAATTGTGTTTACAGCTTACAGCTAATTTCTTGGAATTCAAAGTTGGAAACCTTTCATGATTTACTGAGAATTTATGGGAAAATAGTGGAAATAAACTGGAAATTTTGGAAATTGAAGGTTAAAAACGAATATAGTTGGTAAAAATTACTGTAGGATAATTTTGGATAAAAGATTACAATTTAATAAAAATACATTTGAATATCTATGCTACTCACATGTTCATCACATTACATACTACAGGGCTATTAAAGCCACACCCACTGCATACACTGTGCATATCTCTATCATATGCAATGATTTCTAGAACTGTGAACCATTAAAGCTACTCATTTGAGCTCACAGTACATAAACATACTATTGAAAACACACAGATTTAAAGGAGAACTTCGGTGTAAAATGAAAAATGGCATGTTAAAACATCATAGTTTAAAAATAGCGTAGTCGTCCTGCTTCGTCTGAGGGCACCTACCACTTCCATTGTTATCCTTCTGGGAGAAACGATAAAAAATAGTTAAACTCTGAATGCAAGAGGCTAAATCAAATTTGCTCCCCAGTACACATACCAACTCGGTATGATGTTTTAACATGCCAATATTCATTTTACACCGAAGTTCTCCTTTAAGGCCAAAAACTACATAAAGTCATGTTTTTTTCATGAGGTAGATAATGGATCTATGCCTTTAAATGTTAACTAGCAACTATAAAATGAATATTTTACTGAATAACCAAAATTGCTTAAGTTGTATTTACAGTTAGATCTGTGTATATCTATGAATATTTTCCAATATTCCAGGACTAAATTTCCCATGTGGAGTCTGGAAATTTACCAGAATTTTCTGGGAATTTTCCATCCCTTTGCAACCCTACAGCTGACAAACACCAAGTGCTCAGCTGTGTCAGTCCCTGACAACATTTCCCAGGAAAGTAAATGCACAGATATCTTTTTTTAGACAATGTAGACAAATTTCTTAGACAAGAAATATTTGTATATCTACAAATATTTTCCGATATTCCAGAATTAAAGTTCTCATGGAGATTCAGGAAATTTACTGGATTTTTTTTTTTCTGTGAATTTTCTATACCTTGCAACCCTACAGCTGACAAACTCCCAGTTCTCAACTGTGTCAGTGCCTGACAACATTTCCTAGAAAAGCAGGACTTTTCCAGGAATGTTCTGTTTGATGTCACATTAAGGCTTAATCAGAGGCTTTGAAGACTATAGTGTCAGTGTAAACACTTCGGTACTGGATTCTAGTGGGTTTGTTGTCCTGCCCAGCCTGCCAGTCACAGGGTGAGGTGTTTCTCACCCATCAGCCCCTGTCAGTTACCCTCCCCTGGGCTGGCTGATACCTGTTTGCTCCTTTGAGCTGGCACCGCAACAAACAGGTTCCAGCCGGATCCAGTTTAAGATGGGCACAATGATCAGTTTCCCCAAAGAGTTAGCAGCCACAGTAGTGGTAACACTGAGCACTTGGCACCCTCTCTCCCTACACACAAACACACGGCACCAACACCTCTTCACAAGTCTAACAAGTCGTATGCTTGTCAGACGTCATCATACTGTGAATTTCCATAGCAGGCTCCTTCCCACTTCAGACATAAATATTGATGTACAATATGACCAAGTTTACAAGATCACTTCCCATCATCACTGTTCTAAATCCTAGACAGGTGCTTTATTCCCACCCCTGCCTTCTAATTTTACCCTTGGAGACAAAAGCAAAGGCTGCTGAATAATTCAGGGCCAGTTTCTGGTACTGCCATGTGGAAATGTGATCCAAATACACATCAGTGTTTTGGCTTGCGCTCCTCCCACATCCTCACGCCACTCCTTATGTGTGTACACTCCAGTAGTGACTTCACATGGTGATGTCACCACCCCACCGGAGCTGGGCTGGCCGTCCTCCATCCCGACAGCCGATTGGCTAGGCTGTCGGCACCAACACTCCCGTGCGTGAGTATAAAAGAAACGGGGCCAGCGTCCGTCAGAACACACCAGCATCTTCCAACACCGAGGAAAACACCAAGAAAAAAGTGATCATCGCCATGGCAACAGTTGTACCGGTGAGCACCTGGCATGTGAAGTCTGAAGGATGACAGTGAAGTGGTTTTGTTAGTCGTGAAGTAGTAGTCATCGTGTAGTTAATCGTTAAGGCAGAAAGAAAGAGCATCTTGTTGAATGGATTTCTTTGAGGGAATGGACTTACAAAGGGGTGGTCCGGTTTGTGTGTTGTAGTTGGGGGGTGGAGGTGGCTTTGGAGCTGTAAGGGTATGGATTGTTATCATGGTTGTGGGTTTTTTCATGGTGGAGCGGGCTGTATGATAGTAAGAGCAAACTTGCCGTAACTTTATTTTACATGAAGCAGCAGGCTGATGACATGTTGAGATGGTAGAAACAGCATGTCAGTTCTGAGTACTGGGGTGACCGACCTCTGCAGTCATTATCTCTGGGGTTGTCATAAGATTTGGTAATATAAAGAATAAGGTGATACTTTATTGAGGCTGTGGACTTTTTGGTTAATTAAGACAGTTTTGAACCGATCAAAAGGTAGGTGTTGGGTGGTGGACTTCCAAGATGGGACTTCTATGATGTTATTTTGTGTGGTGCAGATTGACAGTGATAGGGTTTTAAGGAGTTTTAAGGTGACGATACATACAGGCAGTGGTGATGACTTTAAAGGCAAGTAGTTTTCAAGGTGTTGGGGTGCTGGACCTTTAGAAGGATAAAGTTTTTAGGGGTTGGTGAAGGTGTGATGTGTGCCTCTGTGGGTCCCGATCAAGTGTCAGTAAAACAATCTCCTTGGCCGCCACTCTGGCGGGCACATAGACCTTGGAGCACTGTGTGTTCGTGAGTATGCGCTTGGGTTGGATTTCGTTCTAAGAAAAGATGATTGATTAAGTTGTGGGTTTCAATAAGGGCAAGTGCACTGTAATGTACTCTATGGATAGGCTATAAAAGCAACACAAAGTAGTTTTTTTTTTCAACCTTAAAATAATGTTTCCAAAATCGTTTCAGTGGTTCGTCATCTTGTTAAGGCAAAGGCACTTGTGACAGGCACTTCTGAATTTGCTTTGCTGCCTTCCATGGGCTATAACCGCACTAAGTAAGTTTGGAGGAGTGGACTGTCCCTCTGTAGTTCTCTATGACAGATGATTCCGCTTCCAATCTGTTGGGTGACCGAAGTCGAAAACTACTTAGTGTTGCTTTCATTCTGTGGCAGACAGGTTTGGTGAGGTAACCTGTATTTAGCAGCCCATCCTGCTTTAGGGGACTAAAATCCCCGCAGGACTCACAGGCTGACCTTTTTTTCTTTTTGGTCTTCCATTCTGCCCCAAACTACTCCTGCCCATCTCCCATCTTTCCATGTCTGTATGTTTTATTCCCTCCATCTCTTTCTGTGCATCTGCATCTGCGTCTGTCTCTCTTTCTCTGTCTCACTTTCTTCCTATATTTTCTTCTTCATCTCCCTGTATTTATTCACTCTGGCCTTGGGGTCTTGGTAGGGAGGCACTGAAGGCAACAGATGTCCCACCTGATGCCTGCTTTCATAATGTGTGTATGCATGCATATGTATTGGGGGCATGTGGGTGTATTTGTATATGATGTGTTTTTAAATAAAGGAATAAAGTCAATTGTGTCTGTACTAAATGTGTTAACTAGGGAGGTCAAAGACGTTGTTTTCATGCTGGACAAAATCAATTAAATTTGCCTCTTGCTCTTCCTGTGTGCTGTTTGCAGTGTGCGTCGTGCTACGGCAGCAGAAGCGTGCAGCCCCTGCAGCTCTTCGAGAAGTCCCCCAACAGCACTTACATGTCCCTGCTGACCTACCGCCACCCCCGCGGGGGGCCCCGGCCCCGCCTGGTCTGCCACGCGCCCAAGATGACCCTGCGGCAGATCTGTCGCATGCTGCGCCTCATGCGCCGAGAGGCGGCCGCCGCAGCTGCAGCCAGGTGAGTGTGCATGCGCATTTGCAAACAAACATTGCAGAATACCACACACCGACAAAATCCCTTGATGGTAACACTTTCTATCGAGCTTGTATTTGTAAGACTCTATACACACAGTTATTAAGGGTGATAATGCTTTCATAAAGATTAATAATAGTTAAAATTTGTAGTCATAACTATTTATATATACTCATGACTGCACTCGTTGGGAGGGGAAGCCTTAAAATCAAGAATGCACTGTGTCACTTGAAATTGGAAAAGGGCTTATGACATAGCATTATAATGTCCTGGGAGCACAGTCATGAGTATGTATAGATTGTCATGAATACTTCACATACTCTATGAATGCATTGTAAGCCTTTGTGAATGCATTTATAGCGACTTACGAATACAAGCTTCATAGAAAGTGTTACCTGTTAATCGTATATTACAGTTATCACATATAGTAATATATAATAATAACCTGTGATGGATCTCACTGAGATCTCACATAGATTACAAAATGTGTCTGGTCCGGTGGTGGAGATCCCGTCATAAAAACCCTGACAACTACCTTCTGAACCGGCTAATCCTAATGAACACACAAATCACCAGACTAGATGGTAGTTCAGCTAATTAGTGAAATCATTAAGTGTGAGGTGCACAGGCAGAAGGAATACATGGCAAGGTTTCCACTTTCCGATGCCAGGAATTCCATCTATGGTCAGGCCATAACCATGTAGAAATTTAGGCTAAGTAAAAGAAACTTGAAAGTAGCAATGCACATTCAAACAGAAACTAGAAAAGCACTTAGAGAGCGCAGACCTCTGCCAGGGCAGCTCAGATCACCACCGAAATCTGATCACTTTTAACTTAGCCCATTTTTGCCCTACCCTTCATCAAAATCCATCCATAACTTTTTGAGTTATTTAGCTAACCAACTAACTAACAAACACTGGCGGAGGTAAAAACAAAAAAAAAAAAAGACAGGCAATCACCTTGATTTGGCAGGAGGCCGTTAACTCCTTTGTCAGTGTGCTCGTATTTCCTTCCTCTCTTACTAAACTTGAGGTCGGTTAACTGACTCATCCCAGACAGCAATTCATTTTGTCAACACGATAGCCATCTGACACACGTCTTTTGTCATCTCTAATGTGACACCTGTGAGCAGACTCTGAGTCATCATTGTGTTCATTCAGTCAATGCCTGTGGATGGACTCCTGTCTGCATGGAGTACAGGCTACAGTCTAGTACCACATATTCTAATTCCAATCTACCTGTGTGGTTAATACAGGTGATTTCACTGGCTAAAGTTGAATTCCTCTCGTTTACTGTGTAGGGCACTATGTGGGGACAAACTAATATAATTCACACCCTATGTAATGCACTATATAGTTAGCAGCTGAAAATTTCAGACAAGGCCCAACTCTACCACCTGGCTGAAGAATTGTGCTAATTAGAATCAATGGATTTACTGAATGGCTGAAACAAATATGTGGCACTGGATTGTAGCTTCTGAAGCCAGGTTGTCCATTACTGCTTCTAGTGCTGGCTGTAGTCTGCGAGCCATGACATGTCTCTTTATTGTCCGCCAAGACGATAGCCAGTTTTGTCATAACCAGAATTTCAATTGGGCCGGAGCCCTTTGGAGCTCAGCTCCGCTTCCTCACCTCAGCAATACAGCCAGCCGGAGCTGAGCTCCCTCTGCTACAGTTTTTATAGTACAGTAATACAGTAAAGTGAGATATTAATCACTGTGAGTAAAGAAGTCAATTTACAATAGCCAGTTTAACCACTGATCATAACCAATCTTGATCGAGACATCAAGTCCTGTTGTTTTTGAATGTGCTATAAAAATAAAATGACTTGATTTAACGTGACTTCTCTATCTCTCTGTGTTGGCAGAAAGCAAGGCGCGCCCCTCTCGACACCCGGCCCTCCGCCCGGGCCCCTACCAGGGAAGCCTACGGGCAAGAGGTGCCTGCTGCCCAACTGTTTACGCCGCAGACGGAACGCCGCCCTGAAGAGGGTGGGGTAACGGCGGCTGCGCCCCAGCCCAGGCTGATCCCTATACCCCCCTCTAGGGGCAGCTGTTGGATGTGCAAGGGACACCTTCGGGACCCTCTCCTGCTCTGAATCGCACACTGAGAAGGGGGCCACAAGAAAACACCTCCAGCATCATTGTGTGGCACATTTGTGGCACATTTTTGGACAGAACGCACCCTTGACCTGATCAGTATCTTAGAAGGATCCACAGCAGCAGCACAATTAGTAGCAGAAGCGGTAGCAGCAGAATGGCTGCAGACGTATCTTCATCACTATCTTGATAATCATCTTCATATAGCTATGATCATTATCCTATTTGTCACCAGCCCAAGCATCATTACCATCAACACCGTCACTCTCATTCAACTGTTTTGAGGCACTATAAGAATTCTGGATTGCGATATCATGATATTTTCGATATATTGTGCAGCCCTAGTGTATGGCTTAAAAAAACATGAGTGGAGTGTGCGTGCGTGTGTGTGTGTGAGAGAGAGAGAGAGAGAGAGAGAGAGAGAGAGAGAGAGAGAGAGAGAGAGAGAAAGAGAAAGCGAAAAAGAGAGACACATAAAGAGACGGGGGGGGGGGGGGGGGGCAGTGGCAGAAAGAGAGAGACAGAGAGAGAGAGAGACAGAAATGGTGTGTGTGTAATTCCATATGCTAGCCTGTCTTGTCACCACAACACTGTAATTACAGCCAGGGCAACCTGATCTTAGCTGGGAAACTAGACCAGTCTCTTTGTTTGTGTTATGTGTTTGATTGATTGATCGTTTTAGTGAAATATATTTGAACACCAGAAAGTTATGCAGGCCAATTCCATATTGCTACCACATAAGCCACATTAACTGGACTAATCATTTTCATTTTGTATTTAAACTGAATAAATGCATTAATTTATCAAAAACAACGAATACATGCGCTTTTCTTATTATACCAGTGTGTTTCATTTATATTTATTGTGCACCCATTATCAACGATTTACACATCATTAACTGTTGTTGAAGTTCTTCTGAATAATTTTGCTGTCTGATCTTTTGTTATTGACCACACTGCTTTGTGTTTGGAGTGCTCCCCTTGTGAGATTTGTCTTATATTAACAGTTTTGTGTTTTAGACACTTGACTTATAAGTGCTTTGTGAATAAAACTGGACTGATTTGACTAACACAACACTTTATGTCTAAATTACTGCCTAAATTGTGTCTGTGTCATACACAATCATATTAATACACAATTTGGTATGCCTGTAATTCTGTGTCCTACCACTACTAATGTTTACAAAGTTTGGTTAATAACAGATGCAGATATATTTTATTATTATTATTTTTTCCACTTTGATTTAGTTGCTTATTACGTCCTTTAGTATTAGGGAAACAACAACAAAAAAAAACATTTATTTGAAAAATATTTTCAGCACTATCTCTGAATGGGCCAGTCCATGCATAACACAACATAGGAGAGTGCATTAGGGAGTGATGGCCTGATGCAGCAAAATAACAGATGAACACTGGCAACACTTAATTTGGATTTTAC
Source organism: Coilia nasus (assembly GCA_027475355.1). Classification (NCBI taxonomy): domain Eukaryota; kingdom Metazoa; phylum Chordata; class Actinopteri; order Clupeiformes; family Engraulidae; genus Coilia; species Coilia nasus. The sequence continues at coordinate 16,892,691 of CM050208.1, forward strand.
AGATGGTCTGTTGAAATTCAGTTCCATTTTGTTTATTGTTTACCACCTTAATCAAACCCAACCCCTGACTTTTATCTTAACATTACACTACACTTAGCTGATGCTCTTATCCAGAGCTTTACAGTTATTTAGGTAAAGGGTTTCAGTTACAGTCCATGAAGCAATGTGGGGTTACATGCCTTGCTCAAGGCTCAAGAGTACTTCAGCCATGGATGAGGGTGCAGGAGAGCACTGGTTGTTTACTCCCCCACCTCCATTCTTCCTACTGGAACGGGATTCGAACCTGCGACCCTCCGATCCCAAGACCAACTCTCTAAACAATCTAACCACTAGGCCACAGCTAAAATGACACAGAGGTTCCACAGATGGTTTATTAATAGTATCAGCATCTGAAGATCATCAATAGTACCATCTATAGAAATAAAGTGTAACCTAAACATCTGTCACTAGCACTGGTATACTACAAGCCCCAAATATGCCAATAGTCGACACTACATACTGATGCCAATATCAGCTAATGCTAATGTTAGGCCAATACACTGATGAATCCACACAACTTGGCAAATGTGTGCAAATTCACATGAGAATGTAACCAAACAGCACAGGACTCAGAGTGGGTACCTTCTCGAGCATGACATAGACCAAAAGTGTTCCTGTGAACAGGTCCACACACCTGGAAAGTGTGCAATGTGTTGCGAGATACTCAGCGTAGACATTTTAGTGGTGTGTGTGTGTGTGTGTGTGTGTGTGTGTGTGTGTGTGTGTGTGTGTGTGTGTGTGTGTGTGTGTACGTGTGTGTGTGTGTGTGTGTGTGCGCGCGTGTGTGTGTGTGTGTGTGTGTGTGCGTGTGTGTGCGCGCTCAAACGCGCGCGTGTGTGTGTGCATGTGTGTGAGTTGCGTGTTGCAGTTCAAAGGAAAACTGTGGAAAAACATACGCACCTTTTTCCCCTTCAGTAACATGACACTGAATCATTCTGATCTGATATGTACATACATAAGACAACCAGGTTATAGCACAGATATTAATTTTAAATATTAATTTTCAATTGGGTTCTAGCATCAATCCCTGGCAAAATTACATGATTATTTTTTTTGCTAACAACCTGTAGGAAAAAACTTTTCACAAAAATATTGTCACAAATAATGTTGGTTAGAATTTGAGGAATTTTCCTGTTTAAGTGTACAGATTAAAAACAAAATCATTTGATAATAACATTGTAATTTTTTTTACAGGAGTACATTTGTTAGAAGCACAACAATTTCCGTCCCCTTTTTTCATATCAAGATGTAGTTTTTTTCCATGCTTCTGTGTTAAAGTGCAAGTCCTGGAGTATGTGAGCACAGCTGCTGAAAGTTTCATGTGAGATGTTGTCTCAGCAGCAACAGGGTCGTGTTGACACAAAGGAAGTACTGCTCAAGTTTCTTTTCAGGGAGGAAGTTGATGTGGTTTAACACACACACACATGCACACACACACACGGGCCAGTGTACTTAAACCCTACATCTGACCCTCACATGCTCTCTCACACACACACACACACACACACACACACACACACACACTGCAGACATATTTGATTTAAACTACTTGAATGACAAACTATAACAGAAGTTATCTCACAGACAGAATGTTTACAAAAGTCATCTCACAGAAATGAACTGTCAGTTTCTCACTGACATAAGCCAGATCTGTGAGCACCAGAGCTGTGCTCAAAATACTGATACTGTGATATATTGTGGCGTACTCCTGTATGGATACGTATCAAAGTATATAAATATACTGTATATACATACTGGTTAAAAGTATGCACAGTTGCTGTTAAAAAAGAACATTAGTATTTAAGACCTTTGGAGGCGTTAATTGAAGTGTTTTTAAGTTGTGGAATCTTTTAGGCTTTAAATCTGCTGTCATGTATAGAATTACAACAGTTATTGAAGAGAATTCTGTTTTGGACATGTCATTATTCAGAATTAAAACACGATGGTGTGCATGTACCCATTATCGGGCAGATGACAGAGTAATTTAGAAGACAAATCTGTTTATAGATAAACATTATGAGTTCAATAACTCATACGATGTAGTGATAAACATTTGGTTCATCTGTAAGTGTGTAATGACATGAAGACTTGAATGCAGACCTCTCTCAAAGAAACCTGTCAAAACATTGCGGCGAGTTTATGGCTTGGGTGCTGGAATGCGAGTCACCTTTGTCCTTGCACAGCTAAGCTGTGCCATCCCTGGGTTTGCCCATCTTTATGTTGGCAGGATAGGAGGTACTGTGTCTGCTTCCCCGTGTCTAGAAATCTTTAGGTTTAAGCTTTGCGTTATTGTTGCATTCAGCTTCACCAGGGTTCCCTTTTGAAGATTAATTTGTGTTCGCCGTAGCTTCTTCAATATTGGCATTTACAGCCTGCTATTGAGGTAATCATACTGGTGAAAACAGCAGCCTTTATTGAGCAGCGACATAAGTGTGCACGTGATGTGTGTTTGCGTGGATGTGAATGTAGGATGTGGGCTATTGTAGCTTGCTGTGAGGGGCATGTCACGTGTACTGTTTGTGTGTGTGTGTGTGTGTGTGTGTGTGTGTGTGTGTGTGTGTGTGTGTGTGTGTGTGTATGTCTACGCGTTTGTGCAGGGGTCAAGAGGATTTCGCTGTAGAGAGCATCCATAGGGTTCCTATCCCCGGACACTGTTGTGGTCACTCCTCAGGTGTCACACCGGTAATTCCATTCGATCGCCACACACACAGAACTGTCCACAGATGGGTTCACGTGGACACCAAATCAGGCCAGCAGAGAAAACTGACACACACAACACTGTACTCATTGACTCCCATTACAACATAACGAAAAAATACTAAACTGTGCCCAGACCAAACAAAGCCCTGAACTTCACCTGTCAGTGAAGCAATGCTTTGGCATTTTTTGTTTCTGCAGTAACAAATTAAACCAAAGTAAACACCTTTTGTCTGATTATCCTATCTTAGTGGAGAAATTTGTGGCCTATATATGTGGTGCACGCACGCACGCACGCACGCACGCACGCACGCACGCACGCACGCACGCACGCACGCACACAGAGCTGCCGCTATGAGCACTTGGTAACCTTAAAAGAAAAGGGGCTGCATGCAGATATAACACAAATAACACAATAAGACCTAAGGAGACCATAACTTAAAAGTTAAAAGTTGGAAAAGTGGTACTGTTTGTAGCATCTTAATAAAACACACACATTTTTTTCATGTTTGTGATCATTTTCAACTGTTTAACTCTACACACCAGGACAAACACTGTAACATACTGAAGGCACATATGCTATTTATCTACTTTCTCTACACTGAATGAATTTAAAATATTTGTCTTTCCTCTTTACTTCTTCCACAATCACTTCTGAAAGCTTATGATAGTTGCCACTTGTACAGAACATAAATATCGAAATCATATTAATATCGCTATCAACATTATTGTCAAAACTATGATTACATTCACCATACTTCTGAAAAGTAGTCTGTCGCTTTACATGCACATATGTGTGTGTGTGCATGTGCATGTATCTGTGTGTGTGTGCGTGCGCGTGTGTGTGTGTGTGTGTGTGTGTGTGTGTGTGTGTGTGTGAGAGAGAGAGAGAGAGAGAGAGAGAGTTGTTGTCTGCTGCACTTATTAGTAAATTATAACACTCCAATGAACCCCCGTTCACCAGTAAGGGAGCCATGCAGAATGCTGTGAGTACCCTGGTATAACCACTAGAGGGCGTCTACTCGTCTGGCATCTAACCAACAACAGGGGTCTGTACTACATCTGAACATGAGGGCATTGAAACCTCACTGCAGGTATGGATCTCTCAAAGGTATGTGCGTAATGGGGACCTTAAAAAGGGACCACAAAATGCATTTAATCAAGCACTTGAGGATACCATCACCAGTCAATAAGTAGGCTAGACAACAGAACAGCAGCATAGACAGTACCACGTGACAATAATACTTAAACACACAAAGACCACACACACACACACACACACACACACACACACACACACACACACACACACACACACACACACACACACACACACACGTAAAGTGCAAGCCAGGTGAACAAAGCAGTAATACACTAAGTAATACACGCAGGTTCTCTCTCTCTGTTTCATAAGTATTTTACTCACCACTATTGCCTGTTCTGAACTGAAATTGCTTAAATTTAGGTTTAGACAAACTTACGCTTTCATAGAAAACACAGAGAGGGAACAAACAACTGGATTGGGATTGTTGGAATTGGGTTTATTTCTTATTAGGGTGAGGGTTAGTGTGTTTAGCCTGGTAAACCCCCCCCCCCCCCCCCCCCACCCACTAAGAACACATGCTGCAAGATGTCAGACGTTGAAAATACTCTCATAAAGTGAAAAGTATATTGAGGGCAGAAGTTGGTCGTCTTCCTCTGAAATCTCTGTCTACTTCATTGCTCTTTCCTTAATCAACATAAAACCATTGCAAGTTGCAATTGTAAAACACATTTCACAACGTTATGGTGTGGTGTCTACAGACAAATCCCTCATTATGCGTCCTGGCATTCCTTGATGACATTACATTACATTACACTTAGCAGACACTTTTATCTAAAGCGACTTACAAAAGATGGACATAAGCTAACAGAGGTGTAGAGGAACACAGAGTAAACAAACTACACACATACACCGTGTAATGTAATGCAATGCAGCCTAACTTAGCTTTTCTTTTGGATAAAAGGCTATCTTCGGAAAGAAAGCTAATGTGTTAGCATACCTTGGCTTTCTTAAATAAAATACTGAGAAGCCTGAAGGCATGCAGGAGGGTCTGCTCTGGATGGGGCACAGGGAACCGTCTGGCTGGCTCTGGCAGCTCCCTAGCCTGCTGCATCTCCCTCTCCTGCTTTGCCTGTCTCACTCGCTTCTTCTTCACCTGCTTTACCTCCTCCATCTTCCTCCCTTCCTCCTTCCTTAGCACTAAGGACTCCACAGACTTTTGCTCTGGGAGGTCAAAGGTCACTTTTGTTCCTTTCTAACTACCTGTCTGCCTTTGCAAACGTTATGTTACTTTTATGAATCATTGCATGGCACTTATGTTTAAGTAGGTGATGTCATGTATTTCTTCTGAAAGGGTGTGTGTGTGTATCCATTTCAATGTTTAGATACTTTACTCTGTAACCAAAGCTTTAAATAAAAGACAATACAGTTGGTGTGTGGTCCACCTATCATAATAGTGGCTATTTTGTAATTGCATGACTTGTAACATCATAGAATTTGATTTAGGGCATACATATCTCTTATCCATATCACCATCACTATAGCCCCAGTGTGTGTGTGTGTGTGTGTGTGTGTGTGTGTGTGTGTGTTACAGTATATTTCTTCCCTACTCACCTTTTACAGCAGTAGCCACACTGACTGTTGATGTCTTCATCAAGCGGCGCGGCCTACTGCGGACCTGTGTGGTTTGGTTGCCTTTGGGGGTGCGGGGACTGAGTGGTCGGACATGATGACACAGGAGTCGAGGTTGATGTCAGTGAGTTTTATCTCATTGGCAACATGCAAGGTCTCCTGTCTCATCCAGTACTTTATCTCCTGCAAGATTTTTCAGGGAATCGCCATCTTTCCCCTGCTACAACATGGCAACTATTGTCATGGTTTTCACCACTGTTGTTCTTGTTGTCCAGGCAACCACTGGGTTTCAGGTCGACATCACAGACAACTTTCCCACAGCGCCTGGCCTTCATCTGCCTTGGCTTTGTGGCACTCTCACTGGTCGGCTTGGCAACAGCAGGTGAAGCTGGTGCTATGGAGTTGCTGCTGCTACCATTTGGAGCATCCCTGGAAGCTGTGCTGTGGAAGGCCATGTTCTTTCTGCCTAGAGGACGCAGGGTCCCTGGTTTGAGAATCCCAGAGGGTACTCTCTCACCCAGGAAGAGCTCTAGCATGGCTGGGTGGATGGCTGTGGGCAACAAGGAGGAAGAGCAGGCAGCTCCCAGGAGCCCAGAGTGCTGCTGCTGCAGGGGTGCAGAGGCTATGGGGGGCAGCACCCTCGGCCTGGGGCGCACATATATCAACAATATTTAATTTATATTATATGACCTTTTTTATTCAGCACTTAGTTTATAATTGGGTTACTTTTTAACATAGATTTTAGAGTAAGCCCTTACCAATTCAATGTTCTGCTTTACAGGGCCCAACAGAACTTCCAAATGGGAATTGGAAATTGGAAATTAATTTGGGTTGGATGAAACATTGCAAGCAGGCAGCCTATTGTGCAACAGCACGGCACAGTATGGTATGGTATCACACAAGGGGAGAGGTGTTTTTAAAAGACATTCAAAACATATTTGGGCAATACCAGTGGTATGAAATGGTTTCTAGTGCACATGTTGTAAATACAAATGATGTAGTGTGATTTTGGAATGTTAGAAGTTGTACTGAATACAAGGTGAATAAACTGATAGACTCTGTTGAGAGGTGGAACTCTATTTCTGAAATTTGACGGATTGATATGGCTTGGGTGCTAGAATGCGAGTCACCTTTGTCCTTGCACAGCTAAGCTGTGCCATCCCTGGGTTTGCCCATCTTTATGTTGGCAGGGTAGGAGGTACTGTGTCTGCTTCCCCGTGTCTAGAAATCTTTAGGTTTAAGCTTTGCGTTATTGTTGCGTTCAGCTTCACCAGGGTTCCCTTTTGAAGATTCATTTGTATTCGCCGTAGCTTCCTCAATATTGACATTTAGAGCCTGGTATTGGGTTAATCATGCTGGTGAAAACACTACAGCAGCCTTTATTGAGCAGCTACATAAGTGTGTTGTGACATCATGAGTGCTGTGTTAAACTGTATGGTTGCATGTATGTTGTTTAAAGGCTTATTGAGTGGACATAAAATGTACGGTGCACGTGATGTGTTTTTGCGTGGATGTGAATCTAGGATGTGGGCTATTGTAGCTTTCTGTGAGGGGCATATCACGTTTACTGTTTGTGTGTGTGTGTTTGTGTGCATGTCTACGCGTTTGTGCAGGGGTCAAGAGGATTTCGCTGTAGAGAGCATCCATAGGGTTCCTATCCCCGGACACTGTTGTGGTCACTCCTCAGGTATCACACCGGTAATTCCATTCGATCGCCACACACACAGAACTGTCCACAAATGGGTTCACGTGGACACCAAATCAGGCCAGCAGAGAAAACGGACACACACAACACTGTACTCATTGACTCCCATTACAACATAACGAAAAAATACTAAACTGTGCCCAATTTAGTATTTTTTCTTTCTGCCTAGAGGACGCAGGGTCCCTGGTTTGAGAATCCCAGAGGGTACTCTCTCACCCAGGAAGAGCTCTAGCATGGCTGGGTGGATGGCTGTGGGCAACAGGGAGGAAGAGCAGGGAGCTCCCAGGAGCCCAGAGTGCTGCTGCTGCAGGGGTGCAGAGGCTGTGGGGGGCAGCACCCTCGGCCTGGGTCGCACATATATCAACAATATTTAATTTATATTATATGACCTTTTTTATTCAGCACTTAGTTTATAATTGGGTAACTTTTTACATAGATTTTAGAGTAAGCCCTTACCAGTTCAATGTTCTGCTTTACAGGGCCCAACAGAACTTCCAAATGGGAATTGGAAATTGGAAATTAATTTGGGTTGGATGAAACATTGCAAGCAGGCAGCCTATTGTGCAACAGCACGGCACAGTATGGTATGGTATCACACAAGGGGAGAGGTGTTTTTAAAAGACATTCAAAACATATTTGGACAATACCAGTGGTATGAAATGGTTTCTAGTGCACATGTTGTAAATACAAATGATGTAGTGTGATTTTGGAATGTTAGAAGTTGTACTGAATACAAGGTGAATAAACTGATAGACTGTTGATAGACTCTGTTGACAGGTGGAACTCTATTAATGAAATTTGACGGATGGGTAGAGAAAATATAATGTATACCTGCTTGAGTTATTCAAACATTATTTAAGAGCACTGGCTCAATGGTTCTTTGCCAAACGTAGTAGAACCGCCCCTGGGAATAGCATCGGTGGTACTTGATACGCGAGCGCGCATCTCGGCGGGATTTGTTTACCTTAGTAACCATGGCGGACTTTGAGAACAGCGAAGAGCTGGAAGACAAGAGACGAGTTATTGAACTTATAGACAATTTAAGGTAAGGAAAAGAAACTGCCATTTGCACAATAGTCTAGCTATTAATTCTTATATTACCTGGTATACATTTTAATATCGTTTTTGTTAGATTAGTTTGACGACCACACACCACACCGGGTTAGCCAGTAACGGTTTGGACACTCCAACTGAACGATTATACTAAGCATTGTTTTGCAACTCGCTGGTTCTCTTCACAGACGCTCAAATGCAGTGCTACGAGCAGAAACCGATATGTTTGAGCGACATCTTGGTCGTATGGAGCCACGTGAACTTGCTGCGCAAGGAGGACCTGAAGGCACGCCCGACATGGTAAACGGAATGGTTATGACCTCAGCTGTGCGATTGCCCGTCAAGCGGGCTTATAATTACACTTCAAGCACTAAGCAAGCAAATTTCCAAATTACCGCAGTACAGTCTTTGGGCCACAGTCTGTGTTTTATTAGGCATATTTTTGGCAAGGCTAATTTCGTGTTCATGTCACATAAATGTGCACCAACAATACAGTCATGGGTTGTCTCCATTTCTTAAAATCTCAGTGTCTACAGTCCCAAGTAAGGCAGCCTACGGTGTGTTTCATCTGTTATCACAGAGCCGAAAGAAGTCCACCAGATCACGAACAATGACTCAGGAAAAGCTTCAGCAGCTGACCCTCGAGCAAAAATGTGATGTTGCCCTGAGAGAAATGGATGAGATGAGAGAAGACCTTGAGAAACTGAAAAACTCCTCGGAGAGAATGATACTCAACCTTAAGGTCATTAAAATGGGTGACTATGATTTATAGTTGAAACACTTTGGATTCTAAATCTGTACTAGGTCCTTGCTGAGTTTAAAGTTGGCTGCTGCTTTCAAGGTGGGTATAAAAAGACATCAGCGCAGTTAGCCTATATCGTTTATGATCATATCCTTGTTATTCTCTTAGGCCACCTTGGAGGAAGCTGATGTGCGACTCGTGGAGGTGAAGAAGGCCAGCAATGAGTTTGACCGTGATGTGGCCAAGGTTCTGCGTGAAAAGAAGGGTGCCATGATGGGTGCAGAGAAGGTCATCCGTTACTTTGAAGACAGGATGCGGGCAAAGGTTATATATCACTGCAGTCTTTGTCTTATGTTTTTTATGATGTTTTAATGTGTTTTATTATGTGTGGTATTACATGTGGCATTCAAGTGGACAGCAAAGAAAGTTATGGCCTTCTACTCACTTTAGCCAAATTAGCCACCTGTTTGCTGTAGATGTAAACCTTATAGTATAAAAGTCATAGGGCTTTATTATGCGTGGAAAAGGAAGCCATGAGGCCCTTGCTCAAGCCATGATGGTGTAGCTCAGTTTCATGGTGTTGCTGATTTTTTGTAGCAAAGGCCATCATTCTTTAAAGCAACAATTCCATTTCTCAAATCCTGAGTTTTCTTTTTTGGCGTGAGGAGCCATGTTGGCCATCCAGTGGATAGTATGACAGAATTATAGCCAAAACAATAAAATGAATAGCTCTAATACATGACACATGAATTTGTATGGTTCAGTTGAGCAGACCAAAACACAAAAATGATGAATTGGACAAGTGGGTTTTTATGGTGGAATGATATGTACAGTTATCATTCAGGGTGTACTCACTCGTGGCCTGCTATTTATACAAAAATGCCTTTGTGTAAAGTTGTTTTCAGACGACAACAAATTAATACTGGTACACAAGCTGTACATTGACAACTCAAAAACATAAAGAAGTTTCATTTGTGTAGTATTGTCCCTTGAAAAAATATATATAGAAATTGTTTTGCTAAAATGTGAAGGGTGTACTCTTGTAACACACTGTATTTGTTACAGCCAATTCATCGAACCAGCTGATTCTTTTCAGCCAGGTAGATGACCTAATTAGTGACACTACTTTAAAGAACACAGGCAGAAGAAATACATGGCAGGATTGTTATAACCTGGTAAACCCGCCCATCGTACTTCATTTCATTTTGTACAGAGCGTCTGGACCGGAATCTCTTGAGGGTCATGTAGTCGGCCCCAGCAACACCGATCCAATCAGCGAACAGTGGGTGTGTTGACGTTGACCTTGTGTGCTACATTTGAATTGTAGTGCGTAGGTAGGATAATTGCATATGTGACGACCAGGCGTTAGCAATTGGGTAAAGGCAGAGGCACTTGTTTTACACTTCAGCAGAGTCCACACCTCCAGGAAAAAATCATTTCTGACGGTGTCTGGTCCAGACCCTCTGTACAAAATGAAATGAAGTACGAAGGGCTGGTTTACCAGGCTAGGATTGTTACATTCTCAAGCTGGTTTGTCCGCCTCTTGTTGCCGTCCCATGCGATACTGCATCTGCAGGACACCCTGGTGGAGAAGCTGCGGCTCAAGAATGCGGCGTTGCACGTGCAGAAACGCAAGCTGATCCTGCAGATGCGTCAGAAGGAGGAGATGGGAGAGGTGCTGCATGAGGTGGACTTCCAGCAGCTGAAGATCGAAAACACTCAGTACATAGAGCGCATCGACGAGAGGAACCAGGACCTGCTGCGCTTCAAGCTACTGGCAGGAAACACCCTACAGATCCTAAACTTGTACAAGGTCTGAGTTGCCACAGTCCTGATTTGACAAAAGCTTTAAATTCAAAACCAGGGTGTGTTCCAGAAAGCAGGTTTAATTACTTACGTGGGGAGTAACGTATGGTAAGGTCAGTTGTTGGGTAGGCAACCAGGGGCATAGCCAGAAATCAGGTGAGCCTAACCCAAAACACATACGTTACTATTATTACCTGAAATAAAAGGATCCTGGGTGGGAATGACTGAAAAGTGGGTGGGCACAGGCCCACCCAAGCCCACCCATGGCTCCGCCTATGTAGGTAACATGAACCATCCCACAACAATAAATATACAAATAAAGGAAGAAAAAGGGAGAAATTTAAAAAGAAAATGCAATATTATTATGTTCTTTTCCTCAAAGGCCTAATGAGCAAAATAAACCTGCTAATGTAGGAGTCTTGGGGATGTACTCTATGTATGGGGATGTACTCTTCTGGTAAAACAAAGCCAGAGGGCTCTTCTATTATGATATATAACACTTACTTTGAGTTATCTTATTTGGGTTAGTTACTAAACCACCTACTTGGAATATCTCCCTGAGCTGCTGAATCTGCCTTGTCTGTTGCTGTGTGACTCTCATTCTTTCTGTTGTCTGCATGTGGCGACGGTGTTTGCACTGTTCTTGGTTGGCACGTGCAGAAGAAACTCCAGAACATGACCTGTGAGTCCAAACTGCTGAGCAGTGATATCGCCTCCCGGAGAGAGATGCTAGTGAAGATCGAGGAAGAGACAGAACAAGCTGAGGAGGTCTGGCTGTTGTTTACACTTTGACATTTACTCTGTTTTCACTCTGCTCTGGAAATATTAGTGTTGCTGTTGTATGTTGCTATGTATGATGTGTTTGGCTTGAACCTACTCTGACATGCTTGAATTCAGTAATGGGAAATCTGGATTTAGAAACTACAATCCACATATTCCACATATTCCAAATCCCCTGACTATGCCTGTGTGGTTTAAACAGTTTCAATAACTACATCCACCAGGAGGTGTAATCATTGCCATTGGTTGGTTGGTTGGTTGGTTGGTTTATTGGTTTGGTTAGCAAGATAACTCAAAAAGTACTGGATGGATTTTGATTGAATTTTCAGGGTAGGTAAAAAATGGGCTAACTTGATTAATAAGTGATTAGATTTTGGTGGTGATCTGGATCACTGTCTGGATCCAGTATTATTTTTATAGAATTCACCATTGCGAGAGAGGACCAATTTGTTCCCCATAGAACTGTCACCCTCTTGACCCGCTAAATCACCTTCCTGGTCATCACCATTGTTACCTCCGTCAGCAGAGGATTTGTAATCCTCGGAATTTGTTATTTGTTAGTTGGTTTGTTAGTTAGCAACAGAAAGTTATGGATGGATTTTGATGAAATTTTCAGTATGGGTCAAAAATGACCTAACTTAAAAATGCTTAGATTTTGTTGGTGCTCTGAGCAGCCCTGGCGGATTTAGTGAATGACTTGAACAAATCTGTGGTACTGGATTGTAAGCATCTGAAGCCAGGTTGCCCATTACTGCTTGAGTTTGCCTTCAGGCAGCTAGATATCTTCATGACACCAGTGTTATGCCTGACACGTTTCATTATAACTGCATTCAGTCAGGTCAATACATGGGGGAAACTGACATACAAGCCATGACTGGCCAGTGTTACCAACTCTGTAGCCACTTAACATCACTTACTCTCAGTATTTATGTGAAGATAGCAATAGTGGTCTAGAAGCTCTTGGGTTAATTACTTATGAAATTCACTTACCACAATTAAAAAAAAAAAAAACTGCTGCCAGTTGAACATTGTACAAATTACAAGAATACCACAATGCACTGTTGGTCTTTTTCATTTCTTGTGCATTATGAAACTTGCTTACATATTTTGCTACTTACTGTCATTTATACGGTACACTTTTCACTGATTGTTAGATTGTTAGACACTTGTAGTATAGATCTGTGTTGTGTGTCGTGTCGTGTGTCATGTTGACTTACCATTGCTGATTTAGGAGCGTATGAAGGCTGAGGTTCTAAACAAGAAGTTGCGTGGCGAGCTAGCGGACTACCGTGTGCCCCCTGTTCTGCAGTACGTCACAACCAAGGCCTCCCATACCCAGCTGGAGCAGGCTGCCAAGGCCTGGGAGCGCAAGGTGGAAATCTCAGAGGTGAGGATACAGTAGATTTTGCTACAGTTTTATAGCCTGGTAAACCAGCCCCTCGTACTTCATTTCATTTTGTACAGAGGGTCTGGAACAGAGACTGTCAGAAACGATTTGTTGGAGGTGTGGACTCTGCTGAAGTAAAAAAAAAATGCCTCTGCCTTTACCCAATCGCTAACGCCTGGTCGTCACGTATGCCTACCTACGCACTACTATTCAAATGTAGCACACAAAGTCAACGTCACGGCTAACGAACACACCCTCTGTTCGCTGATTGGATCGGTCTTGCTGGGACTTGCTAAATGACCCTCAAGAGGGGCAGGTTTACCAGGCTAACAGTTTCATAGATCATTATCTTTATTTGGGGCTCTTTCTTTTTTAAAAGTTCATTTCAAGTTCAGCTTAGAAATATGGAATTTAGTTGATTGATTGAAATTTTTGAAAAGGTTATTTAATTAGAAGGCAGGAGATAGATAGTATTCTTTAATATATTCTTCAATTTCCCAGCTTGGGATCAATAAAGTCCATCCATCCAACTTATGTTTATGTTATGTTCTCATTTTGTCACACAATTTGATAGTTCCCTTTACCTCCTTTCAAGATTTTTGCTACTACACATATAGTAATGGCAGGAAGGAACTAATTTGACACAATTTGTGGCATTTAATATACAATTTTGTGTGGTATAATAGGTTGCTGGAAACCATGAAAATTAAATTCAAGGTCATGGAAATGTTTTTAAAATTTGTGTGTGAACATATGTAGTGAATATTAATACCCCTATAATGCACTTTGGCACAAAAGGTTTATTGTGAAAACTCTTGACAGTGAAAATGTCTGACAGCTAGAAGTTGTTTGTTAGCCATTTCAGTCCGTAAATACCCAGTAATTACCAAGTAAATACACTAGAATACACAGATATCATGTAAGACTCCAGGAAGTAGCACTGCGGGCATACAGAGCATGGAACCACAGACGTTGCAGGGGAGGAAGCATGCTAATGGCCCCTAGTAGGTAAATCATGTGGCTCTCGGTCACCCCAGGCTTGTTGGCCAGTAGCTTTGATCCAGATCCGAGCAGATCCATTTCTGGTCATTGTTACGAGACAGAAAACTACTCGTGGGGCTACTTGCCTGTTAAGATGAACAGTTTTGCTCAAGCAATTGTACCAGTTGATTCAGCTCCTGTGTATCTCTGTCCTGTAGTGTTTTAATTAGTTTGACCCACGCTTCTGTAAACAAAGAACCATGCAAAGCCCATAGTGTTCAGCCTTCTTTGTGTTGAGACCATCCAGAATGCATCGTATGTGCATAAAAATATAGTTTTCTTGTTATGTCCAGATGGCCCTGAAGACCCACACCAAAGCCTGGAACAAGCTCAGGGCCATTGCTGCAGGAGCAGAAGGAGCAAGCTCTTAAATTACGACAAACCACAAGGAAACAGATGTGAGAAATGACATTTCACATTACACCACGTTTGTATTTTACAGATAAAGCAACATAATTACTTATGACTTAATTCTGTTGTTTCACTCACTTGTACAACTTAGATACTGCCCATGGAATGTACGACTCCACTAAAAACAATCAACCAAAACTTAGATGTAGTTCTAATTGTGTACTGTTAATTTGCTGTACTCTAACATATTATAGCTGATTGAGTAGGTAATATGTCTTTAATAAACATGTTCAACATTCAAGTCTTTTAAGACATAACTGGACTGATTTATGCTTAAAGGTCACCTTTATGGCTTTTGGAGTACTGGACCCTACTCTCTAATGTTCAGATAAAATGTATTGAACTTGAACTTAACACAAATAGGCTCAAATACAATTTTACAGGCCTAATCACTACTGTGTATTTAGAGAGGGGATAAAAATAATTAATTTTGGCAATAATGAATGATCTAGAGTTTATTCCCATAATATGTCATCACAATCAATCACCCATTTCATTCCCAGTGTCTATTTCAAGCTAGAGTGTAACTATGTTTTACATTCACTACAACTCTCTGGCCATGCAAAACCTCTCCCATTTCAACAAATCCAAACTAAAAATTGTTTTTACTATCCCTAAAGTGGGTAATGTTTACAAAGGATGGCATGCTGCTATGTTTCTCCCTTCCGCGTAATGTTAATGTAAACACACTACTATAAAATAATACTATTATACTACTAGTAATACTATTCAGGCATGATATTGGTAAATGCACTTACCTTTCTGGAATAAGCTAGCTGCGTTGTTAGCTAAGTCCTAGCCACGGTCCTACCTGAATCTTCTGAACTCCAGCATGGGGAAAGGCCTGGATGCTGGCGTCCACAGTGTCATCGCCATGAAAATACTGACAAATGTACTAATGACATCATGTTATTAATGAAAAGGTTTATTTGTTAGTGCTGTGTATATTAAATGCTACATACAGATATTTGAGCATGAATGTACACATCCATTGCCACATGATGTAATTTAACTAGCTCATCCACGATCTACAATTGAAAAAAGTTAAAGAGTAAGTAAATGCACCAAAAGGCGCAAATACCAAGAAAGACTACAGGAACTAACACAGCAGGCATGCACAGGGTGGAGCTACAGAGGCTATGGTGGGAGGAGACACGCACCGATACGTTCCAAGGTCAAAGGTCAGCCGCCTGCCAATGACACCATTACCATCACCTTCATCCTCTCTCCTACCTCTAACCACTCCAACCCCGAATATAGATATTTATATATAGATCTTAAACAATATTAATAAAAAAATTAATATACAACGCAAACTTGAGAACATAAAAACACTTGACATACATAGTTTCATTTAAATCCCACTTGATGTCAACCTTGTCTTAATGCCTGGAGATCTCAATAATAAAAAAAAAATTAAAAACCTTATACTCAGAAATGGGCATGACACACACACAATATATATATATGGGATTATGAAGAGAAAGAGGAAAAAAAACATTTTCAAATAAAGTCAACAAAAAGACGTAAAGGGGGCGGGGGAGTAAGCTGGGTTCAAAATCCAAACTGACACCCCAATTAAGGCCAGAGTTCTAGAGGATGACCCTACAGCAAACGGCGTCAGACCTGACACAGCTGACCCTACTGCATAACAATGTAGCGAATACAGCCACCATTACTGCAGACAGCACCGCGTATACGCAGCAGTTGCTAGAACAGCATGATGTTGTAGCTGGCCTTGCTGCACGCTTCACAATCAGGTGGTAGATGAAACTACAGCATCACAATGGTGTAACCGACAGCAGGGCTTTAACTGCACATCACCGTAGTGCAAGCGAGATCCTCCAGAAAGGATCTTGGTGACTGTGTGAAGATCTGCAAAAACAGCATCGAATCGGAGAAGGCCTCGCTACTGCAATGTACGACTAAGTTGGTTGACTGCAAGGGAGATCCGTGGCCTCTACTAATACTGCGCAACCTTCAGCTCCACCAAAATTCAATAATAAACAAAGAAGCAAAAACAAAACAAACCACAACGAATGAATGGTGAAAGGAGTCAAACACAAGGGCCTTACTGTGACTTCTGACTGGAGAGAAACCTTAACCGCAGCATATACACTAAAGCTTTATCAGGCTCAGCTGCCTGGAAGAAAAGGTCGATAAGATTTCCTGTGCTGATAGGGCTTCTGCTAACAGACATTTTAACCACAACTCTGTGACTTTACCAAGATCCTACATCTGATGTTGCTTCTACTACATAACTTTTAGCTCTGTATATCCTCTGACTTCATTTCAGATACCAATGAAGCCAAACATTTGGCAAAGTCAGCACAATGTTTTCACATATACCATGTCTTTTACAAAGACACCATCTCTGTTGTAAATGTAAAGCTAATTTCTATTTGCCAGGTCTCATCCATGGTACATGGACAAACTTAAAACAACAGAAACACTTTCAGTGATGCTATGTATAATGTTTTGTGCCTTTTAAACTAATGATTAAAAAAAAAACAATTACTTAAAAAATGAGAAGCTGCTTCAACTTCTATGTTGATGTGTCAGATGAAGAGTCTCATCCACAAAGGAAACTTTCCTGGTGTCAATACTTAAGGCCAAATGACGACGCCCAGCTAAATACTAGAATTTTCACTTGGTGTGCTGGAGGTTTGGGTGGGTACATCGTTTTCTCAAACAGAAGCCGACTCTGGTGAAGGATCAGACGCTGACCCTGGCTGGGACTTGGGAGTCAGACTGGCTTGTGGACTTCAGCCACCTTGTGGGGGTGGTAGGTACAAGCGCAGTGCCCAATCACCACCAGCAGCAGTCAGCACAGATGGGACACTGACAAATGCATGAAGAGATCAATGAGGGGGACCAGCAGAAAGGCGTGTGGGCACATGGGTACATGTACACACCAGTAAGCTAAGAACTCTGTGGACAGACGGGACGCATAGGCCAACATAAAAAAGGCAATTGTATATATATATAAAAAAAAAAAAATTAACTAAAAAAAAAAAAAAAAACAAAATAAAGTTTAACCATTCACGTGCCTCGCAGGGGTGAAAAGACTAACTGGTGGAGGAGCAGAGCCCATGACACACACACAAAAACAAAAAAACACTTCCTTTACAATTAAAACACACCATCACAATCAAAACTACCACTACAGGAGAGAAAGAGAGAGTGAAATAATATGAATCCAAAAGTCACATAATAAAAAGTAGTTACATATAAAATAGATGATGCAGTTAAGAAAGACAATGCAATCTTTTTTTTTTCCTTTTCTTTCTATGACAGAACCGGCAGAGTCGGCATACATACTATCTATGTACATACAGTAATAGAGAAAGAGGAAATTCTTGTTCAGGACTGATTTGTGTGTTTGTGTGAGGGAAATATGAAGAGTGAAATATATATTTCTATATAACTTCTATATATGTATGTATATAGCAGTGAAATGTGGAGACGGGGAGGAGAGGTGTTCCCGATCCAATCGCTGTCCCTTTGGAGGGATCTGGATCCGGTACAGTACAGACCACAGGTCGCCGTGGAGGTGACGGTTGTCCGGTGAAGGGACGAAACCAGATCTGGCGCGGCGCGGCACAGTTCGGTACGGGCGACAGGGGCTGCCATGGACACAGGGGCACAGACAGACTTGACACGCTCACTAAAACGCGTACTGGTTAAAGACAGCACAACATCTGTTTTCCCCTAAAGTTTTTCTTTTTTGTTTTTTTAAAAAGGTCAACAAACAAAAACAAAAAAAATATATAAAATATTTTCACACTAGCTATTGGGGTTGTATGTGGAACAATAACTGCAAACAGGTTAATTCACACATATACACACACACGTACACATGCACACGAACACTCACTTGCACATTCATACACAAACACACACACACACACACACACACAGGAATAATAATTATACAGTATGCGTTCACTTACAGTGGTGCTCTGGGTTTTCTCAGCTCGAGGACAGCTAAATACCCAATACTGTCATCATTATCAGAGGCAGTCTTATGTGGGTAGACATTTATTCACTCCCACACACACTTACGAACACATACACACAAGCACACACACACACACTCACAAGCACTACACACCGATACAAACACACACACACACACACACACACACACACACACAAAGAGGAACAGGTCAGTAACAGCTGGGGTGACAAAGACGTGTGAGTGAGTGAGTGAGGCAGGTTAGACCTGTGGACCATGTATGGCTAGGTGTGAGGTGGTGCGAAGACTAGGTATGTGTGTGTGTGTGTGTGTGTGTGTGTGTGTGTGTGTGTGTGTGTGTGTGTGTGTGTGTGTGTGCGCTTAAGTGGTAGGGTTAAGGTGGGGTGGGAGCAGAGGTGGATTTGTGTGCGAGATAGGGACCAGAATCCCCCACCCACCGCAGAACCGTTTCGCTGGAGCCCAAAGTGGAACTGTTCCTCATTCCTGTTCCTTCATCTCAAAAGGAGACAGTTTGAACAACACATCTCTTCGGCATGATGTGAAAGGCTTGCTTATGCATCTTTGTGGATTAATGTGCATGTGTTTGTGTATATACACGACGAAGCGAGTGATTGTGTATCGGAATAACGGGCAGGAGAGTGAGTGTAGTTGAGCATAACTGGGGGCCGCTGTGTGTGTGTGTGTGTGTGTGTGTGTGTGTGTGTACTGCTGGAGGGGAGAGTACATCAGAATAGAGCCTTCATAGGCCTAGAGTTCAGGCGGGGTTCATTTTGTGGCACCATCCACAAAAAAAAATTCTCCACAAAAAAAAACCTCTCGTTCACACACAAACTCACACGCAATAGATGCTTGATGTACAGGTAGCTTCCTACTATCTGATGAAAAAGGGACATTGTGTGGAGGGCAAGAGGATATGGGGACTCAATAAGAGATTTGGGATCTTCAGAGGGAGCCTTCAACCTCCAGTAGTTGGAATATAATTTGTCGGCCATTATGCCCACGGAGGCAGGAGGAGGCTTGAGGTTTGGGCCTGGCGTGGGCGCCTCACTGGATGAGGGAGGGCACGGGGTATCCTCCACCCCCTTCGGCCGTGTGCTGCACCGTGTGCTCCTGCAGGGCTCCCAGGTCTCCGAAGCGCTCTCCGCACCACACACACTTGAACTGGGCGTCGCGAGCGTGCACGCTCTGGTGTTTGGCCAGGTGCTCTCTCTGCTTGAATCCCTTGTCGCAGCTGGAGCATTTATAGGGCTTCTCGCCCGTGTGCACACGCCTGTGTCGAGCCAGCTCCGAGGTGTACTTGAAGCGCTTTTCGCAGTCAGGACACTTCAGCGGCTTCTCGCGGGACGGATCGCAGCGGTGCTGCACGAACTCGGAGGAGGAGAGGAATCTGCGATCACACAGCGAACACTTCAGAGGCTTCTCAGCACAGTGCGCGTTCTGGTGGCGCTGCAGCGTCGCCGCCTTTTTGTAGCCCTTCCCACACACATCGCACTTGTAGGGCTTGTCGGAGTTGCTGCTGGTCGAGGGCTCGCCGCACTTGTGGCGCAAGAGCTCGCCCGACTGGCTGAAGCCCTTGCCGCACGAGGCGCATTTAAAGAGGTTGTCCATGCCGTGGACGTGCTGGTGGTAGAGCAGGTGCGAGGGCTGCAGGAAGCCCTTGTCGCACAGGTTGCATTTGAAGGGCCGGTCGGCGGAGGCGGTGTGCGTGCGACGGTGGCGCACCAACGCGTACTGCTGCTTAAAGCTCATCTGACAGTCCTCGCAGTGGTAAGGTCGCTCCTCCGAGTGCGTGCGCTCGTGCTGGCGAAGGTCCGACGGCCGCTTGAAGCCCTTCCCGCACGTTGCGCAGCGGAATGGTCGTGCACCTTGGGGCTGGCATGTGTGGTGGAGCAGCTCGGACGACTCCTTGAAGTGCAGCTCGCACAGGTTGCACTTGAACAGGTGCTCGCCCGAGTGGGCGTACATGTGGCGCACCAGGTGGGAGCGGTGCTTAAAGGTCTTCTCGCACACGGCACACTTGTACGGGCGCTCCGAGCTGTGGGTGCGGTGGTGGTGCTGGAGGTGAGACATCTGGCTGAAGCTCTTGTCGCACGTCTCGCACTTGAACGGCTTCTCCCCGGTGTGGACGCGCTCGTGGCGCGTCAGCTCGGACAGGTGGCGGAAGCCCTTGGAGCACACGGAGCACTTGTAGGGCCTGTCCGGCACCGAGGGCTGGAAGGTGGGCTGGGAGGAGGTGCCCACGGCGGCGCTGCCGCTAGCGGTGGCCGCGTCGGAGTTGGGCTGCTGGGGGTTGGCACTGGAGGTCGGGGTGGCGCTGCCGGAGGATCCGGGCCGGTAGGTCTTCTCGCAGATGGAGCACTTCATGGGGTTGGTGCTGTTGTGGGCGTTGTGGTGCTGCGCCAGGGAGGTGAGCAGCGAGAAGCCCATCTTGCACACCCCACACACGAACGGCTTCTGCTCCACCTGCACGCACTGGTGCTCCAGCAGGTCCGTGGCCTGGTGGAAGATCTTCAGGCACTGGGTGCACTGGAAGGAGCGGTCTTGGCTCACCATGCACTGGTGCTCGTGCGGGTTAGCCAGGTGGGAGATGTCGTGGCCGCAAGCGCCGCACTTGTGGCCGCCCTCGCCCCCTACCTGCAGGGAGGGCTGCTGCGCCTGCGCCGGATGCTGCTGCTGGCCGTGCTGCTGCCCGTGGTGCGGCTGCGGCTGCGTCTGGGGCTGCGCTTGCTGCTGCTGCGTCTGCTGCTGCTGCTGCTGCTGCAGGGCAGGGTCCGGCTGCAGCACTATGCCGTACACGGCGCAGCCCAGGGAGCTCTCGGCCCCCGGCGGGATGGTGTGGACCACCGGGGGGGGCGGGGCCACGGCGTGCTGCTGCCACGCCTCCGTCATCCTGGCTCGGCTGTAGGGATTCAGCTTCGGGGCGGAATGGGCCCGCTTGCCGTGCGGATCCAGTGGGAAGTGGCTGGATGACTGGCTGCGGTGGGACAAGTGGGGGGGCACTGGGAAACTTATTTTGCCGGTTCAGTGGTACCACTCTAAGAGAAAAATGGGGTATATATTTTTGTGTGTGTGGATGAAGGAGTAAAAAACGCGTGTTTCACTTAACGAGATGCTATATGACTATGGTGTGGATGGGTGTCAATCAGGTGAAAAAGGAAAGAAAAAAAAAGACAGAAGAAGGTATGTGGAGAATGACGTGGAAAGATGTAGCCCTAGATCCTTGGTCCTGGTCCACTCCTTTAGGCAGCTCCAGAATCGCTCATGTCCTGTGAGAAGATAGGGCATCACTGACAGATTGCATTGAATTCAATCATCAGGTACTCTGATGGGAAACATGCTGCACCTTTCTAATTGTAATTTTACTTTTTTTTTTAAGTGATCAGGGGTTTAGCCAAGGGAAATGGGAGGTAAGAATGATTATAAGAGCCCAGCATTGGTAGGAAGCCCTTCTGAGGACACTAGTACTATTATTATAAATAATAACAATGTATTCTTTCATAGGGAACCATAGTTCCTGGTTGCGTGCCTGACAGTAATACATAAAATACATTTAATAATAGCATTTTCATATCTAAACGTCACAAAGTAAAAAGGAAAAATGAAGTGATTGACACTTCACTAGGTAGCTGGGTTATCGCAATCTCGACGATTTCAAATGCACACCACATAAACACCGAATAGAGAAGACGACCGCCCGGTGTTTCATGCAAGCACTAGCACCCTCGTGGGCTTGTATACTTCGCTGGCTAGGTGTTGTAAAATTCAGGAGGTTTTTTTTTTTCATTTCCTCAGTGCAGCGACAGCACGTATAATAGCGCCAAAATTTACAGCAGCTTCTTTCAAAAGAAATATTTTCACACCGAATTCAAGATCCATGCCGAAAAAAATAAGTGCTACAATGTAGCAGTATTTTAAACATAATATAAATACGACGATCTTTGTAAATCAGTATCTAATTGATTTGTAAATCAATTCTAAAATCACAGTGTGCATTATTATACATAAAAAATAAAAACAAAATTGGAATGGAGTACATACACGTTGAAGAAACAGACAACAAAACAATTTGTTGCTCTCTGATCTGAGGATCAAGACACAAGGAGCAGTCTGATCCTATCTCAGTTCTTCTGTATTTTATAACTGAATTGCAGGATAATATTTTGAAAATGTCACTTTAAAAATAGCACATATTACGCTATAAGAGACCTAAAAGTGCGTGGGGACAGTAAGCAGTTTTGTTCGATTCACCTATTTTTACAGATGACCGTAGGGAGAAGGCGATTGCAATCACAAACTAGGTGTGGTGGCCAAGAGTGTCGTTTTAGGCTATAAGGTGGTACAAACCGGTCGACTAAGAAACCAAAAATTGTCATGTTGTTTTAAACTACTTGGTCTGTGACCTGCTTGGAAGACCCAGAGAAGTGCGAACCCAAACTAAAACAAAAGTCTGCTAATCAATGGGCGTCATTAATTCCAAACACCATAATGTTAGCTGAACGTAATGGATTCTCAACGCTATCTCGGGCCCTTGCTAGCCTTCAAAGCTACGCAGTCGTCTGAGCAGGTTAGCACAATTGTCAATACATCCCGTTAGCTTTGTGGCGAAATCCTGAAATTTGCTAAACCATGTTTCGACACAATAAAGATCGAAGACGGAAGGAAATCCATCTGATGTATAAGTCAGTGTTGACTGTGACAGTAAGCATAGCAATTTCAGTTTTCGCTCATCTGCTAAAAACCGGAGCCGCGAGAACCTTGCATCAGCGAGTTTGCAAAACAGCTAACACTAGCAGACGATAGCTAAAATTAGCGTAGACACCTAGCTTATTACAATCAGAAAAGAACGATTCCTGACATCAAAACACAAGATATTCGACTTCAACAGGTAGTTAATGTTTGCGTATCTATATGTATGCACATTATGTGGCATTAAGGAAAAATAATTGCCATAATCTTCGACATCTATAAAACTGAAATTACCCATAGGCCTGTTACCTCGAATATCCACGTCCTGTCTTGGTCAGTCCTGTACCGTAGGCCTCTCTCCTTCGTCAGTCGTCTCAGTCCCGTGGATGTATCCGTAAATGCGTCGATTCATACAATGCCTATAATTTCAATAAGCACATTGCAATGGCAACGTATCCTGTATTATTTTAAATGATTTAGCATCGCTTTAGCGGTTGCAGCTCCAATGCATTGCTTTTTTTATATCTAGTACTAAGGGACATTGAGCTCGCTGGCCACCGAAACCCCCACAGGCTAACGCGCAAGCACACAGGAACCTGAATAAAAAAATAATTGGCATCCTCACAAAACATACCGGAACTCAACATACGTTACTTAAGTAATTCGTAAATCCTGATACAAATACTGAAATAACATGCTCATGTCGTCGAAGTATATTTTCCCAGTTTAATAATAGATCTACAATCTTTATATGGGATCTTTGACGTACATGGTAAAATTCAAATGTAAAATGTAATGCATTCACATGCCCTACCTCAAATGTTTTAATACAGCATATACGTCTATTCCACAAACATACTCCAATTTTTGTGTCGTTACAGTTACAAAAATGAATACATGATTTCCAAGCTAAAAGTAGCTTGTCGCTATTTGTGCTTGAAAAACGAGCGGAACCTTTACACTTAAGTTACATTGTTTCTTGATGTACTGTTTATGCTGGTGCGCTGCAGTGGCGCTTTGCATTTGAAAGAAATATGGGGTCAAATTGAAATTTACACGTTTTTAAAGTGTTTCTCGTATGCCTAAGGTGATGAATAGAAATATGCACAATAATCTTTTGTTAACAGTAAAGCTACAAGATGCTGGTGAGTTACAGCAGCAGTTCCGAAGATGAAAGTGATTGTTTTACAGCTCAAAGAAAACGATCAAACAACATTACCTGCCAGGACGATGACGACGGCGCGCGCTTCTGCAAGAGGACCAAACTCGAGGCTGTAAACAGGTGCATGTTTGCATTTTGAATGATATTTTGAGCATATGAAAGGACGTTTAATGTTTGCCGCACTGGCTAACCCAAACAGATTTTTTTTCCTGATATTTACTGCAATCATCGTTTTCAGCGATAAAGGTAATGATCAAAACAATGAAGTCCTACCTGAGAGAAAGCACGGTCGCCTACCTGTGCCCGATACAGTGCTGCATATGTTCCGCGAGGAGCAGTGGGTCGACGACAGCGCCAAACACGGAGGACGGGTCCGGTCGTTTCAACATGAGCGGGGGAATTGGGCCACATACGTTTTCCTGCCGTGTGAGTTCTGCACCTTCTTTGCCACTAACACCACGGTCAACTAGCTTTGGCTATAGGCCTATAGTGGCTGTTCACTAGACATTTAATCAAAATTAATGGTTCAAGATTTTTTTTTACTAGTACTTATATTCCCCAAACAATATCTACTCAGTTATGATCAAAAGTAGACTCTCCAATTAAGTATTTTAAAGCAGGTATTGGTTGAATTATAGCCTATATCTGTCCCCATCTATTCCAAGTAGCTGTAACAGGCTAAAACATGTAGAACCTCTGCACTTGCTGTGTCACCATAGGGAAAACTGTACATTTTGTTGTTTAGTTCTTATTTTATCTCATATCTTGGCCCTTTACCAGACACACCGGACGAGGTGTTTTTGGAGCTGCTGGATGAGGTGAGAGCCCTGGCTGGGTCTTTGGACATGACCCTAACCCATACTGAGGAGTTCCACATCAGCCTGTCCCAAACAGTGGTTCTGAGACACCACTGGATTCAGCCGTTTGTGGAGTCCCTCAAAAGCAGTCTGGCTCACATCCAGGGGTAGGGCATGCCTATATGTTTTGGTTTCTCAAGACATCCTGTTGTTGTGTGACTGTAAAATATGTGGGTCTGAGGTAGTTAGGATCTGCATTACAGCCACGTCCATTTTTAAAATCAATTGCTTTTAGAGCTACAAGCTTTAATCTAAAAAAATATATTTGCTCCCCACTCCATGTTAATTTCTTTGTTATTGCAGATGTGACAGTCCCATGGTCTTTAATGTTTTAGGACCTACCAGCTTTAACAAAATATCTGAAAATAAACGTTTGTGTTTAGCTCTATTACAACCTTGTAGTTCTGTGTAAAGCATAAGAATGTATATTTGGTGAGTAGTTTGTTTTTCATGACTTTGCCTAACCAATGTGGCATTTCCACAGATTTCCATGTTTGGCCTCCAGACTAAATGTATACTCAAACAGTGAGAAGACCAGGTGTGTGCTTTTCACTTCTCTTTTCCTTATGACTTGAGGACAGTTCCAAACATTTATTATACACTGTGACAAAAGAGGAGAAAATGTTCTCACTCTAACAGAAAATATATAGGGCACCCATGGTATTGATACTGCTAAAATTGTCTATGCATGCAGGACATTTCTGGGGTTGGAAATCTCCACAGGACATGCTCAGCTAACACAGCTGACTAAAGTGATTGACAGAACCATGGAGGAGTTCCGTCTTTCAACATTTTACCAGGTTTGATTTGTGAGGCTAAACATGGGCTCATCTGACTATAGCTATCATATGGCTGCCTGGCTCGACGTCAAACGAGATTAGACATGAGTAGAAATGAGTGTTAGGGCTCCTGCAAGGTTTTAGTACCATGATGTTTGGGTGAGATTATGGCAACTGCTTTCAGACTTGACAGCTGTCCGCCTGCAAATCTTGTCTGTTCTTGTTTGATGTCATGTTAAGCAACCTAAGTCAAAAAAGACCATTGTCAAATATACACCCAAGTGGTGACATTGATGGATAAGTAATCAAATCACTTTTCATCAGGTGATTTTTTCATCTCAAAAGGTTGACCACATATTTTTAGTTTCACTTTTGCCCTTGTGATGTTTTCAGGACCCGTCCTTCCATGTGAGTTTGGGCTGGTGCGTTGGTGACTGTGCTGACCAGCTCAGGTCAACGTGTTTGCCACAGCTTCAGGTAAGGGGCAACTCACCTGAGCAAAACTAACGTAACGTCCCTGATAAACAGAATCAAACTTACCCGTCGAGTGCCATTGTTCACCAAGAGAATTCACCAAGTATGTTCTACAGCTCACCACCAAAGGTGTCAGTCCCTGACTTCAGAAAGTAAAAACCCTGCCTACCAACATGCCTACCGTCCTGTGCACCTAAGACAGGCAATTTCACTAATTAGCTAAACTACCTGGCTGATGGCTTGTGTGCTTACTAGGACCATCTGGTTGAGAAAATGGTTGGATCAAACATGTGGCAGGACTACTTTCTGAAGGTGGGACTGACGCCTTTGTTCACTGCTGTTTAGACATGTGCTGTTGTACTAATGATGTTATCTGCCACTCCTCAGAACCTTCTAGATAACCATGAGGAAGGACCCTTCCAGCTAACGGTTCCCTGTCAGGAGCTGCGCTGCAAGACTGGAAACAAAGTGTTCTCTATTCATTTGCACTGATGCTTACATGTACAAACTAAACCACAGACATCCCTCTACTGTTACAGCCGTAAATTATGTATTTTTGGAGTAGATAAATAAAGTACTTGCATTTTCCTCAGTAGTGTGAATACTCCAGAAGAACTTTTGTGGCTTACAGTGTAGAACCCCTCATCTGTTGCTAACTGCGTCCTTCATTTTAAAAGTTACACATATTAGAATTAAGTATTTTAAGGTATTTAAGCAGTATTTTCCTCTGTAGTGAAATAAAAAAAAATCTGATGCAAAAATGATAGCTAAAATTGTCTCTGGGGGCATGAGTAATGCCCAGCGAAGAGGGACATTCTAGCTGGAGTAGAGCTGTGACTACAGGTGCAAGCACTGGCATGTCACTGTTGTGGGCTATGACTGACCATGTTTATAAATACATAATGGAATGTTTTGCTCTCACATATTAATAGATGTGGGGAGATTTGGTTGGACATGTGACCATGCTGTGTGTGTGTGTGATTCTGAAGGAGGACAGATGGTCTGACCGTCAAAGAAGCAGCTTTAAATGTTAGGTGCATGGTAGCTGTTCCTCAAATATAGAGAAAGCATAATCATTCGACTATCAATGGCTTCTGTGTAATGTGACGTATTGGACAAATGTGTACAGCTTTATACTAGGCTACTGTTAATGTCCTTTCTGAATTGTTAAATTAATATGGATCATTGCCAGCCTAAACCAGAGGATTATGGATGTGTTTAAACTACACTGCATCCCAAACAGGAATATTATCCCCCCCCCCAAAAAAAAAAAAAAAAAAAAAAACACCCACACAGACACTCTGATTTTCTCACTAAAAATGTGACAAAGCATCAAGATTGTTCTTTGGTAGACTTCTTTTTAAATATCATCCAGTAAGCACAACCATTTGGACAAAACATGATTTTAAGCTCCAGCATTTTTACATCATTGAAGTAACCTATGGCAGTGGAACAGAGCTTTGTGAAGAGTCCATTCATCTCCATCACTTTCACTCAGGTTTCCACCATTAATCACATTAATTACAAAATACAAGTTGTAATATTTGTCTACCAGCATCACCATAGGTTGTAGCATTGCCTAGTCAAAATTACTGTGATCAGAACAAACGTCAAAGATGCTGAATTATGTTTTCAGAGTAACTAGAACGCTGGTTAGAAAAGGCCATCAAAGTAACTAGGACCCCAGATAACGAGCATGATTTTTAACATTGTGCTGCAACAGATATGTGACATTGGAAAATGGCACTGGGCATTAAAGGGTGGGTGGGGAGTGGTTCATGGTATAACAAATCTAAGGTAAGACCAAGATATGGACTACTAATAAACAGGTCTTCCAGAACAACAGTAACAAATTTTGTTTGCAAAAGGGCCACTGTGGTCACCGTATGAACCAGAATTTCATGGCCCCTTTTCCAGCCTTAAAAAACCTGACATTTGGAATGTTAGGGATTAAGCATAAATTAAGCAACAAACACAAAGGGATAAAAGAGAAGGCAACTTCACACTTGAACTGGTAATTAAAAAGTGGCACAAGCACTCTCAATCTCTCCGAAATGATAAATACTGCACAGACACTATTCTCTTAAACGTGATAAAAATATTAAAACCCATCATATAAAACAGTCCCATCTTGTTAAGGTTTGTGCACAACAAGCGACATCCTGCTCTTCTCAACAGAGTAGAAACAGATTAGAGGCACTACACATTACTTTGTATACCGACGTTAGCAAAGGCAGGAACTGTCAGCCGGAACGGCCTGGCAGGACCCATAACTTTTAGGACAACACTGAAGAGCACAGGAATTCAAAAAGGGCGGGTAGAGAATTGACCACACTCTCCTTTCATTGTAATTAATTACACACAAACTATCAGAGACGTAAGTTGTGGTCCTCGCACTGTAACGAAAAAACACTGAGGAGGCCTCAGGGGACAGCTGGAGGCAGTGGCTTTGTTTTTTTGGGGCTCAAGACTTTCGGGTGTTTTGGAGATGCAGGCTAGCAGTTGGCCCAGGTGGATGCAGTCTGGCACAGCTGTGCCCTAACACTTCTCCGGCTGTAGTTGGGTCAAAAACACCTACCAAGAACTGCAGAGAATGAATAGTTATAGGTCTAGGGTGGCAGGGCTAGGGCACAGGGCAAGTTTAAGGGCTTGGGCAATGGGACGCATAGCACAGAAGATGAGGGCTGACTCCAGCGTCGGCCTTCATGTAAGCCCCCATAGGTTTACAGGTGGCACGTCTATTTGCTTGACCGTGCATGTTTCTGCGCGTCGAGGGATCAAGGCTGGTTCAGTACAGCCTTGATGTAGGCAACTGTGGTCTGGTTGAGCAGCATGTTGACGTGCTCGTTGGCGGGCAGCTCCACCAGCTTCACGGGATACGGCTGCTTGCCCACCCAGCGTTTGCACTGCGTGGAGCTGAGCAGATTCACCGTGCCGTCACCGTCCCCGTATGTCACCTTTGTCGGCTCCGCGTCGGGGAACGTGGCGTACTGGTAAGCCTCCGCCGTTGGCACGCCACTGCCGAACAGGCAGTGCACGGCCACGCCAGGAGGCTCAAGCGCGCTCACCAGGGACTCGGTGTCCTTACGCATCTCCCATCCTTCGGGGTAGTCAATGTCTTGGAAGAAGCGCTGGTAGTCCTTCACTGTGTAGTTGGCGTTGGGGGCCTGTAGGAGGACCTTGTCTGCGGGCCAGGTGTTGGCATTGGGAAACAGCCAGATGGTGGAGACGGCGGTGCGCTGCTGCGTACGGATCTTCAGTGAGCTGATCAACGGGATTTTGTTGTTGTCGCCTGAGAGGAATGTGCACATTTGCATTTACACACACACACACACACACACACCAAAACCACATCGTGAACACATGTATATACACATGAATTAGAACAGATTTTTTACATTAGAACCCATCTTAGTTCAGCACAGAGTTAACTTTTTTACCCTAGTCAGACCTCAGAACTGCACAAAAAACTGGATTGTAAAGCTGAGTAGAAAAGGTACAAAGTTATAGTGCATACACAAACACACACACACACACGCTGGTAGAAACATTTAGAGAATTTAAGTGCAACATTATGTTTTCTGCTCCTAAAGTTTGGGAAGACAGGATGTGTCCTGTCACTTAAAGGGGAACTTCGGCGTAAAATGAAAATTGGCATGTTAAAACATCATAACGAGTTGGTATGTGTACTGAGGAGCAAAATTGATTTAGCCTGTTGCATTCAGAGTTTAACTATTTTTTAGAGTTTGTCCCAGAAGGCTAACAATGGAAGTGGTAGGTGCCCTTAGACGAAGCATGATGAGTACGCTATTTTTAAACCATTAAAACAGCTCGAAGAAACTCCACACTCCATCGGTAGTACAACAAAGGCTCTGACATTCAAAACAAAGCACTGAGAATATTGTAAATTTACACAACGTTTATTTAAAAAACTGTTCTTACATGCAGTAGTTTGCAGTTGTTTCTCGTCGCCGCCATGATGAAAGTCCAAACAAGTCAATTGTACTACCTCTCCTCCTATTGTTCCTGCTGGTTTGTGTTCGTCAATCGACTTGTGCGGACTTTCATCATGGCGGCGACGAGAAACTACAGCAAGGTACTGCATGTCAAAACTGTTTTATTAATAAATGTTGTGTACACTTACAAAGTTCTCAGTGCCTCGTTTGTAATGTCAGGGCCTTTGTTGTACTACCGATGGAGTGTGGAGTTTCTTCGAGCTGTTTTAGTGGTTTAAAAATAGCGTAGTTGTCATGCTTCGTCTAAGGGCACCTACCACTTCCATTGTTAGCCTTCTGGGACAAACGCTAAAAAATAGTTAAACTCTGAATGCAACAGGCTAAATCAATTTTGCTCCTCAGTACACATACCAACTCGGTAGGATGTTTTAACATGCCAATTTTCATTTTACACCGAAGTTCTCCTTTAACTTCTTGATTGCACACACACAGACAGACAGACAGACAGACAGACAGACAGACAGGCAGACAGACACACACAAGTCTGTGCTGACCAGATGTCACTACTCGGATGGTCTTGGCCACCCCAGCCCACGGAGCGCCCAGCGCGATGAAGGTTTTGATGTATTTGTCCTTCCAGGCCTGTGGCTGGTGGTTGAGGAAGTAGAGTGTGTACACGTTGCCCATGCTGTGGGCGATCAGCGCCACCGGCCGCCCGGCTTTGTGAGCCATCTCCTCTATCATCTGCTGCAGAGCCAAGAAGTACGCCTTGTTTCCATCTGTGGAAAGACGACAAACACACACACACACACACACACTTTAATTCTTTGTTTGGACTCATAAATAGGCATATCAAGGCTTAGTTATTCAGCACATTTCATACACAAAGGTAATTCAATGTACCTTTTAAAAAAAAATGAAAGCAAAGAACAGTACAAGTAAAAATAAGGCAAAGATAAAATAAGCATAATGATGAAGTGATACAGTGAATGATAGAAAGTAAATGGATAAAAGCATAAAACTAAGATAAGGATAAAGTCATTAACAGGCATAAAATATAAACATAAAAGTAAAAGTGTACAGAATATAAAGAAAATTAGAAAACAGTTATTAGAGATGAATTATTAGCAGAAAGTATATGATAGCAGTTCTGTCTTAAGTATAGACCTTTATTATATCGAGATCCAAATTTGGCTGCAAGGAGATGTTGCAACAGTTTTAGTATGTATTCATGAGCCATCAGGGACAAAGGCGACACCTACATTTCCAGATTAAAGCCTGCCAATTATAGCTGACCCTGAGCAGTACTTTGTACACCATTTGGCCCTGTTTTTAAGAGGATCCACAAATCTATAGGCCACATAACACGTTTTATGTATCTGTCCCAAACTACCAAAGATTAAGGGAGATGATTTTAAATGACACACACACACACCCACACCCACACACACACCCACACCCACACACACACCCACACACACACACAATGCTGCTTTTATCTATTAGCAAACATAAACAGCATACATGCAGCACAATGCATTCCATTACCTTAAAATATATGACCGGTGCAATGACCGTGTCCTTATCTAGCATGAGCTAGACACATACCATCAGCTGGCAATTTGTCCAGTTTGCTCTGTAAAGTCACACTGCAACCACCCATAGCTGAAATAATTTGTGGCAAATTCGGTGTCTGTAAATCATGCGTCATGTTGTCGGACAGCGCTTTACACTTCACACCAGCTGTGTCTACACAGGCCCTCTTAGTTAAGCTGACTCATACACAGAATCATGCATTCATGCCTGAGGGGGGTGACAAACTTTTACAAGGAGACTTTATATGCTTTTTGCTTCATTTCGGCTTCAACAACCAAGCTTAAATAATATCGAACCACCTCTGGCCTTCTGATTGCCAAACACTGTATAAGGACAAATTTTCTTGGTTTGAAAATCTCATTGTCGGTAGCACTTTATAATAACTTCCTAATGAGCATTTATTTCGCATTTTTTTAACTCTTACTGAACACTTTGTTCATCATTTGGTCACAATTGCTTGTAGCCTATTTCTCATCAGTAAATCATTTATAAAGATACTGACACACATCTGTCTAAGTCAGTTGTCTATCAGTCTGTATGTCTCATTGTTTGTCTTTATGCTATCTGCCATCTATCTCTTAGCCTCGTGCCTTTCCGTCTGTCTGTCTAGCATGTTTATAAATGATTTAATGATGAGAAATAGTATAAAACCAATGGTCCAAACGATGAACAAAATGTTAAGAGTTAACAAATGCAAAATACATGCTAGGAAGTAGTTATTATAAAGTGTTACGTCATTGTCTGTGCATGTATGCAAGATTTGTATGACATTCCTCCACTCCATACATGCACCCTCATCTATTCCAAGTATCTACTTTTTTATCTACGTAGTTTTCTTGGTGACCCTAGGTGAAGAGGGGTGAGAATTCTGAGAGCTGCCTTTTTCAGTCAACCTGTGCCATATACTTTCTTTTTGTGACAAACTAAGGGCTAATCTTTAATGCAATCAAATGGTAGGAAATGCTGCCATGAACACAAGCAATACAGCATGTGATGTCTAACGTCAAAAGTTTAAAAAGTGATGTAGAATTGTAGCCTGGTAAACCAGCCCCTTGTACTTCATTTCATTTTGTACAGAGGGTCTGGACCAGACACCGTCAGAAACAATTTGTTGGAGGTGTGGACTCTGCTGAAGTTTAAAAAAAGTGCCTCTGCCTTTACCCAATCACTAACGCCTGGTCGTCACGTATGCAATTAGCCTACCTACGCAGTACAATTCAAATGTAGCACACAAGGTCAACGTCACGGCTAACGAACACACCCTCTGTTCGCTGATTGGATTGGTCTTGCTGTGGCCAACTAAATGACCCTCAAGAGATTCCGGTCCAGACCCTCCGTACAAAATAAAATGAAGTACGAGGGGCGGGTTTACCAGGCTGGTAGAATTGCACTGTGCAGAAACTAAAACTGTGCAACTACTTTCACACAAGGACTGTGCCACAACATTCATTACTGCTTTATCCCATGCAGTCACATGGCAAAATGAAAAGTTTAGGTTTTATTCTTACTATATCAGAGATTCTCCCCTCTGCCTCTACCTACATCTGCTGTTCTTCTCATAGCGATTTCCTTTCACTGCACACACTATAATTTGGCACTAGATCCTGATAGTGTTCATTTTCTGAACATGTGAAACAAATGCAGTTACATTAACAGTAAGATGTGCTGCAGATTTCCCATGGTCTGTCTCAGGGAGTTGACCTCAATTTCATGTAAAGCATGTTTTCAGTGGAATGTCCTAATAATGTGTTTTAATTTAAAAAGGAAGATTGTTTGTTCATTTTTTTCTTTACTTACTTATTGCAATGGATTCTTGTGGAGCTAGCCACTAATCCTTCTTACTAAATAGCATTGACAACAGTCAGGCACACATGACTGCTTGTTTGTAGCACATAGCATAGGTCAGAACAACTAACAGGCAATGGTGTGTTAATACAGTTTTTGCCTGCCTTAGTATTATTTTTTTCTTTTTTGCAGACCTAGTTGCTAATTCTTGTCACTAAATAACCGTCTACAGTCATCCACATAGAGTAGTTAAACTGGCTTTTGTAAGGAGGGGGAGCCTGTTTACTCACAGTGGTCAATATCTCACTTTACTGTACTACTAAATACTGTGGCAGAGGGGGTCAGCTCCAGCCAAACTCATTTTTCCCACTTCCCCTTCAAAACCATTTATGGGATAAAAATCAGGAACCTACCATGGCATAAGCATGCCACAACGGTTATGGTTAGGGGTGTGCTGAAATCCGTGTTCAAAAAATAGCACACTGTGAAACTGGTTACAAGAGCCTGTTCCTCCTCACTGCCTATCAGGTGTCCATCTTCAATGCTTCAAAATAACACCACTCCCATTGCAGAGAGCGCATGACATGCTGTTATCATGACCCTGTCCAGACACTCAACAAAGGCATCCCAATGCTCTGGTGTTTCCCTGGGTTTTCTGGCCTAGAGCTGTCTGCTCCATGAGCACCAAAAAAAAGGCTTTAGCGCAAGTGACTCCTTCCTCACTACTACAACTTAGTTGCTCAGAAATAAACAAGGGCAACCCTGTTCATGAACACAAACAACTTCTGAGGTGTGTGTGCCCAGATAAGGTAACTCAGAGTAAATGGTAAACCTCGTGATAGCAGGGTATTGTGGCTTCATTCTCCTAACAGACACAACCATGGGGCTCTTCTATTAGTGGAGTTACCACTTGCTCGGAGTTAACACACCCCAGTGACTAAACCTGCTTTCTGTCCGGAATATGCCTCTGTCCTGTCCCACTCAAATTGCTGCACTGATGTGTTGTCTTTTGTTGCGTATTACAGTGAGGATGTATTACATTACTGTGCAGTTCTATGTCCTGTGTCGCAGGGTGGTGTTGGGCACTAAACTCCTGTGTTGTAACGGCCTGTTCTGCTGGGATGTGACGCACGTTGTTGTGTTGTGCTACTTACTAGGCGCTTTTCTCCAGTCATAGGGGGCGCCACGGATGTCATCCCCCCTGACATAGCCATCGTTAACCAGCCCCTGCACTATGGCGAAAAAATACATCCCTGCAACACACACAACAAGTAATGTCAGGACTCACACCAGAGACAGCTTACACACACACACACACACACACACAACATCATGGTAAAGAACGCTTAAGGGCCGTTCACACCAGGAAGACTTACTACCCATAACTACAACAGTGTCTTTTTTTTAAATTGTTGCAATGTCAGTGGATGGCACAGTTCACACGACAACTGCAATGACAACGACAGAGCTGAATGATACCATTTGAGAAATCCTCGTGAAAAACGGGCATACGTTGGCAGGTATCTGTGTATGCAGTTCAGTACTTACACACACTGCTCTTACTGGGGTCCAGATACTCAACAGTGTCTGTCTCCCCAAACCCTGGCACTCTGATGTCCACTCCGACTGGGGCATCACTAGTCCGTGTGGTGCGGTTGTAGATCAGCCTGAAAGACAATGCCACAACACACACAACGTGTCTTGCCCACATAAATACATATGCACACAGACATACAGTAAGTATATAATTGTACAGTTATTTACATGGTCACTTTCAGGCACGACGCACAACTACAACAAACACGCCTTTACAAACCTCCAAGAACCCTACACAACCACCCTTACACAAAGTACACTGTAACAAACAACAACCTTATAAACAGTGAACCCACAATCTTGCAGTAAGACAGGAGTTCTTGCTCATACAAAAACTAGACAAGAAGTAGCAGGTTCAGTTTTGACAGGAATTGAGAATGAGAGTGAAAATTCTCTGTTCTCTTTCAGTAGTGAACTGGCAGGCACACATCATATCCCTACCCAGCCACATCTGTATCACATCCCTTACTTGCCAGAACAGTCCTTGTATTTAATTGCCAGAACAGGCCTAATGTATAACATTACACAGAAAGTGTTGCAAAACAGAGTATATGTTCAATATGTTGGTTATTTAAGTGTTTCTTTCACAACCATGTTTGTGTGTTCATGTCAATGCACTGGAGTGTGCGTGTGGATGTGTGTACCTGATGTTATCGATCCAGCAGTCGATGGCGACTGGCACCAGCAGCTCCATATTGAGCCAGAGTGTGAAGTAGTCGTTGGTTTTCTTGTAGCAGATGTAGTGGACCACGCTGGGCTTGTCCAGCTTCGCCTCCAGCTGGTTGCCGAGGTCGCCTGGAACTACAGAACCAGACGAGTGCACATTCAGGACCCAATTCAACGTGACACAAAAGTAAATCTTACATGCTTTTTGAGAGGAGAGAAAACAAAAGAATGTGTGTGGAAATTCTGTTTCTATAAAGTGTTGTGTTTCTCTTTACTCTGTAGGTTTATTCATTGGGAAAGAATTGTACTGACTGAATGGCTGTAAAGCCTGTGAGCCAATGCTGCTTTTGCAGATGAAACACATGCACACCACAGCACATAGGCTGCTTTCTGTACACATGGCAAGTACCCATTCAAGACAACACTGGTGCTTACTGTCGATCATGAACAACAGACTCTGAACCGCAAGCACACAGATCAATAGTTCCTTGAAAAAGAGACATATTTTACATTCACATACAGATTTCCACAATTCTAATCTTATTAGTGAAACAGAAACCCATGTTTGTGCGGGACCCATTTGGCTGAGCCCCACCTCTAAAGATAGAAATAATGCTGACTAGTACTTAGTGCCAACTAAGTACTGATCAAAAAATACTAAGTATACTAACTACTAAAATACTACCAGTAAAAATACTACAAATTGTAAGTCGTATGGCCGGCTGGAAATGCCCTGGAAAAAAGAGCACTTCCAAAAAGCACGTTCATATTTTAGGCTACTGCCTAATCTCTCTGGGAACGACATAGGGAAAACGCTCAAATGAGGTCACCGTACATTAACACGCAATCACACAAATGCTTGAAAGGGAACTTTACCACAAAATCTTTTTACCTCTGGCTTCTGACTATACCAATAATCTGCTGAATCATGTGTTACTACACACAAGATAAGGTATGGATAAGAGCGACCACAATTTGCTCTCATCGAACTGTTCTATGCCACCACTTGCCAGGTCTCGTAACTCACTAAAAACACAGAACTAAAAACACAGAACAAAACTGTTTTGAATTATTAGTTATAAAAAGTGAATAAGAAGAGCTATTTTCTAAACACCATCCTAGGAACCAACGGCGAGGCGGTTGTGAGGTAAGGGGGGAGTACCAGCCGTGGGTCATATGATCACCAATCATATGAGGTCTTGGAGAAACTGTAAACAATAGCTGAAAAAACAGACCGGGGGTTTAACCAAACTAGTTAAACCTCGGTATCCGACCTTACGACACCTCAAACCCTAATGTTGTTTTACAGTACAAAATCAACATTAATTACAGACGCCGAGGGCACGAGAAGAGAAAAGAAAAGCATTGTGCTTGTGGCAAATTCGAACCCTATAGTCGCTGAACTGCCAAAGTGCACAGAATTCATAAAATCATGACTACATGCAACAATGTGTCTTGATTACCCATGTCCTTGAAACTAGCAGACTACACTTTGAAAACGTACAGACAAAACAGTTGCCAGACGCTCGGTCAGGAAGATGAAACAAATGAGCATAATTTGACACAGTACACTTTCCTTCCCCTGAATTCCTGAATTTATGTAGCTTACAAACTTACTGATGACAACTGGGGTTCTGTCCGAACATGACTTCCCAGGAGAACATTTCAGACTCCTGCCTTCAGTAGAAATGAACCAAGCCAACAAAACAAGCACCGGGAGTAGTAAACTGTGGCAGGGCACCATCTCCGTCGAAGCTGCATTACAGAATCTACATGAGGTTGCTGCTTTTTCAACACCCAGACACGATATGCCGCAAGAAAACAAACAGGTCGAAATCTGTACGTCCCTCAGTGGACGGTGATGCAATTAAGGAAAGTAATTATTAAACGATCAAGAGCGTGTCTGAATGCTGGTCAGACCAGAGGAGGAGACATCCGATGTAATCGTTTCGCTCACAGGAAACGGGCGTGATAACAGGAATAAGAGAATTGAACAACTGTTTCTCAAATGTCAAGATGCAAAATCCAAAATCCAAAAATCCACGCAATTAACACTTCAAATTACACCAGTCCACCCTTAATGCACGGTTGTTTTCTATCTATATGAGAACTAAAACTACTGTTAATAAAATGAAACTTCACATTGTGATCACGTGATCTGGCACCACTGACCTATAGGTCTGCCTACAGCTTATAGTGGAGTAGAGTTGATATGTGAAAGGTCACAAGAAAAGCTCTCAGCCATCCCGTGCAGATGACAACAGCTACCTGCACTAAATATGAATTGTGAATTGTCATTTAAGAAATGTCAAACATGCATTCACATTTTGCACATCACAACACAATATACGTTCTGCATATCATTGGAATCCA
Organism: Coilia nasus; assembly: GCA_027475355.1. Classification (NCBI taxonomy): domain Eukaryota; kingdom Metazoa; phylum Chordata; class Actinopteri; order Clupeiformes; family Engraulidae; genus Coilia; species Coilia nasus. The sequence continues at coordinate 16,930,935 of CM050208.1, forward strand.
CAAGGTCACTAAACAGTTGAAAATGTATTATAGTTGCACTGAATATCATTCAGGTTCCACTGAATACAAACAAGTCCAATCAGAGATGGTAACCTGCCAGACAGACACACAGACGGACAGGGTCATTGCAATACCTGGTCAATCCACCAGATAATAAACTGCATATGTGCAATTACAGTTAGTTAATGTGGATGAGAGCTTTTGTTGCCATATTTAAGCTAGTTCCCGTACGTGCACTTTTTCATGTCTGAACATACTGTGGTAATGGCACTTGTGTTATTTCTGAGCAGTTCTTGTCAGTCACATTCACACCTCCTAACCAAAACCAGTCAAGGCTGGAACTGTGCTACAGGCTGTGGGGTGCTGCAAGCAACAGGGATGACGCCATCACCACACAAGAAATTTCTCATTTTTTTCCCAATTATTTTGCTTATTGTCTTTACATTGAAGGGTCTTTATGTGTCCTTTTGTAGGGCTCTGGCAGTGTTCATCTTCTTCCTGTCTGCATAGAGGAGCAGATACATGCAGGCCTGCCGATAGGGGGGCAAACGGGTCTCTTGTCCCGGGCCCAGGGGAAGGGGGAGCCCAGAACTGGTCCCTCCTTAAATTGTGGAATATGAAGGGGGGGGGGGGCATCAGATTATCTTGTACCAGGCCCAGCCAAGACTGTCAGCGGGCCTGGATACATGTCACGCTGATGGGATAAGGACCTTTTATAGCCTTGTGCAACTGCCTGTTTCCTTGCATCTCTTCCAGGCCTGCCGATAGGGGGGGACAAACAGGTCTCTTGTCCCAGGCCCAAGGAAAGAGGGGGCCCAGAACTAGTCCCTCCTTAAATTATGGAATATTGACCTCTGTAACAACAAGGTATCACCACATACTACCAGTATTGACACTGACCTTAGATAAATGCAAAACTAGTGAAAAATAACAGTTAGAGAAAACAGGAGAAAAATGTCATTGGTCTTCACCTCTAAAACAATTCCTGTTTAAGGAATCCTGTGGTCTAATTGTTGCCCTTCTAGTTCATTTTGCTCTTCACCTCTGAAAAAAAAAAACATCTGGTGAATGTATGTGATCCTAGAGAAGCTGTGATTAAAAGGGACATAAATCAGACATCATCATGAGATGTGGACATAAAGAGAAATAACTCAGCGCAAGATTTGGAGAATAGCAGTATTCCAAACTCCAGTTTCATTATAAGGTTAACTTTACTGAACCTCTGGCGTTTGATTTTAGGTTGCATAAACACATCACCAAACCCATGGATAATTTTAAGCCCACATGTGTCAGTCAATATTCTCACAACTTTTATTTAGGTCACAGGCAGTTATTGTTAAGTGGTGATAATAAATAAAGGTGAAAAACAGTGTCAGTAAACCGTCTTCATGAATGACAGAAAAACTGAAAAATATCCACAAAAAAAAAACTCATACAGGTCAGAGTACAGGTATTGGTGATGTCCCCTCAAAGGCTAAAGTCACAAGATGAAGCAACATAGCAGCCAAGTCAAGTTAAGTAGGTTGTTCAATTGTCGTTTCAGCCATATACTGTACACAGTACACAGTGAGACAAAACAACATTTCACATGGAACAATTGGTGAAACATGCAACTGTTAAAGCAACACATAGTTGGCTAGTTTCCGTCTAGTGGCTTTACAGGTTAGAGGCGGAACTGTCTCTCATTCGAACTACAGAAAGATGGCCCGCTCCTCCAAACGTATTCAGTATGGTAGTGCGGCACACCCACACACACGTACATACACATGTTTACACAATGTGCAAAAAGACAACAGTGACATAAAGCAAACACAGTGGACAGGGCATGGCTTGTAGCAGAGCTCTTTTGGCTAGTGGTTATGATTGGGATAGTGTTATATAGTATATACGTCTGATGTGGAATATTAACAGCAAAAGAAAGCAGTGTGCTAGTTTGCATTTTATGCTGCTAGTTTATGTTACAGGTTTGTTATACAGTCTGACTGCTTGGGAAAAGAAGCTCTTCCCCAATCTGGAGGTGCAGGCAGTGATGTTGTGGAACCTTCTGCCTGATGGGAGAAGAGTCCATGGAAGAGATGAGTAGTGTTCTTGACAATGTTCTTGGCTTTGCGCAGACAGCGAGTGTTGTACATGTCTGAGAGGGGGGTCCGAGAGGCTCTAGTGATCTTTTTGGCTGTCCTCACAATCCGCTGCAGGGCCTTTCCATCTGTAGCACTGCAGCCAAACCATGCTGTGATGGCACTGCTGGGGATGTTCTCAGTAGTCCCTTTGTAGAATGTTATGGAGGATGGAGGTTGGGAGGTGGGATCAAGAAGTACAGACAGTGCTGTTCTTTTTTTGGGATGTGTTTGGTGTTTTGAGTCCATGTAAGGTCATCTGATGTGTGTACACCCAAAAACTTTGCCCTCTGGACAATCTCTACTGGAAGATCATTGATTCACAGTCGAGTGTGTTTGAGTAGTCCAACTGAAGTCAATGAGCCTAGTCTAGTCTTCTCTTATCTTGAGGAATAGGTTGTTGTCAGTGCACCAGTTGCTGAGTTGTGCAACATCCTGTCTGTACAGGGCCTCATTGCCTCCGCTGATCAAACCAACCATGGTTATGTGATCAGCAAACTTGATGATGTGGTTTGAGCTGCGCGTTGTTGCATAGTCATGTGTAAGGATTGTGAATAGCAACGGACTGAACACGCTGCCTTGGAGTGCTCCTGTGTTCAGTAGGTCGTGGTGAAAGTACTGGAGGTCCTGCTCATAATATATATGTGTATATATAGATAACACGTTCACAACTTACCAGAACTTTAATTTGGTGGTGACAATAATTACTCATTAATAAGCTCATACTTAGGAGAACAATCAATTTTTGTTTATAAACAACTTAAAAACTCAAACAATAGGCCTATGGCTTTGGCAGTAGTTAAAAATGTTTATTCACATATTCATCATTTATTGATGTTAGGATGAGTCAATGTTATTGCAGTTGAGTTTGTCTGCATGATTCTCACCAGAAACGAAATCTTGGCTGCCTGTTTTCTGCTGTGTCTTCTTTGCCAAATTTTTGGCCACCTTTTTCACCTTGGCTTCTCTTCTTTTCTGTTCTTTCTTCTTTATCTTCTCAAGTTCTTTCTTCATTTTTGTATGAGTTGGTGATCCTGCTCCAACCATTCCAAGCCAAACATTCCTTCTCTCCTTCGCCATGTTTAGTCAGAACTGCATTCGTGAGACATTATCACATTTCTTGATCGATTCCTCATGTCTGCAGCATCAGCAGATTCCACCAGGTTCTATCTCGCTCTTTGCCAATCCTCCTTCTCTGTCTCCTTGGAGGCCTCCAGCCCTTCAATGTCCTCCATCAGCTTCTCCAGAGTTATCCTCATAGCCTGCTGTTTGGCCTTTTCCTCCTCAGCCATATTAGCAGAGACCACATGGAGTTCATCCAATACGGTATTGCTTAGGGTTGCTCTCACATCTTCATCCAGTCAATTCATTGTAAAGACCCTGGGTTGCTCAGCGCAGATTGAGACCACAGTTGGCCAATAAGTGAATTACTTTCTATACTCCATATAAACAAGAAGTGGACTTGGTGACATACAGTATGTAAAAGGTTGTATATTTCCTCCATGCAATACAAATCATGTTTATTCATACATCTCATGTTCAGTATGCACAATGCACAGTGTAAGATTCATCAGCCTATCACATAATGAGTATTAGACACATACTATGTTACATTTACTTCTGTTCATATAAAACAGTATTCCTTTATAGGCTACTGGACTCTAGATTGTTTGTTATAACAGTGCTTCTACTTGCCTTTTAGCCACATAGGTCCTGGAGGAGACAATGAGATTAAGAGGTTTGTTCAGTGATTTACATACCTATAATGAATGTATGTCTGTTTATTACCATACATACATGCATACATACATAGAACTGGTGAATGTACATTTAAAGAACATTCTTAGAGGCAGTTTCAGGCAATTTCTATTCAGTTGAACACAAAAAGAAGTAAGTCGTTATGAGCAGGTAAGCAGTATCATATTTTAGTTGTGTTTTTCTTCTGTCTTGTCAGATAGACCTAAGCTTTTGAGGTGTACAGTAGGTGATCTCTTGACTCTGTTTATTACACATAAAAGCCTAGATTATTACATTAGTGAATAATCATTACAGCTGATGTAACAAAGCTCAAATTACACTCACAAAATCTATCACAAGAATTTGGTGTTATTTATTTAGTTTTTACATCAATTGTTTAGGACAAGCTATCCATGACCCATACCTTTTGCACTGCAGTCTGAGGAGTCAATTACAGGAAGAATCAGCAGTTCAGACTTAGAATCCAGTTATATAAAAGTACACATATATAAAATGTACATTTAATTAGAATAAAAATACACACAAATACTATACATAGACTTTTTTTTTAGCTATGTAAAATAACCCAACTGTAACACATGTAAAGACATCACACACAACGCATACTGTACAACAGAGGCTGAAAATGTAAGAGTCTTTAAAAAGCATGTAAGTACAGATTAAGCTTCTTTTTCCTGCTTGACACCTGCTTTAATCACTGTCACTCTGATGTGTGCAGTCGGCTCTAAGTTACCCACAGAGATTAGTATTATTTCCCCTTCCACACGGTAAAAAGTGTAACATAGAACCAGCCTAATGTATGTATGTGTGCGCGTGTTGTAATGTTCATACATGGCATTGTTAACTAACTGAAAAAGATCCATGCGGCAAGTTGCTCTAATTTTGTGAAATTTAAGTTGGTTCTAATGCTTTGATATTTTAGGCGCGGACAGGGGGGGCACATCTGTGGGAGACTGGGTGGTGTTGTGTGAGCGTGGGGCCTGCGTGGGGTAGAAATCGTACGCATGAAACACCTCCTCGCTGTCCTTCCCCTCCAGTATCCTCTGGATCATCAGCAGGACCCGGGGGTGGAAAACGATGTCCAAGTGGCGAAGGCCCGTCAGCTCCTTCACGTGGACCGGCTTCTCCTGCTGGCCTACCCAGCGCTTGCACAGGCTCATGCTGCGGCTGTCCACACTGTCGTCCCCGTCGTCGTAGAGCATGTCCACGGGGTCGGCGTTGGGGAACTCCTCGTCGTACACGTAGGTGACAGGCGTCGGGAGCCCAACTCCGTAGAAGCAGTACACCTCCACGCCTGGCGGGGGCAGTCCGGCCGAGAGGTTCCGTGTGTCCTCCCACATGTACCAGCCGTCCTCGAAGTTGATGTCCTCGAAGAAGCGCTTGTAGTCCTGGTTGGTGTAGTTGAAGGACGGGGTGGACACGAACACATGGTCATCGGGCCAGGCCAACTCTGAGGGGATCATCCAGGGATTGGTTGTGGTCATCCTCTGCTCCTCACGGATCTTTATGTTTGACACCAGAGGAATACCGTCATTGTCACCTACAGCCAAAAAGAAAATACTTTAAAGGTGCTGTATGTAAAACATTTACAGCAAGTAATCATAAAATGGCTCTGATATGTCACCAGAGATTATGGAAACACTGAAATACTGCAAAAAAATGAAATACTGATTTCATTGACAAAAAAGTACAGCTACAATATTCATATATTAGAACTTAGTTTACAACTCAAAACTTCTGTTTATGTTTTCATTTTATGTTTTTGTGTCTTGCCCCTGGAGGCACAATAGTAGGTCTGTTTGACTTCATCATGCTGACTGCAGTCACCTACAGCCAGTGACGCATTCTGGGTTGAAAATGATGCGTGATGGTTACAAATCATGTCAGATGTGCTCAAAAGTTATGAGGATGTCACCAAAATGTGACCATGTCAAATGACTGGAAAACTTGCAGGAGCAAAGTGCATGCAGGCAAATTTAGCTAACACCTCCGTGATGACGCAACACTGTCCTGATTAGTTTGAAGTTTACTGTTCAGGTACGTTTGTCTGACACCCCCACCCCCCCGTCCCTACACACAACACGACTTCGATGGCATCTGCTACAGAGAGTTGGAAATTGCAAGCTCAGTCACGTTTTTGCAGGGGGAAGATTTCTGTTAGACTCAAATCAAGAATAGTGTTAACTCTGGCAGGCCAAATTACCTGGTTGTTTAGCTGACTACTTCCTGCTGCCTTGTTAATTCCGATGTCACTGTGCGCTGCTATTTAAACTGCTTGAGAACATAGCTGTTCTCACCACTGCTATTTAAACTGCTTAAGAACATGGCTGTTCTTGAGGCTCTCTTTGCAAGCCACTTTGCTACCCACCTCCTCCCCAGTTCCACCTCATTATGTAATCAATGTCTGTTGTCATTGATGCTTGCTCTGTTCTGTATTCGTTATGGGGAGATCTTTGCTGCTCCTGCCTCCTACATTCACAGTGTAGACAGCAAGTGCCCGTTTTCTGTCCATATTCATTTAGAATGCACGTTAACAAATTAGACTATTCACACCGCACGTGTAATCTGAGCGTATTCTGTCACACATACACACATATTGTACACGGTTATGTGCTGTACACGGTCAAGTTGGTGTGAATGAGCCCTTCGGCTTTCCATGTTGACACATGGAAGGGCAGGGGGGTCCCAGAACAGAGCCATACCACCAAATGCTTTGCATATTAATATATGTTTTTGACCAAAGTGGTCCTGATAGAATTGTAACTGTAACTCCCACCCCTGCTGTGACCAGGCGTTCTCACTGACAAATGCAGGCAGACCCAGACAGACAAAATTAATCTTTGATCTCAAAATAGATCATGCTTTGCAATATTTTGACTTTGACTGTAGTACCAGCTTTGGCCGCACTCAAATAGGTCAAATAAGTAAGCAGTACTAAATCTCAGCACTAAAAGTTGCCCAACTTAGCTTACTAAAAGATGGATTGTAAAATAAAATGTAAAATGTAATGTAATGTAAATGCTTTTATTGCATGGTCCTCATGTTTATCACTTAACTGATCAAACATGTTTTTGTAGATATTATAGCTGATTAACACCAGAGTAAATATGATGCAATGCAATACACTGAGAAAACTGAACATGCATCACTTCAGGAAATTATGAAAATTGTAATGTAGAAATTTCTATTTTTTAGATGTTTGAGACTTAATGTTAACACAACTGTTCCAACCAATCATGCAGGTAATAAAAAAGTCTACAATGATACTTCTGGTGAATAACCCAGCTGGATCATAGCAGACATGCTGGATCATAGCAGACATGGCCCTGGTCTGATAGAGATCTGAGACAGCATTTATGTAATGGCTCTGATGTCTTGGTACCTGACGCCAGCACTCTCAGAGGCTTGACGGCACCCCCCCATGGCGCTCCGAGGGATATGAAGCTCCGGATGTACTTGTCCTTCCAGGCCTGGCTCTGCTGGTTTAGGAAGAACAGGATGTAGTTGCTGCCCATGCTGTGGCCCAGCAGGTGGACAGGCTGCTGGTACTGATCATGCATCTCCTCAATCAGGTCTTGCAACTGAATGAAGTACTGCTCCTGTTCATCTACAGGGGGGGGGGGGGGGGGGGCGTTGACAGAGGAGGAACTAACGTAAACATACGTCTGTTCACCAGAGGTGGAGATACAAGCTTCGGAAAATAAACACCCAGCCATGTATTTCCTCTGCCTCTACATCTACCACAGGTAATTTCACTAATTCCCTGATCAACCTGTATGCTGATTTGTGTGCTCATAAGTATAAGCTAGTTCCGATAATGGTTAAATCAAATATATTTCTATATTTAGTTAATTATATTTATATTTTATATTCAATTTAAATTTTACTGGGCTCTCCACCTCTGGTGTTTACACAACCCAGCAGTCCTATTTTCTGGGACTGATGTAAAAAGTATGTAGTTATGTATGAATGCGTGCATGTGACCTACAAATGTGGACACTTTCTAACAAAAGGTCCAAACAATTCACAAAGTACTGGTCAGTGCCAGTGCCAGAGTGTAAAAGCCTTGTAGGTGGCACCCTTTATCCATGATGTGCTTGATGAACAGACGATTCTGATACTGCTGAATCCCCCCTTTCAGCCATATGCATGATACATTTCTATCTGTACGTACAAATAAAGAATGTATATTCTTGTGATATGTGCATGTATATTTGTATATACATACTAGGTGCAATCCTCCAGTCATAGGGAGCTGCTCGAACAGTCTCATTGCGAACATAGCCCATGTTGACCAGATGCTGAACCATGGTGTGGAAATACCCTAAGAAATGTCATCTTAAATTAGTTATGTATCTTCTGCATTTGGTGACCATATGATCTGAGTAGGCTATGGTCCAGGATGCCAGTCCTCACCTGCTAATTTGTTTGTGTCCAGAAACTCTATTGAGTACGTCTGCCCAAAGCCCGGCACTCTTACCTCCACGCCAGGTGCGTTGGATGTCTTACGTGTGGTCCTGTTGTACACAATCCTTTAAGGGGAGAAACTAGTTATTTCACTTTATAACAAAAAATAAAATATGACATGAGGCAGTTGTTCACGTTACATGGCAGCTTGCTATTACACATTTACTTATGTAATTGAATTACAAATTTGATCTAATTGTACTGTAGTTCCGTACAGTTGCTGAGGAAAAATTAATCCATCACTTTGGGGAAGTATTTATTTACTGGTATGTGTATAACTTAGGCTATTTCATGTTAGGCCAATGATCTTCCAAACAAACCTAACATGCAGTTAAGTAAATGTGTATAATACATTGTGTAACTTCACATTCTATTTTAATTGTTCAAATGTGCATCTGTTGTTTGCAATCAATGAAACAAGCCACTGGGATAAGCCATATTGATTTTAGAAGATTGTGTAATGCAGTCACATGTTGATTTTTAAAGTGAGGCAATGAAAGCATTTCCCAAGAATGTTCTCTTCCATTACTATCTGTAACCACCAGTGTTCCCTTATTCAGAATTTCAGTAAATTTACTTGACAACCATATACAACCAACTCAATACTCCATACTTAATCCAACAGCAAATACTGACAAGACACATTAAAAATACAATACGAAATAGACACACTGTTTATCGTCTGAATTTCTCCCACCTGATATTGTCAATCCAGCAATCTATGCCAATTGGCATAAACATATTCAGGTCTATCCAGAGAGCGAAAAAGTGATCAGTCTTCTTGTAACACATCCAGTGCACAAGAGAGGGCTTATCAATCTTTGCCTCCAGGCGATTTCCCAAATTTCCTGGAACTAAAACAGGGGTGAAGAGGTAACTGACCCACTACGAGGTACAGTGGAATTTACAAACAGCCTACATATTTGACATGGACTCAAATGAACTTTATCTGATATGCTCAGTAGCCAAGGTTGTCTTTTAAACATGAAAACATGAAAATACAGATCGAATATTTTCTCACTTCATTTATAAAATATCCGACTACAATTTAAAACAATCTACAGGCTGAGTCATATTTCCCCTGCTCAATTTACTGTAGCGTAGCCTACTACAAGCCTTACCTATAATAACCGGCGGTGTATCGTTGCTTGCAGTATGAGGTTTTGCAGTAGGGGGGAAAATTACATTGAATAGCCAAAATCCTGCAGATTGTTGAATAACTATGCCGACAATTAGAAGGATTGTGAGTGACGAGTTAAGAACTTCCATTTTGCTCTGCCGCAATCACAATGCTTCCTCACAGAACCTCTCTACGCTGTTTGATGAATTCAGCACCAATGACTGTATACAAACTCTTTTATACATTGGTCAGCGCTGTCCGGGGGAGTTCGAGGGGCGGGAACGCAAGTTCAGGCAAAACGTGAGTTCAGGAGGTCAACACGGGTAATCGAACCGCTGCAGCGTATAGAGAGAATAGACCCGATTTAACACAGTGAATACTATAGGGTTGTTCACGGGTGCCAGTTAATAACTCCTGGAAATAATTTATGTCAAACAGACGCGCGTAGGCTCATGCAGGCTACACACACACCCAAACAGATTTCCCGGTAGCATATTTACAGATAAATACGTTGTCTTGGAAAACTAAACACGCCCTATTGATTCCCAGTCGCCTACTCAATGAACCGAACAGTGAAATATTAACAGCCTATGCCTAATAAGGTAGTGGAAGCAATAACATAATAGACATAGCGATATTGTTTTACAATTTTGTCTGATTTGAAGTGAAACACAAGCTGAGTTACACACCAAGTGCGCATAAAATATAATTTATCTGATACATTCCAATGTTGACTTTCCCCCAACCTTGCATTTTAACAGCAAAGTCCATTTCCCGTCTCAGTTTCCAAAAGGTTCCGCTAACTACCTCGCGGGCGCATCATGATCATGTGCTCTACTGTCACCATGGAGACCGGACTGAAGCTGTAAACTCTGCGCGTCCACGTTTTGCTGAAAAGGTAAAGTCTAGCTATCTATAAAGAAACATCGTCAGTGTTCTGGACCATGTCACATTTGATTCAACATTTTGTTTAATTTAAGACCACCATTCGATTTGATTAACGCCATGTTACTTCGGCGATAGACGACATTTTTTGTAACAAAAATAACCTTCGCTAGAGGGACGCCGCAAGTAAACAAAAATGTAACTTTCTAGTGTACTGTACACGACTGTTCCGATATCCCGTTTGTATTGCAGCTATTTACAATAACATTATTTCTTTTGATAGAGTCGGGTGACAAAATACATTTGAGCTGCTGCTTAACTTCCACAACAATTTATTTATGGCCGTAAAATTGGCACTATTCACTGTTTGTGTAACTTTTTTTAAACTTAGATGGAAGCTGCCACCGCTGATCAGGGCAATGAGGGGGTAGCACTGGATCAAGATGATGAAGTGCAGGTGGATTGTGCTCAAGAGGCACTGGACGAGCTGGATCGTGCCCTTAGTAAAGTAAAAATAGATGCGAGCGCATTAACGATGTGAGTTGGGAGGGAAACTTTCTTTCCTACGCATCCTAACCCATTCGAGGTTACCATAGAGCGTTAACATGCAGTAGCCTACACTCGTGGCGGGTCATGTGAAAGTGGGTCGTGTTCAGATGAACTGCTGCAGCTGTTAAGACATGCACACAGACGTACACGTCGGATGTTTACTTTGGACATAAAGATGACCCTGGTATGCTGCAAAAACAATAACAGCACAGCATAAATATCAGTGAAAGCAGCCCCCACAATGTCTAGCCAATAGTCTAAGGTGTTTTTGCACAAAAAGCGGGGTATTCAGTAATATCCTGCATTGCAGCAAGACACAGAAGCACAGCTGTTGCTAATTATGTGCATGAAAAAGAGTGGAAAAGTTTTTGAAATTAATGTTTGTATCGATCATAAATTAATGAAAACACTTGGGCCTGCTTAACAAAAGATGACACCATTAAAGAAATCCAGATCTTTTGCATGATACTCACACTTTGAATCCATTTTATTGAGGGTTGGGCAGAAAAACATAAGCAGGACAAAATCATCCTTGGCCTCAGTTGTTTTGTAGAAGAACGGAGCTGACAATGTTATACGCCCTTGTATTTTTTAAAGTGGTCATAGGTCAATGCATAATTGTCCTTTGTTTAAGGCAGAGTAACAGGACATTCACCTGCATGAGTGATAT
>CM050208.1:16947500-17092500 GCA_027475355.1 Coilia nasus
ATGTACTTACACTGTACCTTAGAGTTAGGTTTAGGGTTCAGTATGTTCAGTGTACGTACATAATATTACCTGTTGTTATAGGAGTAGTACTATGGTAGTCCTAAAAAAGGGACCGTAAAATAAAGTGTTACAGTACTTTATACAACAGTTAGGTCTGGTCGAACTATTTAGCCGTGTCTGAGGATATCCCACAGTATACCATAGGTGACTCTACACAGACAGACAGACAGACAGACAGACAGACAGACAGACAGACAGACAGAAAGACAGAAAGAAAGAAAGAAAGAAAGAAAGAAATACAAGGTGCTGTAACCAGCTAAGATGAAGTAACAGGTAAGGCACAGTACGGGAACACCCAAGGACATAGATGTGCCTTGAGTTAGTTTCCCGGAGCAGGGACAGTTCAGAGACACATCCCACACACACCTAAAGACATTGATGTACCTTAAGAAAGTTTCCCGGAGCAGGGACACTTGAGCCACACCCCTTCCCACACACTCACCCAAAGATAGAACAGTATAACCGTTAAAACTTCACACCAACATTCCATTCCATCTAGTTCATAAACAAGTGAGAGAGAAAAGCGAAAAAACAGCAGCCATGCATTAGGCCTAGTTCGACCTGTGCCATATCTCAGCGGCAGCTCAATACAGGGGAATGTCCAAATCAATGTGTATAAGTACACACTTGCTGCATATCAACCACAGACACCGTTTACCCTAACTGGAACTACCTTGTGGAGTGGAGACTGGAGTGAACTGAAATACAATTAAATAAATCTTTAAAATTTAAATTAACGTTTGAATTTAAAAATTGTGTCTTATAAACTGATTGTTTTGGCAATGAATCTGTTGTATAAACGTAATGAAACACTGGTGTTCGTGAGGTTGTTTGTGGTTTGGCCGGGTGTGGTCTGCATCCACAAACAACCTCTCTCCCACTCGTGTCGTGTTATACTGCTTAAATATGTAGGGAACAAAACAACGCAACACGCCCTTTATAGTGCACTAAGCAGTAAACAAGTGAATATTTCACACACATGTCTGGATTCAGAAGCTGCAGTCCAGCACTCCATGTTTCAAACCACCCTGGTTCTACCTGTGAACTTTATTCAGGAGAATTTAATAAGTAGCTAATGTACCTGGCTGAAGAGTTGTGCAAATTAGAAGCAGCTGCTTTAGTAAATGGCTGAAACAAATACGTGGTATTAGACTGCAGCTCCTGAAGTCAGGTTTAAAAGTTTGAATAGGCTATAGGCTACAGTTAACACTTTAGTGTATTGTTCGTTATCATTAAAATGACTTTGAAAACCAACAATGTTTTGTTATCAGGTTATTGATCTCTTCAATATGTAGCCATGTAATAAGTGGATATAATGTTCAGCCAGCTGGCCATTATCATGAATAAGCCCCTTGCTTTGCAGCTGAGTCCTGCATCACCCTGCGGAGGACTATTCCACAATAATGGCCACCTCGCTGAACATTATATCTTGCCTGTGTATGTGGATGTGTACATATGCCTTACTTGAGTGTGAATGTGCATTGTCTGCAGGACATGTCCTTTGACCTGGGCGATCCAATCAAATGGGAGTACATGCTCTGTGGGGACACCAGCCAATCACTTTTACTCATCCCATCCATGAAGAAACAGGAGTTTGAGGACGATGATGTACGTTTGTGTGTGTGTGTGTGTGTGTGTCTATCTCAGACAGTATCTCTGGTTTGTAAGGACATGTTTTTTGTGATACTTTGTGAAGGAGGAAAAAGAAGAGTCCAAAGTGTTTCAGATGCCCCCATCCTGGGTGAATGAACTAAACATCTCACAACAAGGTACACCCACACACACACAGACACACACAAACTTACACATACTGACGGGGTCTACTCTAGTATGAGTATAATTAATATGTGTGTGTGTGTGTGTGTGTATGTGTGTGTGTGTGTGTGTGTGTGTGTGTGTGTGTGTGTGTGTGTGTGTGTGTGTGTGTGTGTGTGTCTGTGTCTGTGTCTGTGTCTGTGGCTGTGTGCATTGTGCTAGATATGGAGATGCGTTTCCCAGGTGGTGTGAAGGTCATCCAGTACCGAAAGGCCAAGCTGGAGAAGTTTGCCCCGTATCTGCTGAGAGATGGACTGGTCACACGACTCGCCACATACCATGACCTCGACTGTGAGCCACCCTTTTACTCACTAACTTTCATCTTATTAGTGTGCATTTTAGTTATTCAAAATAATAAATCAATTAATCAATAATTAATGTTAGTGGTGTAAAACGGCCACTGATGGACATCTTGTGAAGCCGAAATACTATGAATGTGCAGAACTATTCTAACTATTCTATTCAATGCTAACTAATTCCGTTATTGTGTCATTATGTCATTGTGTTCTTCTGTTCCGGTGCCACTGGACTGAAAGAAATGTTGTCTTGTGTTTTTCTTGCCAAACTGTGAAGCACTCTGAGCTACGTCTTGTATGAATTGTGCTATACAAGCAAAGATGACTGCTCACTTGCCCACACACAGGACTAAAAGATACAAACTGTCTTTTGTCTATGCTGCTGTTCATTTACTGAATAAGCACTGGTGGATTTTTAGTATTTTCTGCTCTGACCCTGCGTGAATAGGCTCTGAGGTGTGTGTTGTCAAAGAGTGGTACCAACACAGGAATGACCACTTGGAGGAGCGAGAACTGCGGAAGGCTGGAAACATTACCCTGGAACATTTCAGACGTGGAAGGAGTTTCGCACTAAAACGTAAAAACACTTACAGACCGACAGACATGCACGCATGCACGCACACAAAAATACACACAACACATAGGATTCCGTTAGCGTCATTAAGGGAAAACCACCATCACATTAAATCAGCCTACTGTTAGTCCAGTGGTTCCTAAATGTTTAACTGTTGTATACCCCCTGAGACTGCCCTTTATGAGCAACACATTGCTGTAAAGTTTCAGGACAAGCTCAAACAGAACTTTCTTAGAGGTTTCAATCACCTCAGAGATAAACCAATAAAACAATCTCATCTTGAGTCACAGCAAGGAAATTAAGTAAGCCATCAGTCGTGCAGAATCTCTGGTTTTAAAGGTGACCACTTAAAAGCAGGAGCTTCCAGGTTGCAAATAGCAGTGTTGACCATATTGCAATTGATTTATTTCGTGTACCCCCTACAATTGATCCAAGTACCACACAGTGGGTACTCGTAACCCAGTTTGACAACCTCTAATTTAGATCATAGGTATGTGACCCTGACGCCGGATTCGGACCGCGAGATGGAGTTCTACAGCCAGGCTCGAGCAGACGGGCTGGCCCGCCGGGTTGGGAAAGGTTTAGAAATGATTGAATTCTTCGAGGATCGGCCTGACTTCCTGTTCTACCGACACATCCTGTTTGGCAAGCATGCCAAAAAAGTCACAATTGGAGAGATTGCTGAACAGGGGCATCGCCCTCTGGAGGTAACTATACACAAAAACACAACATCGGACTTGTAGCGGCACTCACATCTAAACACCGTAGAGGAAGTTTAGGGCCTTTAATTCTGATTAAGGTCAGAATTCTGAGGACATACTCAGACACACATGTAAAATGATTACAACTCAAAACACAGAGAGAGAGTGAAGCATTTAAAACAGCACACAACAAACCAATAACTACCACAGAACAATAAAAGCAACACAACTAAGCCATTGTAGACGCTTCTCCCTCTCTTCTCTCTCTCTCTCTCTCTCTCTCTCTCTCTCTCTCTCTCTCTTTCTCTCTCTCTCTCATACACACACACACACACACACACACACACACGCTGATTCACATGTACATGGTTTGAGCAGAAGGTGGTGGAGCGTTTCCATAGAGACACCACAAAGCCAGCCAGTGAGGATGTAGCGGAGCGAGTCTTCCTGGTGTCGGAGGAGCGTATCCAAGTGACGTATCACCGTGACCAGGACCGAATTATCCCCGCCTGGAGGAACTTCACCAAACCCCAAGAGTCTGGAGACACACAGCAGAAACAAACCTTCACACCAGACATGGCCTCAACTTTTCAGGTAGACACAGACACATATATACACAGATACACATACATACACATACACATGCATACAGTACATACAGTGCTGTGCAAAAGTTATAGGCGGGTGTGAAAAAAGGCCGTAAACTAGGAATACCTTCAAAAATGGAGGTGTTAATCATTTATGTTCATCGGTCAACAAAATGCAGTGAATAAACAAAAGACAAATCTAAATCAAATCAATATTTGGTGTGACCACCCCTTGCCTTTAAAAGAGCATCAATTCTTCTAGGTATACTTGCATACATTTTTTGAAGGAACTCGGTTGGTAGGTTGTTCCAGACATCTTGAAGAACTAACCACAGATCGTCTGTGGATGTAGGCTTCCTCACATATACAACCAATCTGGTATAATTGGTTGATCATACACCTGACTATAATCCTACAAAATCCCTGACTTTGTGTGTACCCCTTTGAATTGAATTGATGCTGGTTTGAAGGCACCTGCCTAAAATGTTTGCACAGTATACATACAGTACATAGATACCGACTCTGGAAACACACAGCAGACGCACACCTTCACACAAGAAATGGCCTCAATTTTTCCAGGTAAACATAGACACATATAGATATAGATATACTTGTACATACACTCTGTACATACATACATACAGGGTGGAACAGAAAAAAACTAAACCACTTAAATGATTATATCTCCTCAATCACTGAGGCTACCATCATTTCAAACCATGCAAATGATTGCTTATTCGGTTCTCTTTCCAGTGACACCATGGTTTATGAGCATGAAAGCAATGGGATGACCACTACAACCATTTGAATAAAACTACCTCTGAAAAAAGGTTGCCTGTTGTTTTTGGCTTCATAACCTAACATTTTGCCTAAAATACCAGGTGTGTGTGTGTGTGTGTGTGTGTGTGTGTGTGTGTGTGTGTGTGTGTGTGTGTGTCGAACAGGTAGATCCATTTGAGAAGCCCAGTAAGAACCTGTTTCTCTATGAAATGCTGATGGCCCTGATGAAAGAGGAGGAGAAAGTGGCACAGAGAATCAAAAGCTCTGAGAAAGAGGTAAACAGCGCAAAGCACAACACAGATAGAAAAATAATGTGACTGTTGAAAGAGGAGAACACTAAGTATAGCAGCAGAGTCAGAGAAGGACGTGTGTGATAGATAGATAGATAGATAGATAGATAGATAGATAGATAGATAGATAGATAGATAGATAGATAGATAGATAGATAGATAGATAGATAGATAGATAGATAGATAGATAGATAGATAGATAGATAGATAGATAGATAGATAGATAGATAGATAGATAGATAGATAGATAGATAGATAGATAGATAGATAGATAGATAGATAGATAGATAGATAGATAGATAGATAGATAGATAGATAGATAGATAGATAGATAGATAGATAGATAGATAGATAGATAGATAGATAGATAGATAGATAGATAGATAGATAGATAGATAGATAGATAGATAGATAGATAGATAGATAGATAGATAGATAGATAGATAGATAGATAGATAGATAGATAGATAGATAGATAGATAGATAGATAGATAGATAGATAGATAGATAGATAGATAGATAGATAGATAGATAGATAGATAGATAGATAGATAGATAGATAGATAGATAGATAGATAGATAGATAGATAGATAGATAGATAGATAGATAGATAGATAGATAGATAGATAGATAGATAGATAGATAGATAGATAGATAGATAGATAGATAGATAGATAGATAGATAGATAGATAGATAGATAGATAGATAGATAGATAGATAGATAGATAGATAGATAGATAGATAGATAGATAGATAGATAGATAGATAGATAGATAGATAGATAGATAGATAGATAGATAGATAGATAGATAGATAGATAGATAGATAGATAGATAGATAGATAGATAGATAGATAGATAGATAGATAGATAGATAGATAGATAGATAGATAGATAGATAGATAGATAGATAGATAGATAGATAGATAGATAGATAGATAGATAGATAGATAGATAGATAGATAGATAGATAGATAGATAGATAGATAGATAGATAGATAGATAGATAGATAGATAGATAGATAGATAGATAGATAGATAGATAGATAGATAGATAGATAGATAGATAGATAGATAGCCTTTATTGTCCCCAGGGGGAAATTTGTTTTCACCGCCGTCACAAGACTTGTCACCGCCAACATCACATTGATGACAGCAGACAACATATAACACCATAAAAAAAAAAAACAGTGTATTTGAGTGATGTGCATATCTGCTGGTGTCTGCTTTCAGGTGAGGGCTATCCTAGATCTTCGCCAGTATGAGGAGACAAATATTGAGCTTCACATCTCCATTTACAACACAGCCAGAAATGACAAAGCCCGTAAACATCGGGAGGCACTGGTGAGACACGTCCACCTTCCTCATTGTCTCTTTTACCCCACGTGTGTGTGTGTGCACAGAAATCATTTAAGTTGCGAAATGGTGAAAATAGACTAAATGTGGAGCTAGTCTGATTTTTACCTCCACCAGGTGGAGGTTATGTAATCATTGCAGTTTGTTTGTTGGTTGGTTAGCAAGATAACTGAAAAAGTACTGGATGGATTTTAATGAAACTTTGAGGATAGATCAGGAGTTGATTAACTTAAAACTGATTAGTTTTTGGTGGTGGTCTGGATCACCATCTGGATCCAGGATTTTTAAAATGGGATTCTTCACCATTGCGATTGCCCTCTTGTGGTGACATGCGTTCGCTCGCTAAACCAACTTCCTGGGTAGGTCAAAAATGGGCTAACTTAAAAGTGATTACATTTTGGTGGTGATCTGAGCTGCCCTGCCGGAGGTCTGCACTCTCTGAGTGCTTTTCTAGTTACTCCCTTGATTCCTAACCCCTAACTTGTATACCAGTGTTTCGATACCAACTTTTGATTTGAATCTTTCTTCTCCCTCTCTCATCCCTCCATCTTCTCTCAGGAGCGCATGGCGGAGGAGGCACGCCTACTGCAGGAGGAGAAGGAGTTAGACTACTTGGCTCCCTTCCTGGCTCAGCTGGGAGACCCGGAGGAGTTGACTCGGCAGATGGCCCTGCAGCTGCGCAACGACTGCCTGGCTGAGCTCAAGCAGCGCCTGATAGACAAGGCCAACCTCATCCAGGCTCGCTTCGAGAAGGTATGCCACAACAGTAACCTCATCATAAAAGTGTGCTCACACCAAGAACTATAGCGATAATAACAACTGTATGTCTATACTGAGTCCACACTGAGGAACAATATTCTACATGATCTCATCATGAGTGTAAACAACTAGAAGTACAGGACGGTTTGTAAATTATAATGAATTCTGATTGGCTGAGAGTGGTTTTATAACTCATAAAATTGCTTGAAAGTGATCCCAATGATATCTTTAAGCCTGTGAACAGCGCCATTAACTAAAGTGAGAATGACTTTTACAAAGACATAGTTATGGTTATTGTTGTAGTTATAGTTCTTGGCAGGGTTCGAATTATAAATTTGACCCTATGGGGGTCTCTATCTTTAAAAAAAAAAACGCACTGTCCTTTTAAATTTTTTCCGCTGTGCTGGAATGGCTGCATGGTGATCGTAAATGAAGCGAATTTTATTTATGTTTATATGGTGATATATTTAAGCTTATCATGGTAATATGACATATTCGAGAAGCCTCCACAGTAAATGAAATTTGCTTCTTTCATTGGAGCCTGAGGGTATGGGAGCTCAGCTCCCATTGGCTCCCACGTAATTCGAACTATGGTTCTTGGTGTGAAAGTAAAACTCCCTGCCACGCATCTCTTCTGCCTGTGCACTTAACACTGGTGACTACTAATTAAACATCTCTGTGTTTCTGTTATTGTGAGGTTTGAGGTTTCAATATTTCCCATTGTAGTTTAATCAGAATCAGCTTTATTGCTCAGAATCAGAATCAGCTTTATTGGTCAAGTATACTTACATATACAAGGAATTTGACTCCGGCAGATGTTAGCTCTCTATACACGTAACACAGAACGTAATACAATACAATAAATACAATAGACTAAACAAGTATGTGTACTTGTATTGCACAGTAGGGACAACAATATACAATATACATACAGGCACCCAATATGGGCAATAATGTACAAGTAGGCACATGGTGTCACAGTGGGTTAAAGAACCGGTATGACAATATACCAATAAGGCGAATAAGGGGGGGGGGGGGGGGGGGCACAAAAAGAGTCTTGAGTTGCTGGGCAGGGGACACCTGGGGGGGGGGGGGGGGGAATACAAGGGCATAACAGTAGCATATACACATATCTGCATGTATGTATGTATGCATGTGTAGTTCAGCTGTTCAGTAGGGTGATGGCAGTGGGGAAGAAGCTGTTTTTGTGTCTGGTAGTTTTGGTGCGCAGGGATCTGTAGCGTCTACCAGAGGGAAGGAGGTCGAAGAGGGTGTGTGCAGGGTGAGAGGGGTCTTTGATTATGTTCTCTGCCCGCTTCCTGGTCCTCCCAATGTACAAGTCCTGGAGGGAGGGCAGGGGGGCACCGATGATTTTTTCAGCAGTCCGAATTGTGCACTGTAGTCTGTGTTTGTCATGTTGTGTGGCTGCTCCAAACCAGACTGTGATGGACGAGCAGAGGATGGATTCTACTACAGCTGTGTAGAAGGTCACCAACAGTTCTTGTGGTAGGCCATGCTTCCGCAGCTGGCGTAGGAAGTACATCCTCTGCTGGGCCTTTTTGAGGATGGCGTTGATGTTGGACTCCCACTTCAGGTCCTGAGAGATGATGGATCCCAGAAACTTGAAAGAGTCCACATTTGATACTGGGCTGTGGGATATTGTGAGGGGGTGCAGCAGTGATGGGTGCTTCCTGAAGTCCACAACCATCTCGACAGTCTTTAGTGCGTTGAGTTCTAGATTGTGTTGGCTGCACCAGAGCACCAGCTTGTCAACCTCCTGTCTGTATGCAGACTCATCACCATCCTGGATAAGCCCAATGACAGTGGTATCGTCTGCAAATTTCAGGAGCTTGACCGCTGGGTCATTGGAGGTGCAGTCGTTTGTGTACAGAGAGAAGAGCAGCGGTAAGAGGACACAGCCTTGGGGAGCACCAGTGCTGATAGTCCGTGTACCGGATGTGACACCTCCGAGCCGCACATGTTGGCTCCTGTCGGTCAGGAAGCTGGAGATCCACTGACAGATGGCAGGAGACACAGTTAGCTGGGAGAGTTTGGTGGTGAGGATATCTGGGATAATGGTGTTGAACGCCGAGCTGAAGTCCACAAACAGAATCCTGGCGTAGGCCCTTGGTTGGTCAAGGTGTTGCAGGATGAAGTGCGGGCGGACGTCCTCCTCGCAAATGATGAGTGTGGATTGGGGGGCGGGTGGTGGATTGGGGGGGTGAAGCCAGGTGGGTGGAGGGGTCTGCAGTTGATCTGGCGGGGGGAGGGGTGTGAATGCCTCCTTCTCAAATCTGCAGTAGAAGGCGTTCAGGTCATCAGCAAGGCCGTTGCTGGCCTCAGCAGTAGGGGGTGGTCTTGTAATTCGTGATGTCCTGAAGCCCTCTCCATAGTGCCGTGGAGTTGTTAGCTGAAAACTGGTTTTTCAGCTTTTCAGAGTAGCTCCTTTTAGCTGCTCTGATCACTTTTGTGAGTGAGTTCCTGAGTGACTTGAAGAGAGGCTTGTCCCCATTTCTGTAGGCCTCCTCCTTGGCTTGGCGGAGCTGACGGAGATTCGGGGTGAACCATGGTTTGTTGTTGTTAAATATACGGAAAGTTTTTGTTGGCACGCAAACTTCCTCACAGAAACTAATATATGAGGTGACGGTATCTGTCAATTCGTCCAGGTCAGCTGTGGCCTCCTCGAAGACACTCCAGTCTGTACAGTCAAAACAGTCCTGTAGTTCTTCCTTTGCCTCCTCCGTACACTTCTTTGTTGACCTGATCACAGGTTTAGCTGTTTTTAACTTTTGTTTGTAGGTAGGAATAAGATGAACCAGGCAGTGGTCTGAGCGGCCTAGTGCCGCACGGGAGACAGAGTGATATGCATCCTTGAGAGAAGTGTAGCAGTGATCCAATATGTTGTTGTCCCTGGTAGGACAGTTGATGTGCTGTCTGAATTTTGGAAGTTCGTTTTTTAGGTTAGCTTGGTTAAAATCCCCTACAATGATAAGCAGTGAGTCGGGATAAGTTTGTTCTGATGAGTTAACCTGGTCAGCGAGAGTTTGCAGAGCTTCACTCACGTCAGCCTGAGGTGGGATGTAAACACCGGCTAGAATGAATGAGGAGAACTCCCGCGGTGAGTAGAAGGGTTTACAGTTCAAAAAGAGTGATTCAAGGTTTGGGCAGCAGTGTTTGCTGAGAACCGTAACATCTGTGCACCAACCTTCGTTAATGTAGAAGCATATTCCACCACCCTTCGTCTTTCCCGATAGCTCTTTCTGTCGATTGGCGCGATGCAAGCCGAACCCTGGAAGATGTAATCCATTGTCTGGAATGAGTTCATGTAACAGTCACATACAAAACGTTTCCTATAAATATGACAATGTGTGGCAGTCACTAGTCTGGTTTCCATCCAACATAGTTATTTGGCTTAACCAGATGCCAATCAGCAGCCGTTTTAGACCTCTGAGAATTATGCCTGCCTCAAGTGTTCCTAAGTCTTCCTAATTTC
Source organism: Coilia nasus (assembly GCA_027475355.1). Taxonomy (NCBI): domain Eukaryota; kingdom Metazoa; phylum Chordata; class Actinopteri; order Clupeiformes; family Engraulidae; genus Coilia; species Coilia nasus. The sequence continues at coordinate 16,958,213 of CM050208.1, forward strand.
TTTTTTGATTACCTAAAATGTACACTAACAAATTGGATGGAAACTCAGTTACAGATGAGAGGTACAGACTATTATTTAATTTAATTTTACTATTGTCTGGAATGTCCACGGTCTTACTGTTCCGCTATTGTGTCTCCTAGGAGACCCAGGAACTGCAGCAGAAGCAGCAGTGGTACCAGAAGAACCAGCCAACCATGACCAAAGAGGATGAAGATCAGTACCTGGCGTATTGCTCAGATGCCATGTTTAGGATCCACATCCTTAAGCTGCGCCTCAATCGGTATGACGTCTCAGCCCCAACCTTATTAGACTCTAAAGCTGGGTATTTGCTGGAAGCGCATAAAATAATACGCATCACATACACAGGTCACAATACGATGCTTTACGTGATACATGTTGATTCTGAATAATAACCATGTCCATAACAGAACTCCCTGTAATACCTTTTCTAATTCTATATGACAGAAAAGGCAAAGCCTGAAAGATTGCACAACTTAACAACACTTTATGTTCTTTACGTTATGTTCATTTCATGTAAGAATCTCTTTTAATTCTGAGAATTATGAACTCAAAAGGAACTTTTAGGTTGTCTCATAGTTTTAGTTTTTTCATGCTGTATCGATATCGATATAGGACTGTACCACGACATATCACGATGTCCACATTTTGAGCACAGCCCTATTAGAGTCTCCAGTGTCACACCTGTCATAAACATTTACAGTGATCGGTACAACCACTGACTACCTCATTGTTTGCGCTGTGCCACATTGACTACAGCTGACTGCAGATAATGAGACAAAATAATAACATTGCGCTGTTGGTTCAGTATAAGCTGTCAGTGGTAACACCACAGACCATGTCACAGCAACCAAATTTCCAGGAAGTAGCAAGGAAAGCAGAGGTGTTAATAATAATATTATATTTATTAATTATATGATAATATTTATTAATTACATTGTGCATATGTGTTTTTAAATCGAACCTTGAGTCTGTTAATATTATTTATATTATATTATAATGGCATCAGTTCTGATTCTGACTGTTAACTGCATGTAATGTCATTAGAAACACTTGCTTGCCTTGCTTTACCACTATCTGGCTGCTGTGATACAGGCCCATTAGATGTCCTAACTATGAGCTGTAATCTGTTCTTATTACAGGCATAAAGATCGGGCTCCACAGAAGTACCTCGCTCTGGATGAGAAACTTAGACGGGATCCTAGGCTTGCCCTATTCCTGTAGACACCAGACTCTCTCTCAGATGTCCACATACATGTCCTTGTACACATGAGACAAACATTTACATTCCCACACATTTCTTGAACCCACAAACCTCACACATACACACACACATACACACGCGCACACACACACACACACACTAATCAATGCTTCCTCAGGTGAAAGATAGTCACTCTTTATCTTTGGATTTTTTTGTGTTTTAAGTTTTAATTTCTGAAGGTACTCCAAAAATTACTGTCCTTAACATTATATTATAGATATAAATAAATATATCAGGTTGGTCTTGGAAATAAAAAGACAAAGTGCAATTTGTGTAAGGGACTGACTCATTGATGATTTGAATTTCCAACAGTCTCATAATTCTCTGTGAAAAAGATGGCCACATAACATACGCCGTTAATAGGCATGCACAATGTGACACTGTAAATATGTTGGTACAGGCTTTTTAAAAACCTAAATGCTATAGAAGAAAACTACAGCAGTCCCTGCTCTGGTTTTGGAACCTGTAGCACAGAGAAACCCCTTACCTAAGTGCCATTCATTATGTGGCAACCTGATTAGAAGCAAACCTTACAAAACAAGAAGAGTGGCTGCATTTTTTTAACCCAGTCGTATTTTAAAAGAAATGCTAAAAACGATGGAGTAAGGGAGGGAGAAATACGCTTCTTTCTGTGGCTCTTAAATGAAGAGTTTAATATAGTCAGTATAAGGTCAAGGTTTGTCTTTCTGGCAGAGATACGGCTCTGCTTTCTGGATGAGAGCAGCGACCTCTGTCGTGATAGTATGGTCTTTAGCTGCACATTGCAGATCTGTAGCCGCTGCACGGCTGTCTTATCAACCGCTCAACAATGGTTCAGTTAGTGGGGTCTCTTCGCAAAGAACTCGCCGATTCTGTCTCTAGCTGCCGGGTCCTGGTGGTTGGAGCTGGAGGAATAGGTTGTGAGCTTCTGAAAAATCTGGTGCTCACCGGTTTCAAAAACATAGAAGTGGTAAGTTCAGGGAAAGGTACATCAATATCCTTTGTGCTGTCGGCGAACTAGCCGCTTGGCTAATGGCGTTCAGATGGGCCTGGCAACCATTAGCGAGTCGAGTAGCTAACAGGCGGGCTAACAATCACTGCTACACATAACTAACTTACCATGTTAAGCTTACCATCTTCGTTGTGTGAATGAGCGGAACGGGTCACTAATATTGCCTGGTTGTAATGAATCTAATGATTTTAAGCCAGACTGTTAAGGATTTTAGTCAACCATTCTTATCATTCATTGATTTTGAGTGATGCTCCAACTTTGCTTTGACTAGGAAGATGCGCTAGCAACCTCTTTAGCCAGCAGCTAATGTTTTAAAAAGCAAGACTGTCTTAGTAGCTTCATGCCGTTCTCTTACACTAACATTACTGTATATGATAATATGGCCACACGTCAGAAAATACTACCAGTATTCAATCGCTACATCTGACAGGTATATAGTGTGTTCGTGGTCGTGAATTGTGTTACTTTAAGGTTACTAGCTCCATAACGTGCTAACAATTACATTTTACCCATCGGCATTCTAGCTAACGTCAAGTGTATTAGTTAGCCGGCTGCAAAGCTCATTCTAAGTGAGATGTGCCATTGGCTGTTTGAATTATATTTTATTAACTTGTGACACAGACTGACGTGGACGTCTTGCAAACGCAGTGATCGCAGTAATATGTTTACCCCTATATTAGGTTAACCTTGGGTCAAACAAGAGAAAGTTAGCAGAGGTTAGCAGTCCAGTGGCATGTTCTGCCCCCGCCAGTAACGTTAGTTGAGCGGCATTTTCAGTTTATGGAGAGGGCGAAGCATGATGTGACGTATTACAAAGGTAGTTTTTTAAAAGTTTCAAGTGAGGTAACTGCGATCTGGACGCTGGGTTTTTGTTATACTGTATTAATAAGATTATAACTAATTAGATTGTATCGCATTTATTTGTTATATACACCTGTGATGGACTCTTGTTGTGCCCTAGTGTCAGAACTCAAGTAATAACATAACATACACATATATGCTACACATATTTAGCTCAAGTTCACTTGAACATACTCGGTGTCCAAGCACGTTGTTGTTCAGCACAACGTTGTTCAGTTCCTGTAATGTAATGCTTAACCGCAAATTGTACTCTCAGGGTAATTGGATGAATGGTCTCTACTAAACAACTGATCTTTGTGTAAGAAGATGGAATTTACCAAGTATTAAAACCTTTTTTTTTTTTAGATTGATTTGGACACCATTGATGTCAGCAACCTGAACAGACAGTTCCTCTTTCAGAAGAAGCATGTGGGAAAATCCAAGTCACAGGTAAAAAAAAAAAAAAGTCTGATGTCTGGTGCATGCTCAAGGCAAGATCACCCTCACAGTCAGTAGCCGTTACATTACATATCATCTGTTTCTGGTTCAAGTGATGAACTGTACCTTGTCTGTTGTGTATGTGTTTCATGCAGGTGGCGAAGGAAAGTGTGCTGCAGTTCTGCCCATCTGCAAACATCACAGCGTATCATGACAGCATCATGAAGTGGGTCTCACTATAAGCTGCGTTTGTTGAATTGTGTACTTTTTTTTCTTGTCTGTACATTGACTTTTTTCATTTGCTTGTGTTCACGTATTCTTTCTGTCTTTTGCAGTCCAGACTACAATGTGGAGTTCTTCAGGCAGTTTGTACTGGTCATGAATGCGCTTGACAACAGAGGTACATACACATTGCAGCAACTGCTGAATCAACAGGATTATACACACCTTCTGTACACTGTTTCTCTCTCTCTTCTCTTTCTTTTTCTCTTTCTCCATATCTCTCTCTCTCTTTCTCTTTGTCTCTCTCTCTCACTTCTTCTCTTTGTATCACTTTCTCACGTACACATACACACAAAACTGTAGAATGAGCTTTGTTATGTTTTCTTTATTACACACTCTCATCTCTTATTAACTTATTATTCTTACCACGTTTATCTGTGTTTGACCTCTCGCAATGCTAGCGGCCCGTAACCATGTCAACAGGATGTGCCTGGCAGCGGACATCCCTTTGATCGAGAGCGGCACAGCTGGATACCTGGGCCAGGTTACAGTCATAAAGAAGGTCAGACACCTGATGCATGTACATATTCACACACTCACACACACACACACACACACATACACAAACACACACAGACTCACAGGTCATATGCCATTCTTGCCAATGACATTTCCTTGTAAAGATTAAGCATGATCTAAAAACAGTATTGAGATGATTGAGATGTTATGCCACTGACTGTCTTATTTTGCGTGATAGTACTTGTGATTAAACAGAGCAAGTAGCCTTTGAATTGTTCACTTTGGGCACTGCAGTTATTTTTTTTCTAAAGACCATGAATGGTGTTGGTGGTTGTTGACTGTAAATACAGAGGCAAATGGCCTTGTGAACATACTTTGTTGTGGTTATGCTTTTCCCTTATGCTTATTTTACCCCTTTTTTGTCTCATATCTGCCATATTCCTTGCAGTGTATGCCTCTTGCACCCCCATATGTCTACCATATCCTTTGCACTACATGCCTTTTTGCACCATTTTTGCACTTTTTGCCACAGTCTATTTATAATTAGGTAATTCTTGATCTGTTGTTACTGTAGTTGTCAGGAAAAATATTACTTACTATGATAATGTTACATATTACACTGTCTACCATATGTCTACAATATTCTCTGCACTATATGCCCTTTTGCACTTTTTAAGCACAGTTTAACCATAGTGGGCAGGCAAAATGGTACTTACTATAAGGTTACATATTACACTCAAGATAGATAAAAAACACATATACCATACTGTCTTATCTTGCCCTTTAATGTTTAATGTCTACGCATGGAATAGTAAGAAACGTAATTTTGATTCCTAGTATGTCTAGCACATGTGAAGAATTGACAATAAAACTGACTTTGACTTTTTTTCGTAGGGTCAAACGGAGTGCTATGAGTGTCAGCCTAAACCCACACAGAAGACGTTCCCTGGATGCACCATCCGCAACACTCCCTCGGAGCCCATCCACTGCATCGTGTGGGCCAAGTACCTCTTCAAGTGAGTCTGGTGACACTACTCTGACTGGAGTGAGATAGCTTTCCACTGTTATTCCCAAAATAATAGTGTTTCATCACAGATCTCCACTGTGTGGCTTACATGTGGCTTACCCATTAAAATAAAGGATTTTTAGCTTCGGTGTTAGAGTACCTCAGGTTGGAATATTTCCAAATGACACTGCTATTTATACAGAGAAGTTATTTTTGTGTCAATTTTTTAAATAGTTTTACCCATTTTCCCTGAATAGCACCTGATAATATTTACTGTTAGACCCAGCGAAGCACTTACTGTTTTCCCATCTAACTCCATGGTGTGGTGTTGTGTGTTCATGTGCAGCCAGTTGTTTGGAGAGGAGGACGCGGACCAGGAGGTCTCCCCCGACACAGCAGACCCAGAAGCCAGATGTGAGCACCTGTCATGGCCTCACACACACGTTTTTTTTTTTTTTTAATTTGACACAGTGTTGTAAAGGCCGTTTTGTAAGCCAAGCGATAAGTGTTGCTTGACAAAATATGACGTTGAAAGAGACAAAATTTCTGTCCGCTAGGGTGTTGCAGTGCTTCTCATGCGCAGCAGAAAATGTGAAACAGCACAAGCGTTGTCCCGTACTCTGATTGGATAGCAACTCCAATGTAAACCACATGTTGTGTTCAATTGATTTTATAACTTTTTGTTGCTGGCACAGGACTTGGAAAAGGCTAAAGCACTGCAACATTTAAGTTTTTTTTCTTCCATTGTTGAGCAAGACTTGTCACCTGGACCTAAATTGGCCTTTAATGTCTTAAATGGTTTTCTGTTACCTCCAGAGGTTGACGCTGTTTTTGTCTCATCTAGGGGACTCTGCCGAGGCCGCAGCTAAAGCCAGCGCCTCAGAGCAGGACGGAGACATCAAGCGCGTGAGCACCAAGGAATGGGCCCGTTCTACTGGATACGACCCAGTCAAGCTCTTTAACAAGGTCTGTGTCTGTCAACAGCAGCTGGCTTATCATAACATGTCTCTGACTATAACCAACCTGTGAAAGTTATGTTCATATATTTTTTACATATAGTAAAATGTTTTTGGTGCATTTCAAAATTTAGCCAAGTATTTTTGGTCACAGTGTGGTGTTTGTAGTATTGAATGTCCCTTTGGATAAAATTGTCTGCCAAATCACATTGCCAAATCACGTCAACATGATGTTTTGTTTGCCCCTGCATGCTGATTGATGGTCTGTGTATGTCTGTGCTTGTAGCTGTTTAAAGATGACATCAGGTACCTTCTGACGATGGACAAGTTGTGGAAGAAGAGAAAAGCCCCACTGCCCTTAGACTGGGAGGAGCTGCTGAAACAAGGTGACTACACACACACACACACACACACACACACACAAACACACCGTGTTGACATGTGCACACAATGCATTACATTACACTAAGCGGATACTTTCATCTAAAATGACTTGAAATGGAGGAAAATGACCACGCTCAGGCAACATAAGAGATTGCAGAGTACGTGCAGGGATAGAGTACATGTGGGTCCCAATATGGTGGTTAGCGATTTAGAGCTGTCAGGAAGGTGTTCTTTATACAGAAGAGTTTTTGAAGAGCTTCTAAAAAATAGAGATGTCCCTGCGCACAAACACATCAGTATTGCACTACACAAAGTAGTGATAGCACAGTGACACAAAAGGTTTGAGTAGACTTCATTCATACTTCAATCATTAAGAACAGAGACAGACATCATGGGTTCAGAAAGTAAACGTCCTGCCACATTAATTTCAGCCAGTAGATCGAACGAGCCAATCCTAATTAGCACAATTCTGCAGCCAGGGAGATGAACTAATTAGTGAAATTGCCTGTTAAGAACACAGGTAGAAGCACTACATAGCCAGGACTTGTGCTTTCTCAATCAGGATTGTCCACCATTAAGAGCTACTGTGCTGTGCATTGCATTTTATACTGTGTTGTTAGTAGAGGTTAAGACGTGCTTGTCTGTTCAGTGAACCCGTCCGAGGCTGTGAACCTGAGCGGCCTGAAGGACCAGCAGGTGTTGGGGGTTCACGGCTACGCCCAGATGTTCAGCAACAGCGTGGAGACACTCCGAGCAGACCTCCAGCAGAAAGGAGATGGAGCTGAGCTTGTGTGGGACAAGGTAACTTACCTGGGTACAACTTGGAGAAGGGGGCAGGGTTGAGTTCTGTATCAGTGGTGAGGAAATGCCCGGTCCCCTACTGCACCCTCGTACATGGCTGAGGTGCCTTTGAATGAGGTATCTAACCCCACTTTTCAGGTGGAAAGTGGGGTCAGGGGGGATCCAGAGGGACTGCCCCACGTACCTAATTCAGTCTAACTTGCTCTGGATAAAAGTGTCAGCTAAATGAAATGTTACATCAAAAATGGACTTGCAGCTTTTAGTAGAATGGAAATTGGGTGTTTAACAAGGTGACACACTTCTTTATTCACACACACACACACACACACACACGCACACACACACACTAAGCTATTATAATCTTAACTGGTGTCTCATTTCCAGGATGACCCTCCAGCCATGGACTTTGTGACCGCAGCTGCCAACCTGCGCATGCACGTCTTCAGCATGAACATGAAGAGCCGCTTTGACGTGAAATGTGAGTGACACTTTACACAAGGTAGCACATGTGCCTGGTTAATAATATGGTTAATAATAGCAATAGTAATAATTATTATAATAATGTCTATTACATTTCTAATAGCAACATATTCATCACCAGAGTAAAATACTAGTGATTTCTGAAGTGGAGAGCAATACACTTCAAAAATGAGACATTAGACTGAAGCTGGTGAAAATGCTGCATATGTCCAATGTGCATGATGTGAGTTTTGAGTAGATCCTGCCACTGGTTTGTGCATGCTGCAATATTTCATGTTTGCCCCTCTGTTGCCCCCTGCAGCCATGGCTGGCAACATCATCCCGGCCATCGCCACCACCAACGCCATCATCGCTGGACTCATCGTGCTCGAGGGCCTGAAGATTCTGTCAGGAGAGATGGACAAGTGCCGCACGGTAAACATGCGCGCACACACACAAACACACTCATTTTCTGCCACACACACACACACACACACACACACACACACACACACACACACACACACACACACACACACGCAAACCACAAGGTGCAGTATAGTGAAACGTGGTAAATGTTTCATAAGTCTGTAAGTCAGTCATTGGTAGTTCACATAATGCAGTTAAAACTTAAAGGACTAGTTACGTTTAAAGGCATGCACACACCATCTGTTGAAAGAATGTACTGTTAACTTTCCCTCTGAAAAAAGACATATTGCCCAAATACAAATCTACTAGCCTGGCTATCGCGACTTGTCAATGCTCTGCGAGCATTGGTCTGGCCAAGCTGTGTTGTAAACCCATTTCTCAGAAGGCGGGCTTAACCCGCCTCTTTCAAATGCCTCTGTTTGCTACTGGACGAAGCTTCAATCAATCACACCCCTCTGCCCTCTGACGTATACCCAGCGAAAGAACCTGCTTGATTCAAACAAAAAGTAGTAGCCTAGTAGCCTGTAGTCATATAGAAATGGCGTTAAATGATTTTTTTCGGACTTGTGAGGTGAACATGAGAGTGGCTGGTGTTGGTCATTTAATATTGATATTCGAAAAACGAATCAGTGCGATCAAAGGCAAAATGACCACAACAAGTTCTCGCAAAGCCCAATCGACTTGGCTACCAGCGGGGCTAACTGCTAAATTAAACTTTTACCGAAGCCGGTCGGTAGCATTGCGAAAACGTCCTTTCCCGCAACAAATGATTCAAGGGCTGTCCTTTGCTGTATTTTCAGAGAGAACTTCCCTTTGAATTCGTCCAAAACAGCAGCTACAGCTGCATTGAAATCTTGCGTTTGCTCCACGTTTGCCATGTTGACAGGGACTGAGATAGATTTCCGGTCGCCCAACTACCGCGTCATTACCATTTTGAAATGCTCGATTTTCATTGGCCCCATATTCCTGCCGGAGCAGAAACGGTGTAGATAGGCAGCTTGGCCAGACTGACTTGCTCGCGAAATGAAAATGCAGCGTCATAGGCAGTATGGGCACACCCAGGCTACAAATCTACACTTTAGTTCTAACTTGTTTGTGTGTGTTTATTTCTTTACATGTGTGCTCAGATTTTCCTGAACAAGCAGCCCAACCCGCGGAAGAAGCTGCTGGTGCCCTGTGCCCTTGACCCTCCCAACTCCAGCTGCTACGTGTGTGCTAGCCGACCTGAGGTGACCGTCAGGCTCAACGTCCACAAGACCATGGTCCAGACCCTGCAAGACAAGGTAACACGGGGGGTGCTTTGTTGCAGCGCGTAGAGCATCCGTACCATAAATGGGCAAGCGCCCATGGGGACCCAGGTTCAAGTCTGGCCGGGGTCATTTCCCAACCCTACTCCATCTCTCCCTCCAAATCACTTCCTGTCACCGTCTTCACTGTCCTATCACACTAAAGGCCCAAAAAAATACAAGGTAACACACACACACACACAGTCAATACACAAGGCCTTCGAGCCTTGTGGTAATGTGCACCAATTCATACTGTTTTTCATGCCGTACATAAGCTTTTAAAATTACTGTTTAGTACTGTCAGCACCAGTGTGACATGTCATTTGGAAAGATAGTGTCACTTCAATGCAGCACATTGTGAAAAGCTTTGGTTATGTCATAATTTACAGCAGCCAGTGGTGATTTAGCCTTTTTTAGGGGTGCTCTAGCATTTTGTAGAGAAGGAGTAGATGATGACATGCTCAAACAGACAGTGAAATCTACGGTTTCTTTCATGAGTCGGAGCCTGCTCTGATTGGCTGGCATTTCTGCGAGTGCCTGCTTAAATTCAGCATCAATTTGAGTGTACCGCACACGTTACACAGCACCACTTTGTCATTCTCAACAGCAAAATCTCAAGGCATGGCTAAAGTTAAAATGGAACATACTAAAAATACAGATGTGGTTTCTGTGAACATTACCATAATATGCTGTTTATTTATTAGACAGAAGAGGAGAGTAGAGAGATCAAAGGGAGTTAAGATGGACGAAGCAGTTAAGAAAATGACCATAGATTTTAAAGGGGCTAAATTGTTTAGCTAAAAAAGCAAGCATCACGTTATCATGTTATAGTTGTATTATTGAAATGCTCGGTGGTGGACTATTTTGTCTGGTATGGTTCCTGTAGTGGTTTCGCTGAAAAGTGAAACATGTTCCTGCCTTTGAAGTGTCAATAAGCACAGGTGGAATGAATGGATCACTGTCCTTAAGTATTTAATTGGTGTGTGTGTGTGTGTGTGTGTCTGTGTGTAGATTCTGAAGGAGAGGTTTGGAATGGTGGCTCCAGATGTTCAGATTGAGGACGGGAAAGGCACCATTCTCATCTCCTCAGAAGAGGGAGAGACCGAGGGTGAGTAATCTACATGACCAGCAGGGGGAGCCAATCTGAAACAACGCACATCAATGTTTAACAGTACTGTTCACTAGGCTACAATACAAGCACATTACATACAGAAACTCCCACATAACACCACACATGAGATTGCCATTTTCCATGCCTTGCTCTGTTTTGGTGGTGAATGACCTTGAGCTACCTTGAGGAAATTGTAGTAAAAGTTTATTTGACCTCCAGCAGTAATAGATAATTACTTGTTTGCTGAAATTTTAACCACTCAAACGTAGTATAGAACGTGAGTATAGAAGGATTGCTGTGCAAGTCAGATGTTGTAGAATATGAACAGACACATTAATATTGCACACCCTACAGACAAATTAATTGCTTTCTCTCCCTTGTATATATGTGTGTGTGTGTGTTTCTGTAGCAAACAATAAGAAGTTTTTGTCTGACTTTGGGATCCGAAATGGCAGCCGCCTCCAATCTGATGACTTTCTTCAGGACTACACACTTCAGGTGAACATCCTGCACAGGTGTGTGGCTGCGTTCTTGATCTGTTGTCTACATGACTTCTTGATTTTTGCATATGCATGTGTGTTTACTGAACTGGATGTTTTTATTGGTTCATTTGGTACATAAACATTTCCGTTTGGTGGAATAGAGGCTATTAACAAGGCTATTTACCTGTGTGTGTGTGTGTGTGTGTGTGTCAGTGAGGAGCTAGAGAAGGATGTGGAGTTTGAGGTGGTGGGAGAAGTCCCTGAAAAAGGCCCAGCACCTGCAGCACCAGCGGCAGAGGACGGAAAGAGCATCGCCAACGGCAACAAAGACTCCGCCCAGCCTTCCACCTCATCTAAAGGTGAGCACTTGTGTGGGCCCATACCATTGTCTACCCACAGCATAAACCCGGATTCACCTCGGTTCAGATCCAGCCTGAGGTCATTTCCTGGTCCCCATCTCTCTCTAACTCTGATTTCCTGTCATCTCGAGCTGTCCTATCTGACTAAAGGCAGTAAAAGCTTAAATTAATACTGTAGAAAAAGGCGAGCATTTGTGTGTGTATAATGAACCCATGTCATTGCAGCCATTTTCCCAGGAAGCAGCAAGCCAAGGATCGGTGTTAATAATGGTGAATTCTATTTGTCTTTGCAACTGAAATTCGGAGGTCAGACTGGCCTCATGTCCGCTAAAAACACAACAGAAACCGAGTTGGATGCGTTCCCTTTGCCAAACTCGGATTGACACTTGATAAAGGACACACAACGCTGTTTTTCATGAATAATATGACTGTAATCAATGTAGTAACGACAAAAACAACACTGACAATGTGCGAGGCTGATGATAGCACCAAACACTATGACAAACATATCAATGTAAAATATCGTAGCGTTCACTTAACGTGCTTGAACTGTGCAGCCATCTTGGAATTGTGAACCCGGGCATCATCTGTGCTACTTCGACTTTGTAGGGCCAATGTCTGAGACTTGGGGGCATGACATGGGTCCATTGGTTTTTTTTTATTTATTTTTTTTTATGTTATATTACATTAGATTAGGTTATGTGTTATAATATGTGCATTATATAAAATATGGTGCATTTTTTACATTTCAGTGGACAGTGCAGTGCTATGCTCAGCTGTGGTGGTCATTGCTATGGACATGCTGAATACATGTATTGCCTCTGTGTCCTCATAGCTCCTGTAGAGGAAGACGACGACATTCTTATTCTCGACTCTGACGAAGAGCCGTCGTCCAGCTCCGCCATGGACACTTCCACCGAAGGCACGTCGTCACAGAAGCGCAAGCTCGCCGACGCAGAGACGGGCGAATCGGGCGAAACCTCGGCCAAACGCAAGCGCCTGGACCAACCACCCTCCAACAAGCAGGACGACGACGACGATGACATCATCGCCCTCGATTGACCTGCAGCCTCATCTCTGGGACAGACACTCTTTCCTCCGGTGTAGAGTTACATCCTGCCTCCCTGCCGAAAACTGTATATAGACCTGTACAAAAAACAGCGCCCCCTGTCTCTCGTTTCCCATTCTATGACGGACTGGACGTTTCGTTTTCTGACTTGAGCTTTTATCCCAAAACTGCAGCCGATTCTGGTACGGGTCTGGTGCTGTTCTGGCCCAGCTAAAGCAGCTATTATGGGATGCATTATGAGGGTTGATAATGAAATTATTTGTTTTTTTTTTCTATTGTGGACCCAGTGTTTTTTTGTTTTTTTTTTTGTTTTTTGTAGCTTCGCTTGACGTCTGGTCCTTCACGATGGGGAGTTGTGCTTTAAACAGTGTATTGGAGAGGCTCATGTTATCTCGCTTTATTATATCATTGTCAAGAAAAAAATCAACTTTGCATATTTAATTTTTTTGTAAGAGAACCTTTGATGAAGCAAAGCCCAACAAGCCTTGAAGTGTGTCAGTATTTTTTTCATTGTGTTTTCAGTCATAAGTGTACTACTTTTCACGGTTAGCAGGAGCGTGGACAAGGTGCTGAACACCTGAGGTGTTATTTCTACAGTCTGTTCGCTAGACCCAGTCAGGGGTCCAGCACTTTACATGTGATCAGTGACAAAACATACATACATGCACTCATACACACTCAAGTCCTAATAAAAGCATAACAGTACACACATTTGTTTTGTATTCAGTGTTATCTAAGATGGTGTGTTTGAGCATTATCAAGACTTTATCACTAGATACACAGCAGACAGACCCAACACTTGTAAGGAAGGATGGGTGGGGTATTGCGCAGCTAGTTACAGCCTTGATGTTTCTAGATGTGTTTTTTTTTTATTGGAAATAAGTATTTAAGTGTAGTGTAGAGTTAGAGGTAGCATTGAAATCTTAGTGGCATACAGTCTTGGTTGAATCTGGTAATTTCCTGCAGTCCAATGCCTTTTTAGGCGTAATGAAATTAACAGGGTTATTGTGACCTGCGCATTAGACAGAGTAATGCCTGCTCTGTAATGATTTTTCTTTTCATTTGCAAAGCAACACTTCTGCCAAATTCTAAAAACCCAATAGCTGATTTTACAGATCACACGTCAGTGAGATGTTTGTCCTCTCTGTGACGTCTGTGGACTGTAAATGTGTCAGGCCATGAAAGGGAAAAGTTCATGTCCAGGTAATTGCAAGGCTCAGACTGCACCTGGTTTAACAAGGCCTAGCAATATACATATGTTTAACTTTTCTCCTCTTAATATTTCTGCATTTGTATATAGTGCTTTGACATTTCATCACTCAAATGTGGTTCTTGTGACATGAAAGGACTTGAGTACTTGTCTATACCCTGGGGTTAGATAGAAACAATTTAATTCTGCTAAGGAACACAACTATGATTTGGCATCCACAAATGGGAATGGGACTAGATGGGATTCTGTTGAACTGAGAGTCTTGAAACAAGCATGCATTGTGTCATGGACTTCCATTTAATTGAAAATTGCAGTTTATTTAGGTTTTCGATGACACCTACAGACCACATAGTCCGGTGTGGTGGCATGAGACTGTCCTTGGGCTAAATTGATGCAACACATCTGATGTCACATTGCGTAAGAAAAACAAAGTTAGTTTAGAACAGATGCTGACGTGCAGTGGGCAGAGTCCACGGGCGTGTTTGTGTGTGCAGATGTACAGATGTTGATCTGTCGGTGCTGAGAGTGCGAAGCATTCCCTGAACTCTGACCAAATTGGCTCACCGCTTCTTCGAACATGGAATTGTTCAAGATCAGACTTATCAACACCCCAGTCTGTTATCAATTATTTCAACATCTGTTTTGCTAATAAAGTAGTCACGAGGAACGTGTAAGTATGCAGTAGCAGTAGTAAAACATAAGTAGCAATAACAGATAATGGTATGTAGTAATTATAGTTATTTTATTACTTTTTAAACATTTCTTTCTAAACAATGCTTTCATCCAAAACGTGATGTGGTGGCGTTTCTCCTACACGTGGATTTGACTTAATACGTAAATAATGGGCGAGTAAGCGGAAGTTCAACAAACCGCCCCTCCTGGGGCGAATTTGATTGGCTAGTTCTGTAGGCCCCCATCCTTTTCACCAATGTCAGTCGAGTTACAAAAGCCGTCTTGACTCCTTCGACACTTTCCTCGGCCGAACTCTATGGACGATCGAAACAGAATACTTTATATGGTAATTTGAAATCAAGTCATTGATTTTTCGATGTAAATATTTGATTTAGAACCAGTCAGTGTCCAGCCAATCAGCAAAGACGTTTTTTGCGTATTTACTGTTAGCCACCTAGCCGCAGCTCTGTGTATAACAGAATGTGCTAGTTTGCAGAACATTTGTGCGGATGACAATTGTGCATGCACACCGAGAAAACTGCTTCCTAAACTAGATTCGTTATCTGGGCGTTACAGACTCAACACAAGTGCTCTGTACTCTGTAGTCGACAAGGGCGCATCGGCCATAGAAGATTTGCATTGTATCAACGCTATCTGGAAACAGCATGGTCACTCTATCCGCAATTCTAACCCCGCTTGGTCGTCATCTTCAGAGACAGCTCCGTAGCGAGCTTCGAAACCACCGTTGGACTCCTGTTAGAAGATGCAGCTTAACGGTGTGCTCCAGCAAATATGTACTTTCCCAAAGTAAGTGTTTAAAACTGCTGCATATGCAACCTGTCTCGCTGTCTATCATGATGTGATGTAGAGTTGTCTCGCCGCTTGGATTGGTCATAAGTAGGTCAGGGGGAGACAGCCACCACTCGTTTTATATAGAATAAAAGTGTCGGACCTATATCCTAGGAGTGTATTTTCATTTAACAATAGCTTGCTGGTGGTAAGATGGGCTTATTTTCTAACACCAGCATTGTTCATGCAATAGATATAGAATGGTTAGAGGTGCCGCCGATGATATGATTGGCAGCTTCCGGGTGTCCTTTAAAAGATCACCTCAGGGAAGGACAGGCCTCCCAAAAAAGATGTTCATCATGACGCCACAAGAATGCACAAAACTGAAGCTTTAGTATTGATTCATTGGCAGGTGAATACAAGTGAATGTCCTTCCAAGTGAAACTGTGACACTCTTAGAAACACAGAACACGTTCAAATTTTAACAGACAATAGTGTGTGTTTTTTTTTTTTTTTTGTCATACACCTAGAATAGGAGCCACACCTTGTTCAGTGACTTGTGTAATTACTGTTCTGCACCCTCAGTAGGAGGCCTAACTTGTAGAGGCAATCCTGGCTCATGGTAGGACAAGATGAAGCGAGAGAAGACATGTGATACCTTATGTTAAAATATGCTGTCCTGCCTGTTTGACAGGGGACAAGGAAAGCAGGGGTTGAATGAGAGTTGGGTAGGCTAGTGGTTGTCAAACTGTTGTTTTGTCATTCACACTTTAGAGGGCAGGACATTTTTAAGCCCTGCCTGTCCCGTATCACCCAGGCAAAATAATAATGGCCGGATTTCCCAAACGCAGTTAAGAAGCTCTTAGCGCTAAAAGCTTCTTAACTGTGTTTGGGAAAGCTGGCCAATGATATTAAAACACAATTTCTGTGCCCTGAATCCATGTCCCATTGTCCTCCCATTCAACTGGATATTTATTTTATGCAGGTCAGTAAATGGCTTTGCTGATGAGTGGATGTTCTGTTCTCAGTGTAGGGTCTTTATTGTAATTGCAATTTTAAATTGTTATTGTAAATGAGAATTTTATATTACAATATTGTAATATAAATAAGGGTAATTCCGTGTCAAATCAACAAATGGCCGACAGTCACCCTCTCCAAAAAATCTGGAAAAAAAAATCACAGCTGTTTGTACATCCAACCTATGTATAAATCTTAAATATTAAGTCTGTATCACTAATGGCTCCAAAACTACAGCCCTTTGAAATTTCAGGTCATTTTGGGAATTCTGTTGAGCAAGCCTTTTGCTCAACTTCCGACATTGCTGGCTCTTTTAGTATTCCACACACATTAGTGTAACTATGATGTTTTGAAAAAAATATCAGTAATTCCATGGAGTTGGATTGCTCTGCAGTACCTCATCCCACCACAAAAGGCTTGTTCACCAGAATTCCCAAAATTACCTGAAATTTCAAAGGGCTGTAGTTTTGCTGCTATTAGTGATACAGACTTAATATTTAAGATTTATGCATAGGTTGCATGTACAAACAGCTGTGATTTTTTTTCAGATTTTTTTGGAGAGGGTGACTGTCGGCCATTTGTTGATTTGACACAGAATGACCCATAATGTATTTTATATTAAACACTTATTCACTGATATTAAGATTTTAGTGGTGTTATGGGCCTATTTATACTTTTATAGTAGTTTGGTCCTTTTAAGCCTTAAATCGTTTTTTAATGTCTTAATGTTGTATTGTTTTGTCTTGTTTTGTCACTATTTAGTGCTATGTTTTTTTTTAACATTTCGTGTTGTTGCTTCCTGGGTGCA
Source organism: Coilia nasus (assembly GCA_027475355.1). Lineage (NCBI taxonomy): Eukaryota > Metazoa > Chordata > Actinopteri > Clupeiformes > Engraulidae > Coilia > Coilia nasus. Next base: position 16,975,343 of record CM050208.1, read on the forward strand.
AGACTAATTCCCTTTGGGGCAATAAAAAGTTTCATTCATTCATTCATATATTCATTTATTTGTAAAGACAGATTTTAAAAAGACACATTTCCTCCCGTTTGTTACTCCCAACCTGTCATGTCTGTATTTCCCACCAGTAGGGCCAGCCCCACATTTTGAGAAGCATTGTTGCTGTGCACTCAGCCGCTTCCAAAGCAGACACACACGTTTAGATGGAGATTATCTTGAGTCAAATACATTTTACACCAACACTGTGTGGCAACCTCAGGGAGTATTTGTTGTTGTTGGATTCTTGTCAAAATGCTAAGATCTTACAGCTAGCATATGAGTACAGACTGCTGCACATGTGTGTGTGTGCAATGAATTAACCTCACTGTAAAATAAGCATTTATAATAGACAACATATAATGAACTGTATCTGGAGAAATGTTTATTTATCCTTGAATGTTCTCTCCTTATAGCCAGTTTGGTGTTACAAGGTCAAAGTTCAACTGTGCAAAACCCTACTTAATACTTTTATTGGCACCTTACATTTTGGAGAGGCCTGTCTTGGTCTAGGAATGTTGTTTTGGAGCAAAGCCTTGATTCTGCAGATGGAATCTGTGTGAGACCTCCACGTGTTGAACAGAGGTCAGGGGTCATGTCTGTTGTTATAGATGAAGAAAAGCTGCATAAACCTCCTGAAGTAAAACTAAATCAAGGCAGAAAAACTCATTCTGAATTATGTGCACTCACATAGAGAGAGACAGAGAGATACAGAGACAGAGAGAGATACAGAGAGAGAGAGAGAGATACACAGAGAGGCAGAGATGGACAGTTCTGTGGTCTTTTGATTGATAGCAAGGGGCTGTCAGAGAGAATCTCCAGAACTTCACTGCAAACCCTATCCCTAATGCTACGTCAGCATACTTAACCCACACATACACACACGAAGAAGCAAGACTTGAATAGCAAGCCTATTTGAAAAGAATAATAGGCTGTTCTCTTTCCCAGCCATAGAAGCATTTTTATGTCATCTCTCTTTCCTCAAACAGTTCTCTGAATCACGTGAGTGAATACACCACTGATTCTGAGTCACAACTTTTGGTCATTTTCCTTCTAGTATTGTGTTTCGTGGCAGTAGGCGGTACGGCTTTTTGTATGAACGGTTTAAATCAGGCTTTAAGGTACAACTTGTCCTGGACTGGATTTAATAAATAGAAGATCGTTTGTAAATGCAGCTTGGAATCTGAAGTCCACTGTCCAGCTGTGACCGCGCTGCTCACATTCCAACTGTCAGTTTTGTGTAGCTTCTCTGAATGAACTTTAGACTTGGAGGAAGTCATTCATTTTTGCCGACCTTCACGTTTTGACGACACTTTAGCAAGGGCAAATACTTCTTGAAGTAGCCACGCGGTGTTGGTGGAATTAATTTGATTCGAGATTTTTTTTTACTTTAAACATGTGTACGTCTGCGTTGGAAGCAGCAGAGTGCATAATGAAAAGTAAACCATTGTTTTTGAATTAATGTTTTAGAGCGCTATATTTGACTCGCTTTTGTGCTGACCAAGGCCTTTACGTGTCTATGCGGTCAATGGCTAAACTTGTGCTTTGTGTTTTCCCCACAGTGCATCCGATCTGGCAGACTCCTTTGGCTGTTCCGGGAGGGGATCGTCAGTCTCCCATTGACATAGCGGTGCGCAAGACGCAGTGGGATCGCAAACTCCAGCCACTGGAGATGCGCTACGACCCGCGGACCTGTCAGCAAATCTGGAACAATGGCTACTCTTTCATAGTGGAGTACGACGACACGAGCGATAGATCAAGTGAGGATACTAACTGAACTTTCTACAGTGTATCTAAATGTAACAACATGTATTATTATGTACACTGTACGTACCTAACACTAACCCTAATCTTAACCCTTACCCTAACCTGTAGTACAGTGTAAGTACAAGGTGTTACATTTTGTTACAAACTTTATTACACCGTACTTCATTATGTATCAAGTCCTGTATCCAGTCCTGTATCAAGGACTGTAAAATAGAGTGTAACCATAATTCTTAATTATAAAAGAAACATACATTCATTCTTAAAGGCTTTTGGGGGGTCCTGATAGTTACAATGTGGCGCCTGATGTGTTTCATCTACTCCCAGCTCTTAAAGGAGGGCCACTGGAGGACCAGTTTCGGCTTTGCCAGTTCCACTTCCACTGGGGGGAGTCCAACGCCTGGGGTTCAGAGCACTCCGTAGACAGACATCTGTTTCCTGCAGAGGTATTTGTGTGTTTTTTTTTTCTGTAGCCACACATCCTAATTCATCCAATCACACCTATGTTCTAAATATCAGATATCTTGCCATCGCTGATGAGGACTGTTCAGTAAATATAAGTAGATTTTCGCTGTAGTTTTTGTTTGGGATACGATATATGTAGGGGCAGTTAAGGTGTTTAGGGATCAAAAAAAGTTTGAATGGAGCTACTAGTCACATGGGCTGTTGGCGACACCGTTGCTGTGTGTGAGTTAGTGGGTAAGTCAAGGGAGTGGGACTGTGGGCATGCGTGTGAGTGAAGGGTTGGAAAGTGTTTGCATAAGAAGGAAGCTATGTGAGTAAGAAGTGAATCTCACTGACCTCTAGGGAGGTGCTGTTTGGAAAGACCTCCATTTATAAATCATCTGGAATGTTCTCTCTCTCTCTCTCTCTCTCTCTCTCTCTCTCTCTGTGCTCGTGCCAGTGATGAAGCAGTACATTTCATGAACTCCTCTGTCACTGCCACCTAATGATTTGACCATCTATTTTAATGACACACTTTACGTAATGTGTGTGTGTGGAGGGGAGGGGGGTGTGAGCCTTGTTTGAGTGGTTTCCAACCTGCACTCCTTGCCTTTGTGTAAGGGACAGGTTTTACGTTTCACCAACACCTGCTCTTGTAATCGATCTTTGTTAGCATAAAGGGCTGAACTTGGTCACCAGACAATGGCTCTTACAAAAGCATCTTTTGCAGGATTTAGAGGTTTGGAGCAAAAGCCAGAGTTACTCCAGTAGACTGACAGGAGTTTACCTAACATCACTGAGCTTCACACAGACTGCAAAGTCATTCTGTTTGGTTAGGTGTCTCTCTTTACAGACTGTCTTAACTATAGTGCTTCCTTGTTCCTCATTGCTTGGACGATTGTTCATCGTTGCTTGGAGAATTGTTCTATGCTTCTTTGAGAATTAGAGCCAATTTGGAAAGGCATGTAGTAGTGTGGGGTAATGGGAGAGGCCACTATATCATAACCACAAAGAGTTCATTGTGTTAACAAACATTGTTTTTGTGGGGTTGGTGACCATCTGCCTGTCTTCACAGCTGCATTTGGTGCACTGGAATGCCGACAAGTACAGTCTGTTTGAGGAGGCCGTGTTGGAGGACAACGGTCTGGGCGTCATCGGAGTCTTCCTCAAGGTGAGGACAATTCCCTACTTCTACTTTAGTGATGGCCAACCTGGGTTCAAAAGTTACAGTTCAGTACCACATATTGCAACTGTGCTTTCAACTGTGTGGTCAATACAGGTGATTTCACTGGCTAGCTCCCTACATTCTAAACCCTAGATTCTACCTAACTGATGAGATGTGTTAGGTGGTTGATTTAGTGGATGGCTGGAACAAATATGTGGTGCTGGACTGTAGCTTCTGAAACCAGATTGCCCATCACTGTCTTATGCCACTCCACCGATCCGTTCCTCTCTTTTACACCTCTTCTCTGATTTGAGTTTTTTCCCCCTCTTCTTCTGGGGTTTATCTTGGTTGCATGTATGTACAGTAGTTAATGTTTGGAAGTTTTCTTTTTAGTTTGTGATTTTTGTAATTAGGTGAGTGTGTGTGTTGTCAACTAAATGCTATCTTTTCTGTTCTAGTTAGGAAAAAGACACGAAGGACTGCAGAAACTAGTTGACGCCCTCCCAGCTGTCAGGCACAAGGTGAGTTCTGCACATGTTAAAGTATGTGTATGTGTGTGTGTTTATGAGATTAGAGTTGCGAAAAAGGTATTTTTTGGATTACTTATTGACATGTAGATGTCCTAGATGTTTCCTTGCTGCCTGTTGTAAAGGTAAACATTCTTAAGATAAGCTTGAAAGGAACCTGGTGTTCAAACAGTACACTATGGTCTGGTAGTGCACGTGCTGTTAGTGTGTGTGTGTGTGTGTGTGTGTGTGTGTGTACGCATGTGTAACTGGTATGTGTAACTGGTATGTGTTCAAGGGAAGGAGTCGGGAGAGAGTTTAATAGTTAACCCCAGTCAGGGGCACAGCCAGGGGTAAGGGGAATGAAAGCTCTCATTGCATCGTTTTTTTATTCATTTTGTGGTGGTCTCTAGTATTAATGAATGCCCTGTGAGTCAGTTTTAGTTGAAAAAGAAAATGCTTCAGTGCTCCTGTTACAGGCTGTTCTAGTTTGATGGAGGATATGGAGCGGGGGGAATGACAAGTTGTCGGCTATGCTAGTCAAAGGCTACAGTCATTCAAAGCCCATTCGGCCATAGCACACCAAGTAGAAGATTTAAACATTCTAAACTAACACACATACTTACCTATATTTTGCTAAGTGAATGTGTGCTGCAACGAGACTCCTCTGGAAATCACAACTGTGGCATGGCTTTTTCTAACTAACAAACATACGTCACTCTGTTGGCCTTTTTCTTATGCGCTCGTTTTCTGCCTATTTTCTTTCATTGACTAATGAAGCCAATCAGGGTAGAAGAACATTTTCACGTGCAGCAGGCATATGCAACTCAGAGTGACCTTTGGTATTTCAAAAGTACTAAACAGTTTCTTGTGGAAGGAGACCTTTAGGATCATAGTTCGGAAAAACAAAAACAATACCTGAACTTTCTATTTCATTCTCAAACAATTTCCGCTATGTTTTACATCGTTGGGAATGTTATAATGGAAACTCTGTGTCTTAGCAGTTATGATGCTAATAATCGAACTCTCTTGAAATGGTCTATGTCTCCTCAGGACAGTGTCGTGGAGTTCAGCCGCTTCGACCCCGCTTGCCTGCTGCCGGAGAACACGGAGGACTACTGGACCTACGCGGGGTCACTGACCACACCCCCCCTCACAGAAGCGGTCACCTGGATGGTCATGAAGCAGCCGATCGAAGTCAGCCATGACCAGGTAGACAGGACACAGTCCAACACAGCCAGCAGAGGCCGATTTTATGACTCCTGTGAATCCCAAAATATAGTCTTGCATGACACCAAACTTACAAATAGCTGGTTTAGTGACTGACCACGCTAAGTTAACTCAGAGTGAGTGGTAAACTGCCTAATAGAGAGTCTAATGGTTTCGTTGTCCTAGTAGAACGAAGCCACAGGGCTCTGCTTTTAAGAGATTTACAATTTGCTCTGAGTTAGCATACCCTAGACTTGCTTTCTGTAATATTCTCACGCTAACTAAAGAAGAGAGCTGCTTTTACATGGGACTTCTGTAAGTCAGTTTGTTGATGTTTAGTCATGGCTTAAGGGTTATTCACTCATGACGTATGAAGTATTCACTGAGTACCACTCTTTCTGTACCTGCACCTCTGTTTATTTAAAGTGTTGTTGCATACTTAAAAGTGCTATAGAAAGACGACTTATAAATTATGTCCTTTTCTAATTCCTTGGTACAATAAAGTGAATAAGAACTGGGTTCCACCCTGTTCTGTAAAGTGAATAATCAGGTATTCAAGCTTTTATTGGCCTAAATCACAAGTGTGTACTGTACAATCATTCTCATGAGATTAGTAGAATAGATGAACTCTTCCCTTCAAAAAACAGCAGAGGTGGACAAAGTACAAAATTCCTTTACTTAAGTCAAAGTATAGATACTCCTAGTCAAATATTACTCCACTACAAGTGAAAGTTGCTATGCCAATTTTCTACTCAAGTACAAGTACAAAAGTAATTGTTTTTAAAAATACTTAAGTATTAGAAGTACAAGTATCTTTTTTTTTTTCTTTTTTGATAACGTGGAGCCACAGACAGCTCTCTTTGAGAGAGTGTAATTCCGAGTAAATGTTTAAAACCATCAATTATATTACTATTGTTATTCATTCTCTACTAACAAATCTGAAACACCTGAACACAAACAGAATACTCCAGAACTCAATTGGAGTGGTAAATGTAATGTTTAGTTGCAAAGATGTGTGTTGAACGTCAAGTGATTGTCTTTTTTCATTCCAACTTTATCATAGTAACAAATGTTTTGATAACGTTTTGCTATTATCTGCCATTGCCATTAAGATCATTACCAAGTTTAAATTCAGTGACTGAAAGTAAAAACACTTCAGACTTCGATATGATCTAGCACATCATTGCAAAATCACTTCAAAGCCATGTTTCAATGTAACTTGTACTGGAACTATACTGATCACACTTTTTAAACAGGAGTTGAGCGCATCCACCTCTCATCAATGTAATGAGTACTTCATGCACATTTCAAATGTAGTGGAGTAAAAAGTACTCCAAAAGGTCTTAAAAATGTAGTGAAGTGAAAGTCACAAGTTGCCAAAATGTTTCATACTCAAGTAAAGTACAGATACTTGATAATTGTACTTAAGTACAGTACTTGAGTAAATGTACTTAGTTACTGTCCACCTCTGAAAAAGTCACACAGACATACACTCTCTCACACACACTACACTCTCTCTTACACACACACACACACACACACACACACACACACAGACACAGTCAAATAAACAAGTAAACTCCCTCTATTCTCCTAATGGTACACTCTGTGCTGTGTGAGATAGTGGAGAGAGAGAGGAGGTGTTTGTTGGAGGTAAAAGGCAAACCTGTCTCTACGGTAACCATCGTGCCCTCTGAGCATAAGGGATGCCTGCTGTTGCGATAGTGGTGATGATGTATGCTCTCAGGGGGTTAATGATCAACTCTGTTGTGTGAGAAAAAGGAAAGGATAGCAAAAGAGAAGAATACCACAACAGGGCTAATGGCCACAGACAACCTGTAGTTGTTTACACTCAGCATTTGACAAATTACAGATTGTTAATTTTGTGGCTATCTTGTTACTAATAATAATTTGATGTAGAAAAGTTTTGGTATCGCAAGGTGGCGGTGCGGTTCTGATTAGGTCCTGTTTGTCTTGTAACACGACAGGGGGCTCTGTCCACAGGACAGAATGTTCCCCAGCACTATGGCAACAAGGAAGGGGGAGGGAGCAGCGGATGGGTCAGAAATTAGAGCCTCCAGGCTGAGCGCTGTCCAGCAACCTCTTCTTCCGCTCTGAGTCACCTCTCTCTCGCTCTCACTCCCTTTTCTGCTCTCCTCTCATGCTCAATGCCTGTCTGTTTGTACCATAGACTGTATGTACGAAGGTGATCAAAACCCTCTGTGACATCACTCATAAAATGTCTTTACAGCCAGATGAAGCCAAAATATAGGGCTTTGGTTGCCAGTGTCAGTGGAAATTATCCGTGTATAAAACTAATAGATTTTAAAAAGAATCACTATCCATAGTCATCACAGTCTCAAACAACAGAAACACACACACATATCCAAAATACAGCTATAAACTTGTTTTTTTTTCTTTCTTTCTGTGAAATTGGACTTTTTAATAAGAAGGTCTATGGCAATTCACTCACTTCTGCAACCAGCCCCTAGTGGACATCTGTGGTATAGAACATTCATCTTTTGCTTTATCGTGTGGCCTAGATTCTAGGCCCTAGAATGTTGCCGTTGCTGATTGTTGGTTTGCCCATCTAGCCACCTGTAAACGCTCTCCCTCCCTCTCTCTTTCTCTGTCTGCTTGTCCGTCTGTCTGTGTCTCCTGTTCAGTTGGCCGTGTTCCGTAGTCTTCTGTTTACGTCGGCAGAGGAGGAGGTCCAGCGGAGCATGGTGAACAACTTCCGGGTGCAGCAGCCTCTGGCGGGACGGATGGTTCGGTCCTCCTTCGACCCTTTCCATCACGGGGAGCCCTCGGCCGTCTAACATGGACGTCTCCTCTGACGCATCAACACCCGTCAACATATCAGGAAGGCAACCCAGTGTCACTCCAATGCTTCTTAACTGGGGTCACGACCATGAACCTCTGCCACCAGACCTCACACAGTTAGCCTGTAATATCTTGCAGGTTTTTAAAACTCTTTCCATAGTTTAAAAATGTTTTACAGAGTTGATTAGGTTTTGAAATAGGATTGACATTTTATTAGAGTGTAGTTTCTTTTAGCTGTAGTCTCAGGTTTGAGAGTTGTGGTTAGTACTTAACGCACTTACAAAAAATCACTCCTGGCATAGTTATCTCTCTCTACTCCTCTTTGTCTTGATCTTTCTGTCTTTCTTTTTTCTCTCTGACTCTGTCTCTTTGTGTTGTACTTGTAGGAAAAGGACTGGTATTAACATGAGGGAGAATTATAGCACCCCCTAGTGTGCTGGGCCCAACACATTTATTCATCCACAGTTATCTGAAGGAAATTGAATAGGATTGTTTTTAACACAGAGGACACTGTTGGCAGTTTTTTATTATCTGTTCAGGCTTTTGAGATTATATAAACTAGCTACAGTCACACTCATACACATAAAAACATGTTTACTTTAATGTTTTTCTAATAGAGCTTACCTTATCGTCACTAATATTTACACCCACTAATTCTTTCACCCACCCTCTCACTTTCTCTCTCTCTCCTTCTCTTTTGCCTCTCTCTCTCTCTCTCTCTCTCTCACACACATACATACATACATACATACATACATACATACATACATACATACATACATACATACACACTATTAAATCTACTGCATCTATAATGCACAGTCCAGCATGTGATGCCTGCAACAAAGCCCTCTTAGTGCCTTTTGTAGCTCAGCTGGCTATCAGGCCTGCTCTCTTATTTGTCAATATTGCTGTGTGTGTGTGTATGAGCGAGCAGTTGTGGATCAGATTGGATTGGTCGAGAGAGAGAGAGAGAGATGGCACTCTATTATTGATGTGGATGTGGCAGAGGCTTGACCAGACTACTGTAAAGTATGTGCTTCCTTCAGTGTGCACTCAGTGCTGTGCCGTGTTGAGCTATACGCTTTTGTGAGTTTTGCCTGCACGTAAGTGTTTGTGGGGCTGCCTGTGTGTCTCAGAAGTAATCAGTCCAGTGGTTGCTTTCAGGTTACTGTTTTAGGTGAGGTGTCGTGTTTGAATCGATCAGGATTTTATCTATTTAGTAGCGGTGGTGTTTTTTTTTTTTTTCACTGTTTCTAGAATGTTTCTGGAATGTTCTTTGCACTCACATCGACTATCAAGTGATGCAAGTCATAGTCCTCATCTATCAGGGCAGGCAAGGTCCATCTAGAATACAGCAGTTTCAATTCACAACCAGCAGGGGCAGTGTTGCTCCATGCACTTAATAACACTCGGGTGAGTTCATTCAGAAGATGCACGTTTTTTAATTAAAACTCTTACATTAAAACTTTTAAGATTTTGGGGTTAGAGCTGTAGACAGAGGCATACTTTGTCAAAAGGAAACACAGGCAGGCAATAAGGACAATACAGTTTTTAATGGAAATAAGGATTTAGTTTTGCTTGGTGCTCCAACAGACTTTAGATTGGCCTCTGGCTGTAGATTTCAGAAGAGTCCTCCCAAGGGACCAGTTTTATTCCATACAGGTCTGTATCATTTTTTCCCTGCGAAAAGTTCACAGGGAAAATTCTCCGAAAGCAATCAAGAGGTCATTTTGGGTTTTTGTTGTTGGATTTCGCGAATGGTTCAGGCTCCTCATCCGTTACAGGGGGTGTGGGCTGGGGTTTAGGGTGCTGTGTGTGTGTGTGTGTGTAAAGAGGATGGGTGCATAATGGGAGCGCTCCACAGAGGATGGTTGTCGCCTTTAGGATCAGTGACCACAGCACTGCTAAATAAACTGGCCCTTTGCCTGCCAGGGCCCCAAGAGGCCATCTGCCCAACATCACACGCACACATGCACACGCACACACACACACACACACACACACACTCACACTCTCTCTCACTCACTCTCTCTCACTCCCACCCCATCTCTCCCTCTGCCCAACATACACGCACACACACACATTTTCACACAAACACCCCCTCACTCAGCTTCACGGGAAGAGCAGTCTGACGCTAACCTGAGCTGAAGGCTGGAGTCTGCTGTGCAAACAGCTGTATAAAGGAAGCTGGGCCTGTATCATCCCACCTGCTCATTGCACACACACACACACACACACACACACACTCTCTCTCTCTCTCTCTCTCTCTCTCACTATCTCACAGACACACACACGCACTAACACAATGTTAGAGGCCCCTCACACGTTAGGAGGTCCGGAACAAGGGCTGGTTTCGGATAGGCCATTGAGCATGTGTAAAGGGATTTACATAATGCAATAAGACACTGAGGGGGTTGTGGTTTTCCACGTTTTGTAAGTGTTGGAAAACTGAGGAAATCCAGCCTAGTTCATTGAGAGAGTGCGACTTACAGTTATTTACAGGGTTTCAGTTACAGTCCCTGGAGCAGTGTGGGGTTAGATGCCTTGCTCAAGGGCATCTCAACCATGGGTAGGGTGGGATTCGAACCGGCAACCTGTGAGCACTCACATTTAACTTTTTTATGTTATGCCATTTTTGAATGAATTATTCATATTGTACTGTGTACTACAGCTGCCTTTTATTACATGGACTTAAAGAAGAATCATGGAATATGTACGCACAAATTCATTTAGAGTGGTTTCTAATGCTAATTATCTATGCTGTTGTTTTGATGTTTTTTGTAGAATGGAATGTGGTATGTGTGTAGTGAAGGATGGGTTGTGTGTGTGTGTGTGTGTGTGTGTGTGCGTGCGTGTAAATATACAGAGTATATGTATATGTCTTTCGTGTTTAACTGAGGAAGCACAGTACGGTTCCGATGGATCTATGGAAGACTGGCCCTTCCCAGCATGCATTGTTGTGCCAGCTGCAGGTCTGACTTCCCCTGCTGGTGCAGACAGGACCATGAGAACTGGACCCTGCTCCGCAAGACCATCTCACAACAGGGCCGGACTGAGCACAGATGCGTGTCGAAAGAGCAAACTGCCAGAGTACAACGCCTTTCTCTATGTCTGTAGTGCTGTCCGAAAAGGAGCATTTCACATGAAATGTTGACAAATTATTATATTACAGTTAGCTGACGCTCTTATCCAGAGCGACTTACAGTTGTTGACAGGGTTTTCAGTTACAGTCCCTGGGGCAGTATGGGGTTAGATGCCTTGCTCAAGGGCATTTCAGCCATGGGTATTGCAAGATACAAACCTGCAACTCTCTGATCCCAAGACCAACTCTCTGACCGCTAGACAACAGCTGCCCACCAAATGACAAATGTTTTATGACTAATAAAGACTATTAACATACCAACTTACTGAACATTGGTCTTGATATGCCTATTTATACAGTCTCTTCAAGTGAATACCGATTGCCATTAAAAAACAGACGGCTCAAGTAGCACACTGTTATTACTTGGACATGTGGATACCGCTTGGCATCACTGGATTGTCCCATTAACACTACGTACATTTCCACAGCCAGGATGTTGTGTGTTGATATTGCTTCGTTATGAGATGCCAGGTGAAAAAATTTAACCATTAAAAAGGTGCATTGTAAACCTGAAAAAAACTGATAATATTGCAGCTTGATCTTAAATCAGGCCCTGCTGTGACACAGGAAGGGCTGTCTTCCTAAAAGATGCTTTTCAGATAGTGTGCAAGTGCACTCTCTTCCTATATGTCTCACTATGTATTCTGTTGTGTGTGTGCATACAGGAATTGTCTGGTCAGGTCCTGTCTGGTTCAAAATGATGTGCAGGAGTGTTGCAATGCTACCTCATACTGCACTCATTTAAGACTCACACAACACAACATGTGGTTTAGGCTTCTCAACACTGTTAAAGTACAAACAAACAGAAAGACAAACATAAACATGGATTTTGACGGCTGTAATCAACAATGGGACCAGGAGTCTTGCTATTTGGACTACATGTGAGTTAAAATGATTCTAAAGTGTGAGTGTGTGTGTCTGTCTTACTGTGTGTTAAAACAGTTCTTTGTGTGTCTGTTACTTTACATAAAGCATAGTTTTAGTATCGAATTACATTAATTAAATGTTTTCTTTGTTTGCTATAATTTTTTGTTTACTCGGTCCAAGGTCAAGGTCGGAGGCCAAGGTCAAAGTTTTGGCCCCATGCTGTAAGTGCATGGTAGCGCGGGTGTAGGACCTCTCTGAGCGCTTATCTAGTTTCATTAGTTTTTTGTCAATGTCACAGGAAGGCTGCTCTGTCACGGTCTTAGGGGATATAAGGGTCGTACTTTGTACAATGCAATAGTTTGCAACCTATTAGGGTTCATATCTTAGACACTGTTTTCTTAGTTTTACTGCCCACCATGCATGCATGGTTGTGAGAGAATTTCCTTCAGAAAAAAAGTACCACAAATGTAACCACATAAATGGGCACGCACAAAGGTGACAGATAGCAGAGCACTGTCCTCAGAGATTTACTAGGTCATGGTCACAAAGAGTTCATGAAACTCAAGGCAGAGAGACAGAGACACCAAGACACAAAAGAGACTCATTTGTTAGCTAAAAATAAAGACAACACATAAATATCTGTAACCAACACCCATTTTCTCAGGTGTCTAGGGATATGTGTGTCCAGGTTGGGTGTTCAATGCGTGTCAATGAGTTTGCTTTGGTGTCCATTCACTTTGTATGCATTTTATTTTAAGGGATTTTGCTAACAACATACATGTATAGTACGGACAAGACATGGTAAACACAATTAACAGAAACAAGACATCATAGCAACAACCAGACTGCCAGTCCATAAAGAACATGTATATTTGTAGGTCAGTCCATCAAACTGTCCATCAGACAAGACCAAATGTGGTCAGAGAGAAACCCAATCAATGAATCCCAGTCACATTCAGAGACCATGGAAAGAGAACAATTACAATATGTTTACATGCATTTTTAATGCACTTTGGTGTGTGTTGTGGTGTGTTTGTGCACAGTAAATCTTAAGTGTGCTGGAGAAGGTACTCAGGGTGATTCATCACAATATCTAAACAGTAAACAAACTTAAATCCCATAGTAGGTCCTGATTGCTGTTGCAATCACACACACGCACACACACAAAGCACATACACACCAAGCACACACACACACACACACACACACACATACATACATACACACTAAGCACAAAGATATGGAGAAGTTTTGGTAACGCACATATTCACACACATGTACAGTACACACAGACATACACCAGATGCCGAGCGCCATGGGACCAAAGTTCCCTTGTCCTCCTGTAGTTTATTTTCTCTGTCTTCAAAGAGCATCTTAGGGCCTAAACACAATCATGGGAAACCACAACTTCCCAGCATCCCTGCTCGGTCTCCGCTCAAAATTTCATCCTTACAAAACACTGCAACAAGCACACATGTACACTCGCACACACTTTCGTTCATTCATTACCTCAGCCAACAACAACAAACAAGCAGACAGAATGCGTTTGAAGCAGCCTGAGATAAAACTAAAGCAGGTTTTCAAAACATCTGAACCGTCTACGCCCCAGTCCCTTTCTCCTGTGTCCCCATAGCGCAGGGGCCTGTTATATACACACAGACACACACACACACTCTCTCTCTCTCTTTCCCACTCTCTCTCTCTCTCATACACATACACCTACATACACACACAAATTCACACAAACAGACCCCCACACATTCTTTCTCTTTCTCTCTCTCTCTTTCTTTCTCTCTAAGACACATACATACACACACACACACACAGACCCACACACAGTCTTGCTCTCTATCAAACACACACGTTCTAATCTCTGATGAACAATGAAGAATAAACTTTGTCTGAGATGGGTAGGTCCCTTAGGAAAAATACACTTTGATCAATCTAGGTCAGTCCAAAGCACAACACCCTGGATGACCTTCTCTGAATGTCACTATCTCTAAGAGATAGTGTTTTCTTTTTAAGATGTTAAAATTTGAAGCAAGAAACAATTGTAAAGTGTCACTACAGATAGGAATGAGAATGACTATATGTGAGAGAGAAATATAAAATAAAAAAAATACAAAGTAAGCAGGGCACTGCTTATTATTAACAACTACAAATGTTCTCTAAATGTTTGGATTCAATCTTTTCATCCATTGTCTTCAACTTTTTTGGCAGGCCGCCTTGGACAATGAGAAAAAAACTCTTCACTAGCTCTTTGTGTAGCCTATTGTATTAATTAGGCTAGCTTCCTTCTTTGTGGTACAAATGACACAACACACCCTTTCCACTTTAAATAAGAACAAGGTCGGCTTTAAACGTACCAGTTAGTAGGATAAAGGCAGGCTACTTTGCTGCTGGAGAACAGTCACAAAACTGTTTTTGTCAATTTGACCAAAACTCGGTGGTCTCTGTCCTGGGACAAGATGACACTAAACATCCATGAAGAAAAGCCAGATTTATAAATTAGACTACACTGCTCTAAATAGCCATTGTTTTTTTTAGTACGAGTACTGTAAAGCTTTATGCAATTTACATTAACAAGCTTTCTAGTTCACCTGATTAGCATGACTAGGTAGCTTGACTAGCTAGCTTAGCTAGCACTTATGGTTAACATGTATCGGCACATAATATTAATAGCACTAGCTAATTAATACTGAAAAGGTGATGTGTTCTGAATGAACTTGTACTTCTACCTTTCTGTGATAAGAACCACTAGCAACAGCCACTGCAACATTTTGATGCAAACTACAACACTAGCTTGCTTCTAAAATGGTAGGCTAGCCTACCCTTACAAGCTGTAGCTTTACACTATGATTTGAGTGAGGGCAGAAAAAAAATCACACATACAATCCTACTAAATTTTGGATAAAATTGCTCACCTTTTTTTAGAAACTTACTTTCAAATGATAACCAGTTCAATTTGGCCGGAAAAGGCAGGATTTTTCAGCAAGCACAATTTAAGTTGTCATTGTCAATATTCAAAAAGGCGGCACATTGATGAGATTAAAAATTGTGGCCACTGAAA
Source organism: Coilia nasus (assembly GCA_027475355.1). Classification (NCBI taxonomy): domain Eukaryota; kingdom Metazoa; phylum Chordata; class Actinopteri; order Clupeiformes; family Engraulidae; genus Coilia; species Coilia nasus. Next base: position 16,990,381 of record CM050208.1, read on the forward strand.
TTCTCTGCTCTCTTGCAATTGGTTGTCAGATTGAACCAGTCACAAACGTTTCTGCTCTCAGGACAACTTTGAGTGAAGAAAATTCGCATCTGCACAGAAATCACCCCAGATATAATAGCAGAGAACCATCATGAGATAATTACTGGACCTTCATCAGTGGAGTAACAGGGGAATGTCAAACTGAATGACAGTAGCCATCTTACACGCTGCACCAAAACCCTCTGGAAAACTAAAGACAAGACACACTGTTACTATAAGCTACCATAAACTAGGACATCTATTATGCTCCATGTCCAGAACATGTAAAAGCCTTCATCCATTCTCAGTTTTGGCATTGGTCTGAAAAGTGGATCCTTACACACTGAGGCCAGAACCTTGGGAAATAGGCCTATTTAAGACAAAAGGTGCTCCTCTAGTCTACCATAAATGAGGCCATCTATCATGCTCTCCCAATTTTCCCCTGCTCTCATCATGTCATCTCTGGCCCTATAACTGTTTGGTGAGCGGTTCCACCCACACCAGTAATTCTGATAATGTGTCTTGGATTAGGTGGTCAGATTCCTCTCCCACTGTTCCTGCTGTCTGCTTGTTGAAGTAGTCACAGTAGATGCTGTTGTTAGTGTCCTCTCCCCTGCAGACTTCATCCGGGGCTGAGAAATGTTTTACATGTAGCTTTTTGACCTGTGAAACTGTATCTTCCGTATCTTCTGTGGTAGTTGTGCAAGCAACAACACGCGCATTGGCGCGCATGAATGTGCACGCACGCGTGGGCGCCCACACTCACACACCTATATACACACACACACATACATACATGTACATACCAGAGACTATGGACATTCTGATTTTCGACCTATAGAGCAGTTACTCAGAATGAATATAATTCCACAAACTGGAATACCTACTCACATTCAGTGTATACAAAGATAACTCTGATTAACTACTTCAAAACTCACTGGAAAGGGCACCTAATATGGTGTTGAATTAATTGACCATTTTAGTAGTAATTCAGGCGTCTGAAATGATCTTCAGTGCAATAAAACAGAAAATGTGTAAATTGTATGATTTGAGCCAAGGATCAAATTATGCATGAACTGCATACACATGGAGCACAATTAAAGCATACAACCATGTGCAGTAGATACTAAACACCCACCAAATATCTACAGAAGAAACATGTAAAACTCACAAAAACTCATCCCAAATACACACTGAGCACACATTTGGTACATGGTAAAAGTTCAAAACTGTACAAATTTGCAAGTTATGTTTTTTCAAACGTTTTTTCTAAAATGAATAGCCAGGTATTTTTGCTGATGTGGTGTTCTTAGTATTCAGTTGGTAAAAAAAAGCATCGTAAGCGAAGTATCATAAACATAATCGTGAAAGGCTCTACAAATACACAGTGAACAAATTCAATTTAGAGGGCACATGTGCTCATGTTGGCTTTGCAATGAAAGTTGCGGCCAGGCCTCAGCCAAACTCCTCCCTGCTGCTCTGCTGTGCTTGAAGTTAAATTTGGAGCAGAAGAAGAGCATGTCGTCCACCCCCCACCATTCCCCCACATGATAAACAGGAAACTGTGGTTTGGGGACATTGTCAGAACCTCCATCCAGATGCACCACCACCACCCCAACTACCTCCACCCAAAGAGTGGGGTGCTGCTGTGTACTCTTTCAGATTGGCGTGTGCCTGTGAAATGACTAGAGAAGGAAGTCTCCAAAACTGCATTTCTATGTTAACTTCAGGAAAACATTTGGAAGTTTAGCTCCGGACTTTGGTCGGAGTTGTGTCCATTCATACTTGAAATGCCCAGACAGAAAAGCATTCCTACAAGACAAAAAAAAGAGACTCAGGAGATCTGGGCTGCCACCTGCTTAACTAATTTTTTTCTGTGTTTGACTGGTTCTGTTCACATATTAGTGCATTAGCAAAATGTTTTTTAAGTTTTTTTTTTTTTTTCTTTTTTCTTTTGATTCAATAGGACAGTAGAGAGTGACAGGAAATAAGTGGGACAGAGAGACAGAGTGAGATTGGGAAATGATGTCAAGCCAGACTCAATCCCAGGTTTGTGGATTTATGGTATGAATGCCTTCACCAACTGCAACCCTGTGCGCCACCATAGAGTTTTTACTAGGGCTCTGGCAAGAAAACCAGTCGAGAACCAACCATAAAAAAGTTGAGAAAAACCTACAGCATCTTTGGAGAAAAGCCTGAACATGTCAAGAGCTTGTGAAAGCAGCTAAACTATTGGTATATTGGCCCTTTCTAATGCTATTCTGTTGTTCTCCCAGAAACACCCAGTTAAAGATCATGCTAAACGTGATTTAATGAACTTCAACAAATTAAATAACATTATTGAAGTCATATTATATGAAGTTTTAAGAGAAAACAGAAGATACTTTGTGCACCTAGGAAGAGTATCTTTGGAAAAACAGAATTAAGCCTTTCTGACTACAAACCTTATTCTAACATTTTGCTGTTTGAGAACCCTTAGCATTTAAGGTTTTATTATTATTATTTCCATACTATTATTTCCTAAGTCATAAAGTCTTTGGCGAAGGTCCTGTCCGGTCCAGGATTTAGAGAATGTTTTGATGCTGAGGTATGTTTGCATGCCTTACACATCCCTCAAATTCCCTGTTCTTCCTCTTGACATGGCCCCTAGCATTCCTGCTTAATGAAGGTTGGCTGAATTTGCAAAACCAGTTGAACCATTTATACTGTAACTTGTAAACACAGTAACTGAGTGTCTTTGTTGGTTGCCTTGTGTAACGCACTCTAGAGGTCTTTTATATTTATGTTTCTAAACATAAAAAAGCAGACATGTTTTTTTCCAAAGGAACATACCATACAAAAAACACATCATAAACAAATGTACATGGCTACATTTTAAACTAGAAAGCAGAACTCCACCAGGGCAGCTCAGATCACAACCAAAGTCTAATCGCTTTTAACGCCCATTTTGACCTACCCTAAAAAATGTCATAAAAATCCATACAGAACTTTTTGAGTTATATTGCTAACTAACAAACAAACGCCAATTATTACATACCCTCTGCTGGCGGAGGTAAATATAACAAAACATTTTACAGAAAAATTTAAACATAACTTGGTTAGTAATAGCCAGAAAACATTCTACTTCACTGCAAAAATAAATAATTGGCAATTAATTTGCTAACTACAAATAAAGAGTTCCCTCTTCCCTCACATTTCAAACTGATTTTAATCTGGTCCATACATAAAATGTAGTAAACCCATTACACAAGCCCAAATTCTCAGGGCCACTATATCCCATAGTGCTCTCTGCAGGCTCTCCCTCTCCCCAACAAGGCAGCCAGCACCTATCTCAATAAACAAGCAGCTTTTCCATTAAAAATCTCAGGTGGACGTCTGGGGCCTTCCCTCAGGCCTGCGGGGTATTTTTGTGTGTGTGTGTGTATGTGTGTGTGTGTGTGTGCACGCAGGAGAGTGCAGGCTTTGAGGAGGCGGGATGAAGAGTGGGGTGTTTCTGCCTGTTTCTCTCTCTGATCAACTCCGTCTGGTGTTCAGGACTCGCCCACACCCTACACACACACAAACACACACACACACACACACACACACACACACACACACACACACACACACACACACACGCAATTGTAAGAGTGGAATGTAGTCCTCTGCAAAAGGATGTACAAACACACACACACACACAAACATAGTATCACAGCTGGATGCAGCACACAAACATGAACAAACACTTTTGTGAGAGGGGAATGTAGGCCAAACTGAACCCTACTTTAGTCCGGCACACAAATTGCGCTCATAGGGAATCATTATCACAGCTACCATTCAACCATTACAGCCATAAACTCTCTCACACAAATAAACATGTCCATATTGCAACTAAGTTGCAGTAGTTTCATGAACACAATAACAACAGCACGCGTGCACACGCACGCACGCACGCACGCACTCACGCACGCGCACGATCGGTAAGACAGAGATGCTACCACATCCACAAATGGTGTTTTTCAACAACCCAGTTTTGGGAAAGCAGCACAGACAAGTGAGGACCAGTGCATCACACCAGATCAAGAGGATCAAGTGCTTCACTTGGGGGAAAAAAAGAAACAGCCGCTCAGTGTTTGGGTCAGTAGGGCACAATGGCTTTAGTCACCCCAGGCCTCCCAACCAGCCAGCCCATACCCCCCCCCCCCCCAACCACCCCCCCACAAGCCCGTCCTTTCCTCCCAGGTCCAACTTGGACACGGATAACAGCTCAGGTTTGGCCCTCTACTGTTGTGTTTAATTTACAGCCAATAAGTTTAGAAGCTCCAGGGCGAAGCTGGTAGCAGCTCTTTGGCTTCTGTCTTCCCGGAAACAGGAAATTAAGGATGCTGTTTAGGGGGGCTGGGGATGGGGAGATTTGGGGGGGGGGGTTGTCTGTCCTCCATGCTCCCAGAAAGAATGAAACTGTTAGAGGGTCAGATTGTCTGAATGACTTGATAAACACATATCGTCTTCCCTGTCTGTATAAAGAGACACACAAGAGACACACACCACACATGTACAGAGAGAGAGAGGGAGAGAGAGAGAGAGAGAGAGAGAGAGAGAGAGAGAGAGAGAGAGAGCGCAATCAGCTCCCTCTTCCTCTTTTCCTCTCTCTCTTCCTCTTTTGCTGTTTGCTGTCTTCATGTGTGCCCCAGTGTTGTTACATTAAAATGATGCATTTTTGTGGTACTTTCTGTTTTAAGAGGAAACTTACAATAATAAACACACACACACACACACACCCACACACACACACACACACACACACGTGCATGCTCATTGCATCATTTCAGCAGTGGTCTATGTCCATGTTATCCCTTTCAAACTGTCAGCAAATTGATGTCTTATTGAAGTTTTTTTTCTCTTTCAAAGTTTCACATAGTCTCTGAATTTAAAGCACCAAGCTCAACGTTATAAAGTGCTGAGTGGCACCATCATGTCTGAAGGCAACTCATCTTTAAAAAATGTTTTTGCACCTTTAGGGAACTCAAGTGGAGGTGTTGGTTGAGGTGGAGGTTGAGGTAGGTGGATATTTATTTGGTGCTACTTTGCATAAAGAATAATTTCAGTGTCGAATGACTAACTCAGAGTGGCATGAACCACACCTACACAGACACACACTACTGTAACAAGTGTGTGTTATTTCATCAGTTTCCTGTTAATGCCACAGGAAATACTGTAACATCATGCACCATTGTTCTGTCACGGTTGAAGCTGATATTATATATATAATATCCTTTTGAATGCAGTGAACCACTGATTGCCACTAACACAAACTGAAACGGTCAACTTCTTAATGCAAGCTCAACTTCAACACTTAAGACACTTACAAAACGGCAAATTGAATTTCTGATGACCAAGGTTACAATAAGGTAATATAGCAACTTTTTTCAATGGAAGATAATTAAATTAGGTGAAAGCAGTGTGCTAGTCAACTGACAGCAAAGGCTCACCTGTAGGCTATTGGGAGAAACGAGAACTGCAGCCTGCCGGATGAGGGCAGTGCGTGCCACTGTAAACCACAGCATGTTCTCTGTGTGGGTCGTAGCGGAAGCCTGTGACGCACCAGGGAAAGCCTAGCCTAAGCCATGATGCTCGTAAGCGCTTTAGAACCGAGAGGAATTGTGCTTTCTGACTCAGTTCTGAACACGCTGCCGTCGTGAATTGTAGAGTAGCCTACTGCTGGTGAGCAGCGGGCAAGGACCCTCCCAGTATCGATCCGTAGAACACAGCCATCGTTTCAAAGCAGAAGGCAGAAGAACCAGCAGCGACTTGTGCTGACAGGACACAATGTCCGGCTTAAAAAAGAGAAACTCAAATTCCTCTACAAGCCGAGATGAGGAGGACAAGCAGGTGACTGAAAGGATGCTTGGAGAGAATGGGGAATCTAAACGAACTGACGGCTCTCCCGGAGGAATCAAAGATGCTAGCAGTGTGGCCGGAGAAGAAACCGTTGTTTTACAAAAAACAATAACTCTCCTCAACGGCATTGGTATCATTGTGGGCACCATCATCGGGTCAGGCATATTTGTCACGCCGGCCGGTGTGGCCAAAGAAGCAGGCTCGCCCGGGGCATCCTTGATTGTGTGGGCAGTGTGTGGTGTGTTCTCCACCGTAGGTGCTCTCTGCTATGCTGAACTTGGAACAACCATCACAAAATCCGGCGGTGACTATGCTTACATTTACGAAGTTTATGGGTCTCTTCCTGCTTTCCTGAAATTATGGATCGAGCTCCTGATTATACGACCGTCCTCTCAGTACATCGTGGCATTCGTATTTGCCACCTACATCCTGAAGCCCATCTTTCCTGACTGTCCTGTTCCAGAGGAAGGAGCGAAGTTAGTTGCTTGTTTGTGCATATGTAAGTATGCGATTGTGTACTCTGATAATTTGTTTATTTCGTTATAAAGCCTTGTTGACTTATTGGTAAAAGTTATCGCAAAACAAAGAGCATGGTTTCACGTGTACTGTACTGTAAACCTTCCGTGATAGAGGAAGTGTTGGCAGTTGGTTACCTCTATTACCGCTTAACTTCCAGCTTATAGCTTATAACCGTTTAAATTGGTGCTAACTACCAGTTACCAGTGCTAGCTAGTCCAACAGTATGGGCTTGGACAAAACAATGCATCCTAGGTGACGGTTGGTCCTCCATCATTCACTCTCAGGCACGACTGTTGAAAAAACCGCATGGATTTCATCATCTCGAGACGCTGCCTCGTTTATGCTAATGAGTCACTTCCCTGTAACAGAAGAAAACGAGCAACTGATGAATTTGGGGCTACTATGTACAGTAACATGTTGATGTCACTGTCGAACCGGCTCTAAAGCCCGTTGTCCAGCAGTTGTCTGAGTGAGAATCAGTGGCATCGTGATCCATTTTATCAGTGAATATGTCAGTGAGATTAGGCAGTTGGACAAAGTTGCGTTAAAACACGTGGGTTGAGTTAATGTTCTATGTAATATTGTATAATAATGTAATATTTCAAAATAACACAAGCAGTTTTAGATGTTCGATTTTAGAAGCTGCCAATGTATGTCAGTGTTTTTCATTCTACAAGCCTGTGACTTTTCCCGACATAAGTATGCGACCGGAATACAGGCCCTGATGTTTCTTTAGCTCCAGTTCTCTAGCAGTAACTGCATCTAAAATGCTACTATGCTAAACCACCCACACTTAGGTTTAATGCGCCCCGGATTAACGGTTTACCTTGAGCTCCTGTCATCAATAAGCCAACCAATTAACAGTACGGCTGCAAAACCAAGACAGCCCAGTTCTACCTCGTATACACTTTATAACCCCGTTTCAACAGTAATGAAATGGAGAAATGCAAACGGGCATGTGTGAGGTAGATGTGTGACTAAATGTGTTAAGAAAAGAGCACGGTATGTTCGAGTAATGTCGTAACTTGGCTGTACTAGCAAGTGAGAGAGACAGGTGTGTTTTTTGTATGTAAATGAGATATCTGAGATATGGGTGTGTGTGTGTCTTAAGTAGTGGGGTAGGTGTAATCCTGTACAGGGCACTCCGAGTTCTTTTGGGTCTTTGGTTAGGCTAATTTCCCAGAAAGGACCACATGACTGGAAATATAGCTAAAAAATATTAAGCTAGATAGTGTAAGTGTGTGTGTGTGTGTTGCCGTGAGCAAAATATTTCACACTGTGGCTCAAGACTCATACGACACCCAGTCTCCAGTCTTGCACTTCAAGTCCTTCAGGGAGACATTCTAGCGAGTACCACCACGAGGCAGTAGGTGGGGGGGGGGGGGGGGGGCCTCCCAGTCCATCAGGCACACAAGAACACACCACTGTCCCCACGCAACGGCAGACATTTTATTAGGCAGCCCACCCCAGAACCTGAGGCTTCCCTGGTAGAGGGACCAGACATCCCCGTTTTCAGTGATGTTGACTACAGAGCTGGAAATGTCCTCCCTGTTTTTTTCAGGAAATTGTCCCTAGTTTTTCAAGTCAGAGATTTGTTCAGGTGTCTGTTAAGTGCTTTGAGAGTTCTCCTGGGCTCTGATGCCACAGAGGCATTAATTGCTGCAACAGGTTTGTAAAGGTTGTTGAGCAGGCTTACTAAGGTTAGGTGCTGTTATTGGGCAGTCTTGAGTTTTGGACATGCTTCATTGTGTGTGTGTGTAGCTGCTATGTGTTTGTGGTGTGTGTGTTGATGTGTGCGTGTATGTGTATATGTGTCTGTGATGTGAGGAGGGTCGTAGATGCTTTCCCGGTCATATCCAGCTCTTTTGTTTCAGTGACCCATTTTCCCCCTCAGAGAGCTCCAGTAATGCTATGGGTGGGGTCTTATTGGGGGTGTGCTGTGATGGGGGTGTTGAGGTATAAGGCGAGGGGAGGGTTGGGGGGGTGGAGGGGGGGGGGGGGGTGTCATACGCATGAGGCCCGCGCCAGTCCCACGCACTCACTTCCCCCCGGGGCAGACCCCCTGACTTGGTGAGCTGGTTTATATAAGAGACAGGAGGGCTTGCAGACAAACTAATCCCCATCAACCTCTCATACACACATTGGATATCAGTGTGTGTGTGTGTGTGTGTGCGTAAATGAGTGAATTGAATGAGTGCATGTTTGGGTGAATGTGGTTGAAAGGGCACATTAGACTCTGTCTGTGAGTTTATTAGTCTGTGACTGCGTATTTGTGTGTGTGTGTGTTCATTAGTCTGTGGACTGTGCATATTAGTGTGTGTTTCTGTGGGAGAGACGGAGGGCTTGAGAGAATATGTGTCTGCACTGTACTGTTCTACACAGGCTGGGCTTTGTTGTGTGTGTGTAAGTGATTGGTGGCTGAGTTAGTCTGTTCAACTGTGAGGGAGATAGGGAGTTTGGCTGCTTTGAAGTGCTGCTCTGCAAATCATGGACACATATACACACACACACACACACACACACACACACACACACACACACACACACAGTGTGTTTGTGAAGTGTGTTTAGCGTAAGTTATACATGGGTAAAATTAACACTGGTATCTTTTGTTTTGTTCAGTTCTCAGAAAACAGGTGCTACTGATTATTCTGTTGTTGTTGTTGTTGATTTCCCCGCAGTCTGTTTTAAATAAATAGCCGAGACGGCGAAAAGTTGTTTTGTCTCGATGAAGGGAAGGTCAAGATAGCGCTCCTTTGCTCTCACCCATTGGTCAGCTGTCTGCAGCCTTGCATTTACTGGGATGGTTGTGAAAGAGTAGTCTGCTGCTGATGCAGGACCTCTGTGTTCCAGAATGTTCACTATTTAAGATGTGAGTTACATTATTTTGTTACCTTCAAAGGTCACTGAATAGTGTAAGAGATACATTGTTTTATTCTCTACATAGTTCACTGTACAGGGAACGAGTGAACTTTTCAGATTCAGCCCCCAGTTAAAACGGTCGTCCCGCTTGAAAACACTCCCTCCCACCAGATCAAAGCAATGCCACCACCTGGCAGCTAACCAACCTAAATGCTACTTTTCTCTGAAACACCACATGGTAACAAATTCAAAGGAACAGCACACAGGGCTGGGCCGATTTTGAAACGCTAGCGTAAAAACGCCACGCTGCACCGCACCGCACCGCACCGCGCTGTGGTGTGAGTTAACGTCGTGAATCAGCACGGCTCCAGCGGAGAGAGGTGGCCAAAGGGAGACCAATGCGGGTGATGAAGTGCCTTTAGGCTGAAATTTCGTCATTCCACAGAATTACAAGCGAAATTCCTTGGAAACCTGTGAATGGCAGGGGGGGTTTCTGAGTGGGAACTCTGGAAACCCCACACACACACACACACACACACACTATACAGATAGACACACATGCACACTTATGTGGACACACACACAGTTAATTTCCAGTTAACACACCACAGCAGAAATATACACAGACACAGTGAATGTCCATACAGACGGAAAAGACACATTTTACTCACAAGCATTGATGCAGTAAATTTGGTGTAAATACACACACACACACACACACACACACACACACACACACAGAAACACACACAAACAGTTAATTTCCATGCAGACAGAGGAACCCATGTTCTCTCATGCATGCAGATGCAACCGATTTGCTGTGAATCTACACACACACACACACACACACACAAAGTGTACGAATAGGCAGGCTGTGGAGGGACACCTGGGAGGGGAGAGTTACCCCCAGCAGCAGAGGGTGACCCAGGACTTTGAGCAAAGCTGCTTCTGTCATTCTGCTAATGTGAGATGAGGAGCAGAGAGGAACTCTTTGGTTTGGCTTTGGGTGAGGAAGAGGCCTGTTTTTACTTTCATTTAATTTCTTAAATAAAAACCATTGGCAATTCTGTGGTGCTAAAAACCACATTTGGCTGTAGCAGTGACTAGATGAGCATAGTAGTCATAGCTGTTGGGTCTGTGCTAAGCACCATATGGTTAGGTTGTCTTGAGAGCGGATATCATTACGTGAGAGTTTTCTAATCATCCAAAACAGAAATTTTCCATTTTGAATGGTCCCTTGTTTGTGTTTGGTCATGCTCAAGTTCTCAGTCAAGTGAAATAAAAATAACTAATGCTTTCTTTAGATGGATGACTTCAAGGAATTGTTAATTATTTTGAGAGATCCCCTATCGTTATGAAATAGTAGGCTACTGTATTTATTTGTAATCACATTCACACAAAGCTGCAATTGTGGAAACAATTAAAACTGATTTACAATGGCAGACTGTTTTCAAAAGATGCTCTTCCTCACCATTTCTCAACTTTTGCTTCTCTCTTTCCCTTTCATTCTGCCCTACTTTTTCTTTCTCTCCCTCTTTCTTTCACTCTCCCCACCCCAACCCCTCTCCCTCTCTCTCTCCCTCTCTTTCTCTTTCTCTCTGTCTCTCTCATAGTGTTGCTAACGGCGATTAACTGCTACAGCGTGAAGGCTGCTACGCGTGTACAGGACCTCTTCGCTGCTGCAAAGCTGCTTGCCCTTGGAATGATCATTCTCATTGGCTTTGTGCAGATTGGCAAAGGTAAGACACACGCACACACACACACACACGCACGCACGCACGCACAGAGGTACTACACGGAGTAATACATGTTTATATACACACACATTTATTCCACAGCTGTAATCTGTGATAGCAGCATACTACTGTCATGACAGCCGCCTTAAACAAACACACACACACACACACTAACACGCACACACGCACACACACACACAGACACATACATCTTACCCAACACAATGGAGCCCTGGTGAGGCATGGGCCCAGTCGATAGTGAGGTGTGTGTGTGTGTGCATGTCGCAGTCCACCCAGTTCCCAATACCAGTGAGGGATTTTAGTCCAGATGAGTTTTTACAAACAGACAAGTAACATAGCCAAGAGCCAAGGGGTTTAAGTAGTGCTTACAGTGTATCCCAAAGTGCCTTGCATAAACCACACACGACAGCAAGAACCCCGGATTTCTGAATGAGGAATGTGTGTGTGTGCGTATGCGTGTGTGTGTGTGTGTGTGTGTGTGTGTGTGTGTGTGTGTGTGTGTGTGTGTGTGTGTGTGTGTGTGTGTGTGTGTGTGTGTGTGTGTGTGTGTGTTTTCTTGGCTGATAATCTCCACAGGCCCCTCGTTGTTTCAGAATAAAGCTAAGTCGTTGTAATCAGCAATGTCACCAAAAGCCTCCTTTTGTTTCAAGCTCATTGAAGAGCAATAAAAAGAAGCACACACACATACAAGCACACACACACACACACACACACACACACACACACTTACACACACACGCACTCACTCTCAGTCTCTCACACACACACAAACACGCACTCTCACAGAAGACAGACACTGACAGGGCAGCCAGACAGCAGTAAACACTGTGCCATTGTTGGGGTTTTGTAAAGGGGCGCAGAGAGCCAGTTTTGAACTAACAGGTTTAAATGTTCCAGTTCTGTGCAAAAACAAGCTGCTGACTCTTGCTTAGGAAAGTCTGTGTGTGTGTGTGTGATTCAGGGAAGAAACATAAAAAGAGTATGATACGCTGACCTAAATATTGACCTATACATGGTCATTCTGTGGCATGTTAGTGTATGGTACTGGTCTGTATTTTTGGCCCTGTGTGTGTGTGTGTGTGGGGGGGGGGGGGGGGGGGTATTTCCTGGAGGTTTATAACAGTAGTGTCTGTCACAATATAGGGGCCATGATACAATACTTATTGAGATACATGTTGATTCTGAATAATGACCATGTCCACGACAGGATTCTCTTTGATACCTGTCCTAATTCTATATGACTGAAAAGGCAAAGCCTACAGCATACCACAGCATACCACATAACAAAACACTTTATTTGAAGCCCTCTAAGAGTTTAAATACTAATGTTCATTTCATTTAAAAATGTGAATTAAAATGTTTTTTTTATTCTGCCTCCATACAACAGCAACTGTATCAACATGTATAGCACACCACGATATATCACCATATCGATATATGGAGAACGCCACTGCTTGGTCAGCACCACGCTATGCCCCCGGTGCCACGTGAAGTTGGCACTTGGTGCAGACGTGGGCACAGCGGGCGAAGGGGAGGGCAGGCAAGGGGCCTCGGTCACACCACCGCCCCCAGATCTGCTGATGGGCAAACAGAACCAGGGATTGTCCTGTAGTGTGTGTGTGTGTGTGTGTGTGTGTGTGTGTGTGTATGAGTGTGTGTTTGAGTGTGTGTGTATGTGTGTATGTGTGTGTGTGGGGTGGATCAGACATAATGGGGCAGATCAGGACAGGGTGAGAAAGATGCAAGGACACAGAAAGGGTAATGGAGTGGGATAGAGAAAGAAGGGGAGGTGGGCGAGAGACATGGAGAGAGAGAGGGAGAGAGAGCGAGAGAGAGAAAGGGGAGGTGAGGGGGGGAGAGAGAGAGAGAGAGAGAGAGAGAGAAAGAAAGAAGGGGAGGAAAGAGAGAGAGTAGCTGGGAAAAGGAGGGATGGGGAAGGCCATGAAGAATGACAATAGAAAAGAAGGAAAGGGAGGGAGGAGGGGTGTGAGGTAGTGAGGTGGAAACAGATGAAGAGAAAGAGACAGAGAGAGATGGAGAGGGAGAGATGGAGAGGGAGGGAGGGAGGGATGGAGGGAGTAGTGTTATTGGGTTTCTAGCATGCAGAGTTGGCACAGGATGGTCAATCACATCCAAATGGACACACACACACACACGCACACACACACACATGCACACTACACCCAAATCCATTCAGTTCATCACACAGACTATAAAGAGGGAGAGGATTCCACTAAAGGATAGTGCAGGTGTGTGTGAGAGAGTGAGTGTGAAATGTTGACATGAGAGAGAGATAGAGAAAGAGAGACGGAGACAGACAGACAGACAGAGTGAGAGAGAGTGTTTGTGTGTGTGTGTGTGTGGAGGCAAAGCTATTGTGAAGTTAGACACTCCCAGGCCTGTTAGGATCAAAGTCTTAAACCCTCGAATTCCGCCGTGCGGTGCACAATGGCTGGAAGAGGCCCGTCCAGATCGCATTAGAAATGCTGAGGACCGTTCAGACGCCCACACAGCCACCAGACCGCGCGGGAACAGCCTGTGCCTGTCGGAGTTAGTAGGGACCAAAGACTCTCTCTCTCTCTCTCTCTCTCTCTCTCTCTCTCTCTCTCTCTCTCTCTCTCTCTCTCTCTCTCTTTCTCTTAGTCACACACACAGACACACACACTAGGGCTTTGACTTTTGCTCAAAAATCAGTAAGACCTATATTGGTATCAAACTTAAGTTGTGGCTACGTGAATGAAAGGCTAAATATTTATGCGTGTTAATATAATACAAGATGTTGTTACGACACAGTTAATGCTCCATCGGAAATACACAAGCTTATAGGAATCTTTCCTGCACCTAGTCAATGATGTTTTTTTAAGAAGAACACCGTGTGATGACTGTTTTTTAATGAACAGTCAGACATGTCACTTTGTCCTTCCTCGTGATTTTCCCCTCTTGCTTTGGGAAGCCAAAGTAGCGCCACACAGTGTGGTATTAAGCGCCGCACTCTTGCTTTTCAAACTGTCAGGAGTGTAGATTTAAAACTCTTCGTCAGGCACGCTTGTTGCTTACATGCACACACATTTAGCCTACAAAAAATAATACCCATAACAGGTTTGAATATTGAGGGCTGCCATTCGAATATCTATAATTTTTTATTATATTATAATAATATAATATTATAATTATATTCGAATAACGAAGTTTGGAGTCAAAGCCCTAACACACACACACACACACACACACACACAGACATACTTACTCTTACACAAAACACCATGACAATTTCTGGCACACAAAGCAGTCTCTACCTTTTTAATGAATTCAGAAAAGAATTGTGCTGTAAGACCCAATCTAAGACCGTTTCTTAAAATGACTCATTATTGCTTGTTGTCTTGCTAAGTCCACCACACACACACACACACACACACACACACACACACACACACACACACACATAAACTCTCTTTCTATGTGTGTGTCTGCCTCTCTCTGTCTCCCACTCTCTCTCTCACACACACACAGATACACACACACACACACTCACACTACTTTCACTTGTGCACAGTGTGTGGGGTCATGGCTCAGCTGTTCACATTGTCTGCCTCTCTGTCCACACATGCTCAGCTTGGTTTGATCACCTCTGAGCTCTTTTTCACTCAGCACACCAACTGTGCATTCTGGACAGGAGTGGCATATGTTTGTGTGTGTGTGTTTGGCTGTGTCCGAAATTCATAAAATGCTGCCTTCGAAGGTTCCTTCGCTTTGCACAATTTTGAAGGAAGCACAGATGAGCCAGGGCGTCCGAAATGAAGATTGTAATGACCACCTTGATGCCTGCTTAAGGTGCATGGCTAGTTAGACAGTGAAGGCAGCAAGTCACTAGCTTCTTGTTTCGGACATAGCCTGTGTGTGTGGGTTCATGAGTGTGTGTGTGTGTGTGTGCGTGTGTGTGTGTGTGTGGTGTTGTTGTTGGGGGATGTGGAGGATAGCCAGTCTGTGCTCAGATAAGCGCCACACCAACAGCTCCATTCCTGGGCAACCCCCAACCCCAACCCCAAACCCACCCCACCCCATCTCAGGTGGTGAGCTGAAACTGTAAAAATATTGTGAGAGTTACGTGTGTGTGAATACATCTGTGTGAGTGGGTGTGTGTGAATTCATCTCTGTGAGAGGGTGTGTGTGAATACATCTCTGTGAGCGGGTGTGTGTGAATACATCTGTGTGAGTGTGTGTGTGTGAATACATCTGTGAGCGGGTGTGTGTGAATACATCTGTGTGAGCGGGTGTGTGTGTGTGAATACATCTGTGTGAGCGGGTGTGTGTGTGTGAATACATCTGTGTGAGCGGGTGTGTGTGTGTGAATACATCTGTGTGAGCGGGTGTGTGTGTGTGAATACATCTGTGTGAGCGGGTGTGTGTGTGAATACATCTGTGTGAGTGTGTGTGTGTGTGTGAATACATCTGTGTGAGCGGGTGTGTGTGAATACATCTGTGTGTGTGTGTGTGTGTGTGTGTGAATACATCTGTGTGAGCGGGTGTGTGTGTGTGAATACATCTGTGTGAGCGGGTGTGTGTGAATACATCTGTGTGAGTGTGTGTGTGTGAATACATCTGTGTGAGTGTGTGTGTGTGTGTGTGAATACATCTGTGTGAGCGGGTGTGTGTGTGTGAATACATCTGTGTGAGTGTGTGTGTGTGTGAATACATCTTTGTGAGCGGGTGTGTGTTGCGTGTGGTTAAGATCCCTTGCGGTTGTACGCCCGCTACTTCTGTTGTCTTTGTGCAGGTCACTGCAGGGCGTGTCTGCTGATAAGCGCAAAGGAAACATGAGCACCAAGAAAGCCAAGCACGGGCAGGAAAGAAAGACAGACAGAAAGAAAGAGAGGGAGGAAGGGAGGGAGATGGTGAGAGGTGTGGAAATGGAGAGCGAGCGAAAAAGGGTAACGATGAAAAGAGAGAAAGTGAAGAAGAAACCGGAGAGTGGGTCAAGAGTGAGACAGCTGGGGAGGCCGATTGCCAGAGAAGAAAGAGAGAGAGAGAGAGAGAGAGAAGGGCATGGAGAGAGTAAGAGAAAGAGAGAGAGGAATAGAGAGAGGGGGATAGAGTAAGAGAAAGAGAGAGCGGGAGAGAGGGGGGATGGAGAGAGTAAGAGAAAGAGAGAGGGGGATAGAAAGAGAAAGAGAGAGCAGGATAGAGAGAGTAAGAGAAAGAGAGAGGGGGGGAGAGAGAGGGATAGAGAGAGTAAGAGAAAGAGAGAGCGAGAGAGAGGGGGATAGAGAGAGTAAGAGAGAGAGCGGGAGAGAGAGGGAAAGGGAGAGTAAGAGAAAGAGAGAGGGGGATAGAGAGAGTAAGAGAAAGAGAGAGGGGGATAGGGAGAGTGATAGAGAGAGTAAGAGAATGAGAGAGCGAGAGAGAGAGAGGGAAAGAGAGTAAGAGAAAGAGAGAGGGGGATAGAGAGAGTAAGAGAAAGAGAGAGGGGGAGACCTTTATAGTCAGATTAGGTCTTTGACTGCCACATGCACACACTGTCTGGGAGCAAACAAATTGCGCCACGATGCCATTAATAAACCGATAATAAATCTCTAATTTCCTTGTGGAGGCATGCCAACACTGGGTCTGCACACACAAAACCACACACACACACACACAATGCCACACAAGACTGGGTCTGCACACACAAAACCACACACACACACACACAATGCCACACAAGACTGGGTCTGCACACACACACACACAATGCCACACATGCCAAGACTGGGTCTGCACACACAAAACCACACACACACACACAATGCCACACAAGACTGGGTCTGCACACACAAAACCACACACACACACACAATGCCACACCAGACTGGGTCTGCACACACAAAACCACACACACACACACACACAATGCCACACATGCCAAGACTTGGTCTGCACACACAAAACCACACACACACACAATGCCACACAAGCCTAGACACGCACACACAAAACCACACACACACACACACAATGCCACAGATGACAAGACTGGGTCCACACACACAACCACACACACACAATGCCACACAAGCCTAGACACGCACACACAAAACCACACACACACACACTGCCACACAAGCCTACACACACAATGCCACACAAGCCTAGACACACACACAATGCCACACATGCCAAGACTGGGTCTGCACACACAAAACCACACACACAATGCCACACAAGCCTAGACACACACATACTCACGTGCGTGCGCTGCCAAACAAACCTAGACACACACACACACTGTCACACAAATTGTCACACAAGTCTAGACACACACACACACAAAACCACACACACGCGCTGTCACACAAGCCTAGAGACACACATACTCACATGCATGTGCTGCCACACAAACTTAGACACACACACACACTGTCACACACATTGTCACACAAGCCTAGACACACTCACACACACACACACTAGCCTAGACACACACAAACACACACACAGGCACAGTGTCACACAAGCCTAGACACACACACAACATACACACGCTGTCACACAAACCTACACACACGCATACACACACAGGCACACACTGTCACACAAGCCAAGACACACTCACATACAGGCACACACATGGTCACACAAGCCAAGACACACTCCACTCTGTAGTGGAATGGTAGTTCTAGTACAGCTATAAGTAATCTAAACAAACAAATGTCATCTGTACACAGAGAGACACACACACACACACACACACACACACACACCAGCCAGTTGTTCAGTAATTACTGGAGGGATCAGCGTTTCAAGTTCACTGTGTTTAATCTGTGTTTACCTCTTTGCTGCAGGTATGCTGTGAAGTGTTCAACAACAGTCATCTAAGCTCCAAAAGCTGTTGTTTGATCATGTAGGCAGTAATGTCAAGTACAGGCCTGTGTAAAGCTGTGCGCGTGCAAATACACAGGGACACAGCATGTTATGTGATATCCTCGTACTTAATTTATAGCCTTTCCTGACCTCTTTAGCATTGCATTGAAACACACACACATGCACACAGACAAACAAACACAAACAAACAAATGAATACACAAACATGCATAGAAATGCAGACATATGCTTCACATGGCCTGTGTGAAAGCTAGTTAGCCAGTCTCTGTCTGTGTGTGGTTGTGAGGTGTCCTGTAGTTTGTCCTGTAGTTTATGTATCATTGGTGCTCTTTTGAAGACCTGAGAGCATGCTTTGGACATGAGGTTCCCTCTCGATGTCCAGCTCTCTCATATTCCTCCTCCTCTCTTTTGACTTTATTAGTTCCCTCTCTCTCTCTCTCTCTCTCTCTCTCTCACTCTCTTTTTCTCCCTCTCTCTCTCTCTTGCACTCTCTTTTTCTGCCTCTTACTCACTCTCTCTCTCGTTAATCCTTTATTTGGTAAGTTGCTGATGGTATTGCCCTTTGCGATAGCTTGGCAGAGCCATGCTTGTTTAAGCTACATGCTCTGTGTGATTTTGTGTGTGTGTGTGTGTGTGTTTGTGTTAGTTGGTTTCAGGATGTGTGTGTCTGATAAAAATGTTGTTGTCTAGGTGATGTGGACTCCCTGCTCCCAGAGAATTCATTCCAAGGGACAAACACGAACGCAGGAAACTTGGGTCTGGCACTCTACAGTGGGCTCTTCGCCTATGGGGGCTGGTGAGACACATACACACATACACACACATGGACACACGCACACACGCACACACACACACACCGGGATACATACAAAGTTGAGCCATGGGGAAATGACTATTATTAACATTTAATAATTTATTTGATTTATATAATATTAATGCTGATGTGTATTATTATTATTATTATTATTATTATTATTATTATTATTATTATTATTATTATTATTATTGTAGATCTTATTCTGAAAGTGAGCAAGGGGAAATGGTAGCCTCTGTCCAGTGGGTCCTACTGAGACTTAGCACAGCAATCACATCAACCGCTCGTCATGGGAGGGCAATCTCATCAGCAGCCAGCCATGTTTAGAAATCCCCGTTTGCTTTAATCTCCCAGACTACAGCAAGAGTCTGTGGCACCTTTTAAAGAGTCTTTCCCTGTTTTATCTTCCTTCTTCATTCATTCTGCCTCCCCCATACATATTTGTCTTTATGTTTAAGATTCTTGGTTGACAGATTTACACAGGTACAATATTAAAAAAAACATGTTATAAAACCAAAAATACTTGGGTAGAATGTTTAAAACATGCATTTTACAAAAAAATAAGAATAGCTTACAAGAGCTAGTAATAGTCAGAAATTCATCATTTATTATTAGTCTTTTCATAATTCATTGTTATGCATTGCATAATAAATATCTAGAACAATATGTGCTGTGTTTACTAAATGTAGAGCATTTCATGACATAAGCATGGTCTTAGTGTGCTTCCAAACAATTAAAAGAAAAAGAACATGCAACAAATACACAACAAAAACATCTAAAAAACATCTAGGATAAAACATGTAATAAGAAGGCAAGGCATGTTAAGAAGCTTGCCACAGTTATGGAAAACCTGGGGAAGTCATGGAATTTTAAGACCCCATTTTCACATTTGTGTATGAAAATTAGTGGGAGTCCTGTATGTCACGACTGTATTTCCAAATAAAATGCTACGTGTGAGTGCTCAACAGCAACAGGCCCTTGCCCAACAAATGACCGATCCCACAGCCCCAATGATGAATGAAACATAATTATGAGCACACAGTAGGGGGGTTTACTAATTGTCAAAATGTAGGCTGGCTGAGCAAGAAATGTTTGGGCGAATGATCCACATGAATTTCAGTGAGACAAAACGAGGGATAAAAATAGTAATGGAGAGAAGGACTTTTAAACACAGCAACTATGCAGGTCAGAACGGATGCACTGGAGTTAGAGCAGTGTCTGTGCCTAAAAAAAAAAAACCCTTGTGTTTCTTATAGGTGCTGATAAATGTGTAAAGACATTTACATCATATCATAAATGGTCCTGATATCCATCAGCTTCACCAACAGGAATGGACAGAAATTGATTACAAAAAAGCAGAAAAAAACAGCACATTCTGTATTATCAACCTCAAAAGGGGTCACTTGGTAACATTGGGAAGGAATAAAATAACAAAAAGTTTCAACAAAACAATAAAAACTCAAAACTCTTAGCTGTTAACCAGCTTCAGTGGTAGTGCTCCGAAGCTGATGTGTCTCATGTTGCCTGTCTCTTTCGGTTCTCCACTCAGGAACTACCTGAACTTTGTCACAGAGGAGATGATCGACGCACACAAGTGAGTCCTCCAGTACATTCTGTGTACATGTTTTCAATGTATCTTTGTCTATATTTACACATGCTTACACATACAGTAACGTACAAAAATGCTGTCAACTAGGAATGCCTTCAAAAGTGGAAGTGTTAATCATTTATGTTCGTCAATCGACAAAATGCAGTGAATGAACAACAGAGAAACTTAAATCAAATCAATATTTGGTGAAACTTTTGTCAAAAACAATTTATGCCCATGAAGTCCTTTCAGCCGCATGGGTATTTTAACATTAAACATGTAGATGGCTAAAAAAAATACAGTACTGTGCAAAAGTTTTAGGCAGGCGCCTTCAGACCAACATCAAGTCACACAAAGGGGTACACACAAAGATTTTGCAGGAGTGCAGTACTTAGGTGTATGATCAACCAATTACACCAAATTGGTTGTATATGTCAGGAAGGCTACATCCACAGAAGATCTGTGGTTAGTTCTTCAAGATGTTTGGAGCAAGCTACCAGCCGAGTTTCCTCAAGGGTGGTCACACCAAATATTGATTTGATTCAGGTTTCTCTTTTGTTCATTCACTGCATTTTATTGTTTGAGGAACATAAATGATTAACACTTCCATTTTTGAAGGCATTCCTAGTTGACAGATTTTTTTCACACCTGCCTAAAACGTTTGCACGTTACTGTAAATGCACAGATGTAGAAAACAGGAGCGTGTTTGTATGTGTGTGTTTTATGTATGTGTTTGTGTATGTGTTTGTGTGTGTGTGTGTGTGTGTGTGTGTGTGTGTGTGTGAACACTAGGCCACATGATGTACGCACATAATGTGTGTAACGTAAATGGATAAATGCTCCTGTATTGATTTGCATTGGATCATTCATCTCTTTTATATTTTGTCGATGTTAATGTGTGTGTGTGTGTGTGTCACAGGAACCTGCCTCGGGCCATTATCATCTCTCTGCCCATTGTGACCAGTGTGTACGTGCTGACCAACCTGGCCTACTTCACCACACTATCAAACGAAGAGATGTTCACCTCTGACGCTGTGGCAGTGGTGAGACTCTCTCACACACACACACACACACACACACACACACACACACAGAGGGAGACACAGACACACTCGCCTATCCACAGATACACATAACGCATGCAAATATACACTTGTAAAAATGTGCAACACAATCATACTTGCGCTTACACACACACACACACACACACACACATATATATATATATAATATATATAACTGACACTGGAGAGGAATGGCTGTCATACATGTAGAGGTGCTGATTTTAAGAAAAATTTGCAGTGGTCTCTTAATTTTTTCCAGAGCTGTATGTACACAAACACGTGTGTGAGCAGAGATGCTGATTTAGTTACTCACCAGAACTGTGTGTGTGTGTGTGTGTGTGTGTGTGTGTGTGTAGGACTTTGGGAACTACCACCTTGGGCCCATGGCGTGGATCATACCGGTGTTTGTGGGGCTTTCTTGCTTCGGCTCCGTCAACGGGTCTCTCTTCACATCCTCAAGGTAATGGTGTGTGTGTGTGTGTGTGTGTGTGTGTGTGTGTGTGTGTGTGTGTGTGTGTGTGTGTGTGTGTGTGTGTGTGTGTGTGTGTGTGTGTGTGTGTGTGTGTGTGTGTGTGTGTGTGTGTGTGTGTGTGTGTGTGTGTGTGTGTGTGTGTGTGTTCACGTAAGAGTGAGTGTCCATGAATGAGTTTGTCAGTGACTGAGTGTGTCTATCTTAAGTAGAGTACAGATACTTTATTTATCGTGAAGGACATGAAGGTAAATGAACTATAATTGCAGTGATGTCCTTTGCTTAATGTCTGCCTCTCTCCTTCTATTCTCAGGCTGTTCTTCGTTGGCTCTCGGGAAGGTCACCTGCCCAGCCTGCTGTCCATGATCCACCCCAGCCTGCTGACGCCACTGCCCTCGCTCATTTTTACTGTACGCAACATACACACACACACTCTCACTCACTCACTTCTCACACACACACACACACACACACACACATGCACTCTCACTCACTCACTTCTCACACACACACACACATGCACTCTCACTCACTCACTCACTCATCACACACACACACAGATACACATACACACACACCAACACTCACACACACACGCATTCTCTCTCACACACATACATTTTTACACACATGCACTCATTTAACACACATATATGTACATCACACACACACAGACACTCATGTAACACATACATTTAACACACATACAAACATGTACATCACACATATGTTAACACACTCCAGTCTAGATCACCCTTATAATATTCTCTGTTACTACAGTCACTGAATTAATAAACATAAAAAATAAATAATAAATGATAAATAAACATATAAATTAATCTACATTGAAAAGAAAACCTATGGCCTTATATTTATATATTTCTCTCTCTCTTTCCCCCTCTCTCTCTCTCTCTCTCTCTCTGTCTCTCTCTCTGTCTCTCTCTCTCTCTGTCTCTCTCTCTCTCTAGTGTTTCATGACGTTGCTCTACGCCTTCTCCAACGACATCTACTCCGTCATTAACTTCTTCAGCTTCTTCAACTGGCTGTGCATCGCCTTGGCCATCATTGGCATGATGTGGCTGCGCTACAAGAAACCTGAGCTGGAACGCCCAATCAAGGTGAGCCTGCCCCTCTAGACCCCACTCCTGATTGGTCACCTAGGCCAGAAGCAGAGGCGGAGATCCCGCCTTCAGGAAGTAAACGCCCTGCTACATATTTGATCCAACCATTTTTTCAACCAGCTGATCCTAATGAGCACCCAAGTCATCAGGCAGGTAGACAAAGATGGTAGATATGCCCACTTCGTGGTAGTTCATGTCTATGGGGGCAAAGTGGGGATCAGTTCTGGGCTGCTTGCAGGGGTGTGTCGATGACATTTCTGCTCCTCGTGGCCTCATGGTTGGTCCTCTGCATACGGCATAAAGGGGGATTTGTGTTGCTGTCCCCAACATACGTTACCCAGGTCACAAGTTACTTTGGTGATACAATCACTCAACCTGCACGCATGGGCAACAGACAGCCTCTGGCGGTCAGTAGAAACAGAGGCGATTCCAGACTCTGTTTTGGCACTAAGCAAAAACCCACCACTTTCACTAAAAAACTTAAAACTTCATTGCCACCGCTGCAGTTTAAAAATTGACAACCCTTTATCGTCCTAGGGGCTCAAAGCAATCCCCTGTGTTGCCTGTTGGCTAGCTATGGCCTGGCAAACCAGCCCCCCGTACATTTTATTTTATACTGAGGGTCTGGCCTTGCTGCCATTGACATTTATGTATTCGGACCAAGCAAATCCAAGCCCATCGGCGAACAGAGGGTGTGTTTGTGAGCGATGACGTTGACTTTGTGTGCTACATTTGAATTGTAGTGCGTAGGTAGGCTAATTGCATACGTGCCGATGACACGTTAGCGACTGGGTAAAGGCAGAGCCACTTGTTTTAAACTTTAGCAGAGTCCACACGTCCAGGAAGAAATCGTTTCTCAGTGCAGCAAGGCCAGATCTTCTGTACAAGATGAAATGACGTACGAGGGGCTGGTTTACCAGGCTAGGTTAGCTACACCTCTGAGTTAAAACGAAATGGACCCTCTGACCTCATCTCCCCTCGTTGTGTAGGTGAACCTCCTGCTGCCCATCATGTTCATCGCGGCGTGTGTGTTCCTGATCGTGGTGTCCATCTGGCAGACGCCGAAGGAGTGTGCCATCGGCTTTGGCATCATCGCCACCGGTGTGCCCGTCTACTTCATCGGGGTCTACTGGCAACAGAAGCCCAAGTGGCTCTTGCAAGCTATCTGTAAGTCTCTCTCTCTCTCTCTCTCTCTCTCTCTCTTTCTCTTTCTCGCCCCTCTCTGACTCCTTTTCTTCACACTCTCTCTGTCTCTTTCGCTCTCTTTTTTTCTTTTTTTCTTTTTTTCTTTCTTTCTTGCTCTCTTGCTTTCTCCCACTCTTTTTCTCTTCACTCTGCGTGTGGCATAGAGAGAGTTGCCATTTTTCTTGACCTCTTAACAATACCCAAACGTAACAGTGTGCCTGAATTGTTGTGTCAAATTTGGTTAAACTGTCAAATGTCATATTATGTGGCAGTAATAAACATGGTCTCTCTTTCTCTTTCTCTTCCCCACCCCAACCCACCCACCCTACCCATACTCCACCCTGGCTCTGGACCCCACTCCACCCCACGCTGCAGTCTCCTCCACAGTGCTGTGTCAGAAGATGTTGCAGGTGGTGCCCCAAGAGTCTTGAATATGAAGGGGCTCAGAAAACACATCCCAACATTTCCACCTTCTCCTCTACACACACACACACGCACACACCGACAAACACACAACGGCACACACACACCCACACAACGACACACAGACACTTACACGAACACACATACACATACACAGTGTTATATGTTAAGTGTGTTGCCGAAAAGTGACTTGAAACACCTTTAATCACAATGGCAGACGTGTACCGTTTAAGAAAACACACTCCTATGGCATATGAGTTTTAGGCCTGTAGTTGTTTTTAATCAGGAACCAGTTCGCACATTCTGTTTTGAGTGCTTGTAAGAATTTTGCTCTGTAGTAGTGTGTGACTGTGTGCACTGCTATGTGTATGTGTGTGTGTTTGTGTGCATGTGCCTGTGCGTGTGGTGTGTGCTGGGTCTAACCCTATTGTGTGATGTGTGTGTGTTTGTAGTCCCTCTGCTGGGCTTCCACATTCTCCTTGGGTCTCTGCTGCTAGGAAACATATGAGTCTCTGTAATTACATTCTTAACAGCCCCCCTGAAACCACACACACACACAATTTTTAGCTGTTAAGGTTCAAAGGAAGATGGACCAATATGCTGTGCCTTTCTCGTTTTTGTTTTTAAAGGGTGAAGTTTATTTTCCTATTTGAGTGAAGCTCCTTTTTGGCCACGCAGTAGACCTATCTCTCCTGCTGTTATTATTACTGTTGTTTTCATTGTTTTTATTATTTGAAGAGTTGTGTTTGTGTATTGCGAGCAACCCACTGAGTATTAGTACTAACACA
Source organism: Coilia nasus (assembly GCA_027475355.1). Lineage (NCBI taxonomy): Eukaryota > Metazoa > Chordata > Actinopteri > Clupeiformes > Engraulidae > Coilia > Coilia nasus. The sequence goes on from CM050208.1 coordinate 17,015,730, forward strand.
CTACCATGAGAATAGGTCTTAAAGGAGAAGTTTGGTGTGAATTAATCCATAGCCCTGTCGTTCGAGGTCACAGGGTGCTGTTTGGTGAAGCAGCACAGACTGAATAATGAACTGGTAATTAACACTAACTGAATGGGGCATAGAAACTAACTTTCAGTTTCATTTCCCTATACGCCATTCAGTTAGTGTTGGCTACCCGGTCATTATTCAGTCTATGTTGCTTTTTCTCATACTTTTTTTTTCTACCAACTGCACTTTGTGACCTCGAACAACCCGGGCTATGGATCGATTCACATCAAACTTCTCCTTTAACTACTGCTCTAATGGAAGTACAGTACTCATTGTCAGTACATACAGTCTCAACTCAAGTACAGTTCTCCTCGCTGTCTGTTCAGTAGTTCTGAGTAATAAGCTGGTCCAGTGCTAATTTGAGCTGTTCCCCTCTTGGTATAGGCGACGCAAGTTTAGTCACTTACCCTGGAGAATGTTGACTCCAAGCAAGCGGTAAACGTTCTAATAGAGATGTCTTGTTTCTTAACTGTCCTTGTAAAACAAAGCCATACGGTTGTTCTGTTAAGAGATTTACTACGTACCTTGACTTAACTTACGGGTCAGTCAGTAAGCCTCATAACCCCCCCCGGACACTCAGCCTCAGCCTCATTCAATGGTCACCACCACTACTACTACTAATGGTCTTAAATACTTCAGTGTTATCAGTACTTGCAGTGAATACACTACTAGCTGACATGCCTTGAGTTCAAGACCTCTCTGCGTAGAGCCCTCAGTTAGTCCCAAAAATACTAACTCTCCACTGAGACCAGTGCCAACCCTGAGCTGCTTCCCCCCCTGACCCTTCCTCCTCTGAGAGAGGAACAGTAGGGGCCTCTTCAGTCAAGGGCACCACACACTGACACACTCACACACATACACACAGAGCAGTCAGGGGTACCACACACTGACACACTCACACACACACACACACACACAGCAGTCAGGGGCACCACACACTGACCCACACACGCACTGATCCACATAAACACACACTGCCGTGCACACACACACACTGACACACATACACACTGACACACAGGGCAGTTCCTAATCCGGGCGCTGTAGCAAAGCTCCAAACGCACACAGAGTTCACACTGGAACAGCAACAACTCACTGTCAGTAGCTCATTAATGATCTGCCAGCGTGTAAACTAGCGCTCTCTTTCTTTGTGTGTGTGTGTGTGTGTGTGTGCGTGCTTAAGTACAGTGCCACATCCAAGTTACACCCTCTCGGCCTTGCAGGTATGTTGAGACCACACAATCACAGGGTTTGTGTTTGTGTGTATGGGGGGTGGGAGCATTAGAGAAAGTGTGTGTTGTCAAGGAGACCTTTTGTTGGACCAAAATCAGTTGGTGACTTTTTCCTGTAAAATTCCTGGTTGTGTGTGTGTGTGTGCGGTTGAGATGTTTGAGCACTGCTTCTCTATGTAAATCTGGATAAATGTCGGCGTTGGATTAAGAAAAAAAAAAAAAAAAAAAAATGTTCTTCCCCCAAGAAGTTCAACAACTTTCAAGCAGTTAACATAGAGGCCTAGAGGTATCTGTTGAATCCCTGCCCAGGGAGAAATAGAAAATAGTTTGTCTGGAGCTAGGGACAGTCTGTGTGTGTGTGTGTGTGTGTGTGTGTGTGTGTGTGTGTGTGTGTTTGTCTGGGTGCGCGCAAGCGTGTCTGTGTGATTGTTTATTACAAAAACCTAGAAGCCGTTATTAGGGACTCGTGTTGGAGTGTGGGCTAGACATCCCCTCTCCTCAGGTCATAAACTACTTGTTACTCTCATTTTTTTATTTTTTTTTGTCTAATTTTTATTTTGTTTTCTTTTTCATAGGTGTTGCTCTGTATGTTTTTTTTCCTTCGACTTTTGCTCAGATGTTTGCATCTGTGCTTTTAGAGCAGCAGTTTTGACTAACCCTCGAAGCGTTCTGTAGACAAGACTTATTTATTTGTAGAGATCCTACCGTAGTGCTCTTATTTGTATTTTTTTATGGGGCATTTGTGAAGAAAACGTTCAAAAATAAAACATTCAGTAGCCTCATGTCTATCTTACTTTGTGATATTTTATGTTGTGTGTGTGTGTGTGTGTGTGTGTGTGTGCATGGTCAATACAGCTGCACTTGTAATCTTCGCTGACAGTAAAGAGAAGAATGAAATGGGCGATATCAGCTCTATGAGTTTGTGTGATGAGTAAGAATTGCCCGTGTGTGAGACGGTGTTTTCTGAACCATGGGAAGCTGTGTGCTTGTGTTGGCGAAAATTGTCTGTGTTTTGGCATACTGTAGTTTTTGGCGGGTTCATGTGCTTTGAGGAGAGGGGCAAAAAGGTTGACCTCAACATGTGTAACACATGAAGACAAAACAAAATAAAACTTTATTTAGGGAAATGGACTACACTTCAAGAGGACTAGAGTTGGGGCAGAACAAAGCCAGGGAGTAGTGTGTGCGAGCGTGATTTGGAAAGTCTGTGTGTGTGTGTGTGTGTGTGTGTGTGTGTGTGTGTGCGCGCGTGCGTGCGTGTGTGTGTGTGTAAAAGAGGGTTGAGAAAAAATGTATTCAGCTGAGTGCAACAAATGTAAACCGAGATGAAAGAGTTTCTACAGAGACGCATAAAGGCAGAAGCAGTCCATTACCTTCAGCACCGAAGTGGACATGCAAGCAATTAAAACTGAACTGAGACAAATGATGAGTCAGTGATGAAAAACTTTCAGGCTTGCTCCCAAAGTCATGTGTGTGACTCATACTCAATTTGAGTTGTATTCAAATTGCTGTGTGTGTGTGTGTGTGTGTGTGTGTGTGTGTGTGTGTGTGTGTGTGTGTGTGTGTGTGTGAGATAAAGGCACGCCTCAACCCTGTGGGTCTGAGAGGTTGGGGCTACTACCATTGCACTCAGAGCCCCATACCTGTCAAACAGGTTGTTCCTTTGTGTGTGTGTGTGTGTGTCTGTGTGTGTCTGTGTGCCAAAGTAGCATTTCTAAGTTTTAAGGAACAATGTTGGCAAACCCCAGGCATTTTAATTGCACAAACATTTCACAATGACAGGATAAATTTGTGTGTGTGTGTGTGTGTGCTTGTGTGTTTGTGTGTGAAGAGCAGCGGACCACACTGCAGCTTTGGGGGAAACCACGCAAGAGTCATATGACCTCCTTAAGATGGATCAGCCAAACCTTGGAAACACACACACACACACACACACACACACAAACACACAGATTTTAGCACATGCCCATAGTAGAAATGAAATACACACACATATGCCTTACACACCCAGCCATATATTTTCTTTACACTATCTTACTTCACACATACTGTCCTGATGTGGTCTAATAATTATGCAGATGTAGTAACACTGATCTATACAAGTCTATAAAAACACAAGCATACATATTTTGTCTCTGACACACACACACACGCACACACACACACACAGTGAAAGTGTGTGTGTAGATAAGACAGGACTTCTATTTGAGCGGTTGTGTTCCGGTAGCAAACGTGCGTGCACACACAATGGAATTTAACTATGGAAGTTAAGAATGTATCCAGTAGCAAACTGGATGGGCAAGGTACTGAATACCTACAGGAAGCTGTCTATCTCATATTTATTTACAAACAGACACACACACATACACACTCACACACATCAAGGGAGTTATCACAACACACCAATGCGTGAGCAGTCACACATTTTACTCAGCCTCAGGAAGTTCTGAGTCATGAGTCATATTTGCGGTGAGGATGAAATGTCTCCAGTTTTCATGTCTAGGCCAGATGGAGCTCTGCCATGCAATGCTAGGCGATGATAGGTGTCAGATGTAGCAGTTAAACTGGTGAAGAAAAATTCTCAGAACATCTACTCGGAGGTATCAAACATTAATGTGTGTGTGTGTGTGTGTGTGTGTGTGTGTGTGTGTGTGTGTGTGTCAGGGATGGAAATTGGCACCAGCCAAATGCTGGTGAAGTACGAAAGTGACTGGTAGATTTCAGACACAAAATATCAATTTGCTATTGAGCAGCTGGTGAATTTCACCATTTATTTATCAGTGGCTGATAAAGTTTCACATTTTGTAAAGTTAATTTCCACCCCTGGTGTGTGTGTGTGTGTGTGTGTGTGTGTGTGTGTGTGTGTGTGTGTGTGTGTGTGTGTGTGTGTGTGTGTGTCAGGGATGGAAATTGGCACCAGCCAAATGCTGGTAAAGTACGAAAGTGACTGGTAGATTTCAGACACAAAATATCAATTTGCTATCGAGCAGCTGGTGAATTTCACCATTTATTTGTCAGTGGCTGGTAAAGTTTCACATTTTGTAAAGTTAATTTCCACCCCTGGTGTGTGTCTGTGTGTGTGTGTGTGTGTGTGTGTGTGTGTGTGTGTGTGTGTGTGTGTGCACGCGTGTGTGAGTATGTGGTTCTAGTGTTTACCTTCACACTTTGTCTACAAAGGATGAACTTCCCTTTGATCTTCTGTACTATGCTGCAACTATTTATCAAACATTGTACGATAGTTGGAACAATGTATCAACAATGTACCAACCATGTACACCATGAGTCGTTTGTGTAAAGCAGCTACTCCTGTGCATGGGTCAGGTAACAGAGGGACAGAAGGGGATGTTATTTTTAGGATAAATGTACCCCGCCGCCTCCTCCACCACCAACCACCCACCCACCCAAAAAGATGACCGGGGCAGGGAGGAGGGGGTGGGGTGGGGTCAAGGAGGAGGGGGTGGGGTGGGTGCAGGGAGGAGGGGGTGGGGTGGGGTCAAGGAGGGGGTGCGGTGAGGTCAAGGGGTAGGGGGTTGGGTGGGGTGGGGTCAAGGAGGAGGGGGTGGGGTGAAGGCAAGTGGCGCCTATGGTCTCGCCTGGAGCCTTCCACACCGTTCTGAGACTAATCACCCATCACACTTTCAGGTTCGCTCTCAGAATGCAGAGAAACCGACAGAGATGTTGCGGGTCTGTGTTACATGTCCATCAAGGGCCTTGGAGAGGAGAGGGGAGGTGGGGAGGGGAGGAGACGGGAGGAGAGGAGGGTAGAAATGGGGACGAGTGGAGGAGAGGGGAGGGGAGGGAGAGAGGAGAGGAGAAGAGAGGGGAGGACAGGAGAAAAGAGAAGAGAGGAGTGAAGAGGAGGGGATTAGGGGGGTTAGGGGGAGAGGCGAGGACAGGGTATCTGTCTGTCTGTCTGTGTGTCTGTCTGTCTGTCTGTGTCTGTGTGACTGCCTGTCTGTCTGTCTGTGTGGTTGGGTGGGTGGTCAATAGAGTCATACCTTTAATCTTGGCTGGTTAAACATTTTTGTCATCAAGGTAAGATTAAATGGGGCATATCAGCTTTGTGTGATAAGCGAGTATGCGTGCATTTGTGTGTGTGTGTGTGTCTAAGTGTGTGTCTAAGTGTGTGTCTGTGTGTATGTGAAAGAGAGAGTGTTTTCTGAACCATGGGAAGCTGCAGGTGTTGGGTTGGCAGCTGTGCTTTGCTGAGCAAACACACATGTTGCCAACACACTCAGATCAAACTCACCCTTGTTCACACACACACACACACACACACACAAACACACCGCTGTTTGCAGATAAGATCTCCGGCTCTCGCTGTAGTTGTCAGGAAGTCCTCCTCCTCCATCTGAAAGCCATTCTACCCCCTGTGTGTGGTGGCAGGCCAACTGCCCATCCAACCCTACAGACACATAAATATATATTACATTGCATTCCACTTAGCAGACACTTTTATCGACTTTTAGAATTTTAATTGACTTACAGAAGAGAACGTAGACAAGCTACAGATATGCAGAGGAACACAGAGTAAGTAAAGGCATAACAAAGTTAGTGCAGCCAGGGCAGTTAGCCAGTTGAACAATCTTCCTGGCAAGCGAGCCACATGCAGCCCAGTTATGGACTTGAAAGGCCAAGTTTGTCACTAAGATGCAGGTAAAGAATGCTGGTGCCCTCCGTTACCCAAATGCTCTCCTCAAATTTGTGAACAAAATTAACCACTTTTGCCTTGTTTATTAGTACTTTATTAGTAGTTTATTAGTAATATGGCGAGTTGGAAAACTAGAAAAAATAGTAAGTTATAAAGCCAAAAGCAATTGGCACCTTTTTATGGGTAGCCTCACAAATGGAGAAGATATAATAATTAAAAAAAAAGTGATACATTTTTATACATAAGTTTTATACATATACATGGTGCACTAAGATGTTATTTGTGACATTTATTTGGGGAGAGGGCAGAATGCAAAGGTGCGGGGAGAGAGGAGGGGGGGGGGGGGGTGAGAGACGTTGAGACGTTGAGTCACCTCATCCTGCACCAGAGAGCCGTAAAGCAAGAGCTGATCTTTTAGCCATCGCTATGGAAACCCCAATCAGGTATGACCAAGGCCACCTACACGATGAAGCAGCACAATGAAAAATCCTGAAAAATCAGCATCCACTGGCTCATTATTATTATTATTATTATTATTATTATTATTATTATTATTATTATTAACAACAACAATAACAATAATAATAATAATAATCTTTACTTGTATAGCACACTTGAGCAAAGGAACACAGAACAGAGATACACATGATAAGTGTAGTTATAGACCGGTAGCTCCAGAGAAATCCAGCCCGCCGATTTTTTATGTCTTCTGGAAGTTGGTTCCAGAGTTTTACAGCATAGCTGCTGAAAGCTGTTTTACATTTTGTTCTAACAGCATGTTCTACCAACAGATTTTTCTGATGTGATCTCAGAGACCTAGTTGGTGCATATAGCTGAAACATATCAAACATATCCAATAGGTAATTGGGTCCCATCCTATTTAATGATTTAAACACAAGAAGCAATGCCTTCGAGTCAATTCTATAACTTACTGGGAGCCAGTGCAGGGAGATTAAAATTGGAGTAATGCGGTCAGATCTTTTTGTTCCCTTGCTGCTTCATTTTGGATCAGTTGTAGCTGTTTGATGATCTTTTTAGGAAGGCCTGTGAAAAGGCCATTGCAGTAACCAACCCTACTGGAAATAAAGGCATGTACATGTTTTTCTAGATCTTGTTGTGACATAATGCCTCTAAGTTTAGGAATGTTTTTTAGGTGATAGAATGCAGATTTAGTGATTGATTTCACATGATTGTTGAAAGTTAGTTCACTGTCAATAAAGACACCAAGACACCAGTATCTTTTGCTTTAAGCTCCTTAGTCTTAAGAGCAGTGGTGACCCTAAGTCTATCTTTCTTTTTTCACAAATACTTCAGTTTTATCTGCATTCCGCTGAGCACACACACACACACAAACTCATCTGTGGTTTTCGTATCAACAATACACGTGAATTTGCTACACGTATTAGTGTCAAAGCAACAAAAAACAAAAAAGTAATTTTGCCATGTTGCCATATTGTTTTTGTATTTTATTGTTATAATTTACAAAAATAAAACGACAATTTTAGATAGGGATTTTGTGTGTGTGTGTGCACGTGTGTGTGTGTGTGTGTGAGACTGTGACAGCTTTGGTCTTTGAGCACCTGTGTAGACAGGACATTCATTTCTGCATGATAGCATTGTTTGCCTTCATCACATTCAATATCATCAATAAACAACCAAAGTAATTTCCCTTCTTTTATTCCTTGCCCTGTATCTCAGACACGACCTCACACACACACGCACACGCACACACACACACACACACACACACACACACACACACACACACACACACACACACACACACACACACACACACACACATTATTGGCCACTTAGACAGCATTTAATGTTTATCACAGAATGACGCAGGCTGGTGAGAGTCATGCAGTGAGAGGGGCAAATGCAAAAACACAAGAACACAACAAAACACACACACACACCGACACACATGCACACACAACAACAGAGCAACATGAGCTGTTTGGATTACTGTTTGACTCACGATCAACATGTTCATGATCTGTCCCTGACCATGTAATATGATCAATATTATTCTGAATATATTCTCAATATTATATGAATTATATGAATTCTGCTGAGGATATTCAGCAGCATGATTCAGGGGGCCCAGAGCATCACAGGGTCCCACAGAGGACTGTGATATGGTTGCAGTGGGGCCACAAAATTATTTTCTGTTAGGGGGTCCACAGTTTCTAATGGTGCCTTTGTCCGTGTGTATGGTACGGTATACTTGGCCTTTCTTTTGTTAATACAATGCATCCTTACTTGACTTACTTTGACACTTTTATCTTGCACCTTGGTGGCATTGCTGTTTAATTTTGTTGTACAGGCAACTGTTCAATGACAATACATGCCTTGAAGTCTTACATTAAAACTTTTTTTTTTTTGTTTTATTCTGTGCCTTCACTGCTTATCCCCACCATCCAGAGGTGTAGCTAGCCAACAAGCAACACAGGCCACTGCTTGGAGTCCCCAGGTCAGTACAGGGAATCAAGGGCTGGCAACCTTTAAACTACAGTGGTGTCAATGCAAGCCAGTAAGCCAGTCACGCATCTGGCCTGGTCAAACCCAATAGCTAATGTGCTAGCAGGGGCGCCGCTAGAAATTGTGGAACCCCTGAAAAAAAAAATTGGGGCCCCCACCCCTACCATATCATAGTCTTCTATGGGCCCCTGTGAAGCGCTGTCCCCCTTCAATTGTCCTGATCTAACCCCCTTTAGCAGCGCAACTGTGTGCTAGTGTGGGTAGGAAGAATGTTGCTAATGTTGTCGGCTGCTGTCTGATCTGTCTGCTGTCTGTGTCAAATATTTGGTGTCCTGTATACAAATGCCTGTGATTGTAATTGTGTTGCAAGTCCAAGGTCATGCTGTGGTCTAGTGGTTAGGGAGTTGGTCTTGGGATTGGAGAGTCACAGGTTCAAGTCCCACCCTACCCATGGCTGAAATGCCCTTAAGCAAGGCATCCAACCCCACACTGCTCCAGGGACTGTAACTGAAACCCTGTAAGTCACTGTGGATAAGAGCATCAGCTAAATATAATGTAAATCCAACTGTCACACAAGGACAATAAAGTTATCTACTACTAGAGTTTTCAATGAAATTGGTGGGTTTTTGCTTGGGGCCCCAATGGAGCCTAGAAGTGCCATTTCTACCATCCCAGCTCTGTGATGAATGCATGGCTGTAGCATAGCATGGCACTGAAAAGTATGTCAGCTCTCCTTTAACACCTGTATGCTGTGTCTGTCCCCTCTGCAAATAGCAGTAGTGCTCATTCTTCTACCCCTGGTTTGAGATGGTTCAGGTTAGAGTTCATGACTACTTTAACTAGGTAGCCGTGAATGTGTGAATGTGTGTGTGTGGCAGTATTTGGCCATCACACATTTATACAAACGCACACACACAGACACACACACACACACACACACACACACACACACACACACACACACACACACAGACACACTCAAATCCCCTTTCCCCCAGCACACACAGTGCTTATGCTATGAAATCATCTAGCCTAAAACAGCAGCAGCTCTGGTCCGGCCTCTGTGCTCTGTGGTTAGGGGCTATAGAAGGTATTTGTGTTTATGTGTACTTGTTTACATGTGTGTGTATGTTTATATATATGTGTGTGTGTGTGTGTGTGTGAGTGTGTGTGTGTTCATGCATGTGTGTGTAAATGTGTATGTGTGTACTGTATGTGTATGCGTATAAATGTGTGTGTGTATGTGTGAGTGTGCGTATGTCTGTGAAGATTCTCATTCATCCAGCTTAGCTGTGTGTGTGTGTGTGTGTGTGTGTGTGTGTGTGTGTGTGCGTGCGTGGTAATTCTAAGGGGTGGGTCTCATTCCACTGTCCACAGGAGGCTATAGAAGGTATGTGTGTTTATGTACAGTACATGTTTACATGTGTGTATATGTCTCTCTTGCTCACTGTGTGTGTATGTGTGTATGCATTCATGTGGTGTTGTCTGTGTGTTCTCTTGCATGTGTGTGTGTGTGAGTGTGTGCTCTTGCGTGTGTGTGTGTATGTGTGTGTGTGTGTGTGTGTGTGTGTGTGTGTGTGTGTGTGTGTGTGTGTCTGCTGTGAATGTGAAGGGGTTAGTCTCATTCTCCGGTCCACAGGAGAGGGGCTGCCAGAGGGAAAATAGCAAACCGAGGGTGCTGATTGTGGTATGTCATGTGATTCTTGCTGTATACATATACACAACTCTCCCAGCACACACACACACACACACACACACACACACACACACACACACACACACACACAGGCATTTCACTTCACAATACTGACTTTTCACACACCCACCCATTCCTATTGACACACACACACACACACACACACACACACACACACACACACACACACACACACACACACACACACACACACACACACACACACACACACACACACAGGCATTTCACTTCACAATACTGACTTTTCACACACCCAGCCATTCCTATTGACACACACACACACACACACACACACACACACACATACACACCTCAGTACTTCCATCTCTCACACACAGCCACAGTAGGTCAGCAGTGGGTAGGCTGGTAGTCATGTGCTGTGTGTGTGAGTATGTGTGGGAGGCAAAACTGAGCACTAATGAGCCTCCTGTGCCCTCACTGTGTGTCAGGCATCTCTGTTTTATTGTCACACACACACACACACACACACACACACACACACACACACACACACACACACACAAACACACACACACACATCTTTATCGTCACTAGGATAAAGAAAAAAATCTTAACAGTTGAACAATGACTTCTGTATCTAATCACACACATACACCCACACACGCGCCTACTACACAGCTTCTACTAGAAGAGTCTACCATGCTCATTGGTAATAAAAGTAAATCAACACACTTCTGACCTCTGCTGGTTATTGAAAGTATAGCATTTGCAGCCTCTCAAAGATGGTTAGAATGACAAAGGTTAAGCTATTTAAAATAACACCAGAGCTATCAACACTATAGGCTATCAAAACAATAATCAATAATCATCCTCATCAACACAGACTGTCGATTAGTCCACAGATTGTCCACAGGTTGAAATTTCTGGGGGCCCACATCTCTGACAACCTCTACTGGTCAACAAGTACCACAGCTATCATGAGATCCTCAAAAACTCCAAACTGTGTGTCAAACTGCTTACCATTTTCTACTGTTTCTGCCACAGAACGCATTCTGACATGCAAACTAACTTGGTATGCAGGAAAGCTCTTCAGAAGTTTATTAAGTCAGCACAAAAGGTCATTAGCTACACCCTCCCTTCTCTGCAGGTCATGTTGCTGACTCCCGCTACCTGTCCAAGGCAAAAAACATTATCAAGGACGTTTCTTATCCTGACCACTGCTTCTTTGGTCTTCTGCCCTCGGGCAGATGCTACAGGTCACTGAAATCACAGACAAACAGACTCTAAAGAGCATTTACTCCCATGCCATACAGACTGTAAACAGGCATCCCAAGTACCCATATTCATGTATATTTCATACATAAAAGTATGTATAAATTCATTTCATTTTTATAGTTCATTCATGTAAATGTTGTTTACTGTTGTTTAATTTGTTTACTGTGAAGGGCACCTGCAATCGGACTGTATTCTGTCTATAGTGACAATAAAGGAAACTTCTCTTAACATCTCTTCTTATTTTTGTCTTACATAATTTCTCTATAATCAAATAATCAAAACTCAGCTGTTATTTTCACAACCTTAATGACACACACATATGTGGACGCACACACATGCACACACACACGCACACGCACACAAACATATTGAAGAATGAAGGATGTGACAGTTTAATTAGGATGTTCTTGTGAAGGAAATTCACACAAGATGATGATCTATCTCATTTCCTCTGGACAACACAGCGATCTCTTTACATCCTGTTAATCAAACAATCTTTGTCCTTATGTGTGTGTGTGTCATTGAGACTTTGAGTACATCTGTGTGTCACTGAGTTTCTGACTGTCTGTGCCCCAGTACTGGTGTTGTGTCTCTCACTCTACCTTACAGGGCCATTTCTCTTAGTGCTTTTGGTAACACATTTTTAATGGTTCCTTTTACAGTGCATCTACTATGTAACAGCATGTAATATTACTGTATGTGATGTGTTGGTAGAGTTGGTAGAGTTTGTGTGGTATGTTGGTATGCGTTTGTATGGTATGTTGGTATGCGTTTGCGTGCACGTGTGTGTGAGTTTCATGCATGGGCCTCCAGACTGAATAGACATGGTGGCGACTGTGTGTTTCATTCTAATTAGCTGCCTGTTATGAGCAGTGTGTGTGAGAATGCTGTACATCAGACGCTTGGGTATATATGTGTGTGTGTGTGTGTGTGTGTGCGAAAGTGATGAGTGTGCTACCTTATAAGATGACTGCATGTAAATGTCCATACGTGTGTATTTGAAGTGTGCTCCTGACTCTTGTGTGTGTGTCTGTGCATAAGTCACCCTGGTGGCGCCACATTCCGCAGTGTGGGTGTGTATGTATGTGTGTGTGTGTGTGTTTGTATGTATGTGTGTGTGTATGTGTGTGTTTGTATGTATGTGTGGGTGTATGCGCATGTGTGTGTGTGTGTTTAAGTGAGTCCACATTTCACAGGCCCCGGTAAAAGCTGGAGTCAGCTGGACACTCCTGACCTCTTCCGTACACAGTCAGGTGCCACCACACCCTTCCTGTCACCTGCCACAGACCTAAACACGCACAGCTGGAGGAATGTGTGTATGTGTGTGTGTGTGTGTGTGTGTGTGTGTGTGTGTGTGTGTGTGCAAGTGCAAGTGCAAGTGCATGTATGTGTGCATGTGGTGGCACTGGTTGTTGTGTGTGTGCACATGAATGTGTGTGGTAATAGTAGTGGTTGTGTGTGCGTGTGTGCGTGTGTACATGTGTGTGTATGGTGTTAGTGGTGGTCGTATGTGTATGTACATGTTTTGTATAATCCCACTCATACCGATATACACAATCATTGGGGCACAGTTGGCCTTTAATAAATCGACTACGAACTCTTAGTTATTCCACATCTTATCCCATCATAATAATGAAGTGTTGAAAGTGTTCTGTGGCTCAGGGGTGTGTCTAGGTATCCAAAGGATGTGTCTAGGTATGCAGGTCAGGTATTGACGTGGAAATAAAAGCCTGTCTGGGCACACGTGGGTGCGGATGCCCTGCCAAAACACTACTGGAATGTGCAGACTCCTTCGGTCTTTGCCTCCTCTGCCCTTGGCACACACCCTCACCCTGTGGCACCCACTGGCATTACATGCATCCTTAATGCCCTCTATTAAGCTTAGGACATGCTTCACGCATGCTTAGGCTTAAAGACCAGGTTTCCACAGAGTTTTGCTTGTGTATCTCCATCTTCTGTTTCCCATTCATTTCTATGAAAAGCCCGCACAGGTGCCTCCCAAGCCCCACCTTGCATTGTTGTTGTTCGCTCCAAAACATTACATAAAAAAAGAAACTAATACAGTGGATTTTGGAGAGACTGTTTACTGCTGTAGCTGGTGGCATCTCACCTTGTCAGCTAATTTGTGCATTCATTGACAATGCCCACAACAGATCACTTCAAGTGTTTGACATGTTAGTTAGGGTAATTCCTACAACCTCATAATACAACGCGTATCGTGATACAAAGGCCACAATAACTTACTTATCCCATGTTGATTCTGAGTAATGCCTATTTTAATTCTATATGGCATATAGATTTTTTAAACGTTTTAGGCAGGTATGAAAAAAATGCTGTCAACTAGGAATGCCTTCAGAAATTGAAGTGTTAATCATTTATGTTCATCAATCAACAAAATGCAGTGAATGAACAAAAGAGAAACCTATCAAATCTATATTTGGTGTGACCACCCTTTGCCTACAACAGAGCATCAATTCTTCTACTGTATACTTGCATACAGTTTTTAAAGGAACTTGGCTGATAGCTTCCTCCAACCATCTTGAAGAACTAACCACAGATCCTCTGTGGATGTAGGCTTCCTGACATATACAACCAATTTGGTGTAATTGGTTGATCATACACCTGACTATAATCCTGCAAAATCCCTGACTTTCATATGCTTAAGTGGCTTGGGGGCCCCAATCAGTAGTCTGTGCTGCCTGTTGGCTAGCTACACCTCTGTTCCCAGAGAAAGACATACTCATACTGTTGGGTGGATCTCTGCTGAATTTGTTCATCTGTCAAAGGTTGTTTTTTATTGGAACATGACCAACAGTAACCAACCACCCAAACACATTTCATTGTCTTAGGTGATGGTAGGTCTTGTAAGCTTACTTGTATTCTGATGCTCACCAGTAGCAGGAGAGAATACCCCACCGTCTTTCTCATGTTCCTGTGTAAATAGCACGCTGGCAACTGTGAACTTACAAACTGCTCCACAAATGTTTTAGTCTGAATCTCATAACTGGTAGGCTGCCTTTACAACAATGTAGGTAACTGACATGTAATTGTACTGGCCCATCTCTCAGTCAATTCAAGAAGACTTGTTGTTATTTGTAGATTTAATCCTCCAACATACTTAAGTTTACGTTTTAGTGTTAAGTCAGTTGAGTCAACTTTTAAGAACGGCCTTCCGTTGACACCAATAACTGTAATGGTTGAGACAGTAGGACTCCTCACATTGCTCTCGCAAGCAACAGACTCCCGTCTGCTAGAGGGCGCTGGTATTCACGAGCCTGTAGTAGGATGTTGTTGCCGGATGCGCATGGCCCTTGGTGCGAGGAGAGCCTCCATGTGTTTTAGCGACGGAATTTCTAATGAAAGGCTAAGTTTCACATATTTACTGTCACTTGCATCTTCTGAAACCTAAAAAATGGGTAAAAAAGGAAAGAAAGAAAAGAAGGTGAAAGGAGCGGAGAAGACAGCCGCCAAAATGGAGAAAAAGGTGTCCAAACGGTCAAAAAGAGAAGAGGTAGTGTATTAACTTTAGCAAATGTGAAAACTTTAGGCTGCTTAGTTAGACATACACAGTGCTTCGATATAAAGTAAACTCGTCTATCTCGCCTTCATTATAGGAGGACCTTGAGGCGCTTATCGCGGAGTTTCAGCATTTGGACGCGAAGAAGACACAGGTAGTGGAGACCACCTGTCCCCCGCCCTCGCCCAGGTAAGTGGTTGCTTTTAATGGATGAAAACCTGTCAAACGTCAGTCGAATCTTTAACCTCCCCAGTAACGTTAACCTATCAAAACCTTCCCTGTGGCCACAGGCTCAACGCCTCCCTCTCCCCACACCCTGAAAAAGACGAGCTAATCCTCTTCGGAGGAGAGTTTTTCAACGGAAAGAAGGTGAGTACTAACTGTTTTTGTATAGCGTAATGTCCATTTGTGCCATATCCCGTGTAGCCTTTTCTGTCAGATGGCATCAGGTTAAGCTCAATGTCCTTTTTGTCTGCAGACATACCTGTACAATGACCTGTTCTTCTATAACACCAAGAAGAACACCTGGGCGAAGGTTGACGTCCCTAACCCACCTCCTCCCCGTTGTGCCCACCAGGTACTGTCTCAACCTCTAGTTAGAAGTATAGATCCCAGCTTCAGCAAAAAAAACCCTGCCATGTACAGCTCTGGAAAAATTAAAGACCACTGTAAAATTACATTTTTTTTCTGATTTAACTATGTATATGTATATGTGAGTTAAGTCAACATTTGTTTTATTCTGTCAACTACTGACAACACTTTCAAGTCCAAATTCAACTGACACTGGACAGGAATGGCTGTCATACATGTAGAGATGCTGACCACTGAAATTTGCTGTGGTCTCTTGATTTTTCCAGAGCTGTATTTCTGTTCTGCCAGGTTATTTCACTTTATCAGCTGATCAAGCTGTCTGGTGATTTGTGTGCTCATTAGCGTCAGCTGCTTCAGATGATTTAATTACATCTGGATCTCCTTGTCTGTTATTGTACCTAGATTTTCAGAGCTTTAGGTCGCACCTTGAGACAGCATAGTCTGGGACATGAACAGCACAGTCATGTGATTTTTGTAAATGCATTGGGTATGTCGAGTGGAGAAGGTAAACTGGCAATGCTGGAGGAAGATTTTTGTGTGTTTTTTGACCCAACAGCCAAACAACCCTACCTCCATCACTGCTTCCCTCAGTATGAGCACAACTTTTGTACCTCCGTCACTGATTCACGGGAATAGTGTGATGTGTGCGCTCGTACATGCTGTGTTGGTTTTCAGCCAAACATGTATACATAATAATAATACAGTTCAAATAGATAACTAGCAGATAAAGAGGTGATATGCATATGATGTGACGTTGCTTACTACACCTGCAAGTGCAGTTCAAAGTTCTAGGTTGATCCAACATTGATCATGATCATGGCGTTTCTGAATAGTGCTGTTGTAAAGAATCCAGTAGGAATTAGTATGACAGCCAGTTGTCTTCATAGTTGACACGTTTTAGTTCAAATATTTCCACAGGTTTTGGGCAGGTCTTAATAGGTTCACAGACGACTTCATTATTTTGGAGAGTCGCTGAATTTTGTCATGTGTTATTTTGTGCTTACTTAGTAAGTGTCCTACCTCTGTAGTTGGAATAACACTTGTATGGGAATTGATCTTAGTGTTCTTTGCACATTGCCGCTGCATTAGTGTGTGTTGTGGAGGTGTCCTGCTTTAGTACTGATGATCCTTGTATTGTGATGTATGAAATTGTGTAGTTGCTCTCCTCATGTGACAGGCCTTATAGGCTTCATTTGAGTTGTGTAAAACGCTGAAAGTTTAAGTGGAGCATTTGCAGACCCAGACAAATGGGAAAGCTTTAATGTAGTTGCTGGAGATTGACCACCAGGGGGCATGCTTGCCCTTGAACATCTTGATCGTCTTGATCATCTTGAGCTAATGTGTGGTATGCGTGATAATATGTAGTTACAATAAAACTGTTGTGCACATCCTGGGTCCAGATGCAGGACAAAATGTGTAAAGTACTTCTAAAGAAAGGGATCCAGACACTTAAAGCACTGCTGATGTGCTGTTGACTACCCCAAAGGCAAGGGAAGTTATGTGGTGTGTCATTGAACCCTGCTTGTTTGGGAGGTTACAGTATATAGTTTAGCTTCCTTTTGTAGCATTGCTTTATATGCAGAGTTTAAATTGGGCCAGAGCCCTCTGGAGCTCAGCTCCGCTTCCTCACCTCTCCAATACAGCCAGCCGGAGCTGAGCTCCCTCTACTACAGTATAGTAATACAATAGAGGGAGATATTGACCACCGACCCCTCCTTAAAAAAGCCAATTTAACCACTGTTTATATGTATGTTGTTTCCTCTGACTGACAGGCGGTGGTGGTGGCCCAGGGAGGGGGTCAGCTATGGCTGTTTGGTGGGGAGTTTGCCTCTCCTGACGGGGAGCAGTTCTACCACTACAAGGATCTCTGGGTGCTACACCTCAACCCACTCAAATGGGAACAGATCAAGTAAGATGTGATTCTGCCAGAAGAACAGACTTGTTGCATCAAAAATCATAGTCCAAATCTAAGTTACATAGACGATTGTATTGACCATTTGTCCTGCTCCCTGTGTGTGTGTGTGTGTGTGTGCGTGTGTGTAGAGCTCCAGGTGCTCCTTCGGGACGCAGTGGGCATCGGATGGTTCTGTGTAAGAAGCAGCTGCTGGTGTTTGGGGGCTTCCATGAGAGCACCAGGTATTGACATTCTCCATAACAAGAAATGATAGTGAGCTGACACTTTTTGGATATACTTTGTTTGGATAGTCTTATAAATGGTTAGGTGCAGTTAAGACAATTAATAAACTGTGTATTGAAACTCTGTTATCTTCAGGTTAATGTTAGCGGGTGGGGTTGATTAGGGTGGTAAAATAATAAAGAAAATGAAACTGAATTTCAACAAATCATCTGGAGAGTCTCTGTGGAAGGACTGTCCAAATAAATTGTTAATGTTAATGTTAAAGGGTCGGTCATGCCAGAAACAACAACTACTACCTCTGGTGTGATCCGAGTTTGGAAAGTCAACTTCCTTTATAGCCGGAAGGCCAGGCTAAATCTCTCACACGGATTAGCATGAGATTTGGCTCACGGTCATTTTGATTTGACCACTGAAAAAGATCTTAATAACCTCTGTGTGTGTGTCTGTATCTGTCTCTATGTGACTGCATTTGTGTGTGTGTGTGTTTCTCCCATAGGGACTATATCTACTATAACGACGTGCACTGCTTCAGCCTGGACTCCTTCAGCTGGAGCCGATTGGCCCCCTCCGGCTCTGGCCCCGCCCCCCGCTCCGCCTGCCTCATGAGCCCCACGCCAGACCACTCGGGAGTCATCGTCTACGGGGGCTACTCCAAAGTGGTGAGTGTTTGTTTTAGGTGTGACTGGGTGTGTGTGCGTGTGTGTGACACTTTTACCTTGCACCTTTTTGGCCCTGCTGTCTAATTTAATTGTACAGGCAACTGTTCGATGACAATAGTCAGGTCTTGAAGTGTGTCTGTGTGTGAGTGTGGATGCGTAGGTGTGTATTATGCACCTGCTTCATATGCCTGGTCTTCATCTTCTGTCTTGCCTAGATTATTACATTACATTGCATTTAGCCCACGCTCTTAACCGGAGAGACTTACAGTTAGGTGCAGTGGACAGTCCCTGGAGCAATTTGGGGGTTAGGTGCCTTGCTCAAGGGCTTTTCAGCCATGGAGAGAGCTAGTGATGAGGGTGCAGGAGAGAGCTACTGATTCACTCCCCCACTCACATTCTTCCTACCAGTATGGGATTTGAACCTGCGACCCTCCGATCCCAAGACCAACTTCTTTACCATTAAACCACAGCTGTGCTGCAGATTATATTTCCTTTTATCATTTCATGTCAGATTCATGAGAGGTGTTGTTCTCCCTTTCCCAACAGCGAGCTAAAAAGGACGTGGACAAGGGCACCATTCACTCAGACATGTTCCTGCTCAAGAGAGAAGGCAAAGACGACCAGGGTATTGTGTCAATCACTACACATTGGCAAAGCAAAGTCAACATTATTGTTAATTCTACCATATGTACAGGACATACAGGGGATTTAAATTGTGTTTCTCTAAGATGTATGGTGCAGCAACGTAACACAAATAAGAAGATATAAAAACTATAAAATGTAAACATCAAAGCTAAGAACAAAAAAAGCTAAAAAGACAGTAAATACTGTGTTAGTGAAGAGTTGAGATGCAAGCACTAACTTAACAACATATGTGGGCTAAAAACAGTTGCTGTTTTTACCCTATAACATTTTTGACTTCCAGCAACTGATATTTGTCAACAACTTTTTTTGTCACCTTTAGAAAAAGTTGATCTAATTATCTATGTTGATCTGTAGTTTAGCCCGTCTGTCAAGTCATGTTATATTTGAGGCAAACCACCCCCTTTTATGACTTTGGCCCTTTCATGCACTGTACTAGGACTAGGACTTTGGGTCAACTGCTGTTTTAAAATGTGCTGTAGAAAAAAAAAAAAAAAACGGGTATGGTCACATGGTAATTTTTCATTTGATTTTATTAGTAAATGCGATTTTAAAATGTGTCTAGCTCGGGATTGTGCTCGTTTATTTACAGGATTACTTTTGAAAAAGATCTCCGTTTTTGCAGTGGACTCCTCAAATGTTACTTGACTGACAAACTAAATTGTCCTTCACTGTTGTAGAGAAGTGGGCATGGTCTCGTGTAAGCGCCGGCGGTGTGAAGCCGCCTCCCCGCTCCGGCTTCTCCGGTGGGGTGTGTGCGGGCGCGGGGGGGCGTGCGCTCATCTTTGGAGGGGTGTGTGATGACGAGGACGAGGAGACGCTCGAAGGGGAGTTCTACAGTGACCTCTGCCTTTATGACATCACCAAGAACCGCTGGCACCCCGGCCAGTTAAAGGTGTGTGTGTGTGTGTGTGTGTGTGTGTGTGTGTGACTGGTCATGTTATCCAAATTTGACTTGTGTGATTCAGCTCAATTCAGTTCAGATCACTTTATTTATCATCACGGGGCAATTCAAAGATGCACACAGTAGCACATGTAACCACACACACCACAATGAATACATTATAATATACATATAACAGGTGGGCGGAGTTTGTCAAGTGTGTCAGTTGCAAAGTTCAAAGTGATGGTGTAAAGTTGAAGTATCATTTGTAGATTTTCTGTTGCATACATGCAAGCACACCTGAGCAAGCACCTGTTGGTCTAAGGGTCGTTGTGCACGTGTGCAGGGTATCCGCTCAGAGAAGAAAAAGCGGAGGAGGGGGACGAAAGGAGGAGGAGGAGGAGAGGGGGATGAGACGGAGGAGAAGACGGATGAGAGCGCCTCGCCCCAGGAGCCCACGGAGATCGTCAAGGAGATCGTCACTGAGGACGGCACGGTCATGACCATCCGGGAGGCGGTGCCTGTGGCGAGGACGGAGTCTGAGAGCGATGAAGATGATGATGAGGAAGAAGACGAGGAAGAGGGGGCGGCGGCTTCGCTGGTTGAGCCGTGCGCCCGCTCCAACGCCATGGCGGCGGTGAAGGGGGGCCGCCTGTTCCTGTACGGGGGCATGTTTGAGGTAGGGGACCGGCAGTTCACCCTCAGTGACCTCTACAGCCTGGACCTGCACAAGATGGATAAGTGGGACGTTCTACAGGAGATGGACCCCAGTGAGTTCATGAGTGTCTGTGTGTGTGTGTGTGTGTGTGTGTGTGTGTGTGTGTTTGTGAAAGTTTGTGTGTTAATAGACAGAGGTATTTGCACTTGTGTACATGAGGGCCTGTCAAATTGTAAATTAGTATTTCATTATTCCTATCGGTCAGGATTAAAGATCTCAGACATGGTGCTGGAAACAGGACAGTAGGCTGCATTTTTAACATTTCGTGGGTGATTGTCAAAATAACTTTAAAACATTTTGATCGTTGTATTTGTAGAATTACATCTTGCCTTAATCCCTGCTATAGGATGGAGGGGCTTGTAGATGCCAATGCACTCTACATGGCTGATTATTTTCCCTTTCTAATGTCTTTGTCACCCTCCTTTGCTACCACTGTTTAAGCTGACATTTAGAAAGCAGATTAATGGCTATACTCAGGCATTATCACCACAGCACAGATTGTTAACAAATAATTTAAAATATTAGTTACTAATTTTAAAAAACATAAGCATATCCTGTTCATGTAAAACATCATCTAAAGTAGGAGCAGTAGTGCAATATTTGGTTCTTAGACAAAGGGGGTGGTGGGGGGTGGGGTGGTGGATTCATGTTGAAATACAGACTGTGTATGTGTTCATTTGTAAACAAAAACAATGTTTTGTTGAACAGAAACTCAAGAATGGCTGGAGGAGTCTGATGAAGATGAGGAGGATGATGATGATGGAGATGAAGAGGCCAAAGGGGGAGAGAGTGAGGAGGAGAGCGAGGAAGAGAGTGAGAGTGAGGAAGGTAAATACTGTTCTGTCATGCTGTGTGTGTGTGTGTCTGTCTGTCTGTGTGTGTGAGTATGTGTTTGTAAGTAATAGTAATAAAAGTGTATGTCTCTCAGGAGCAGTTCCTAAGTGTGTGTGTGTGTGTGTTTGTGTATGTGTGTGAGTGTGTGATAAATAAAGTGTGTCTCTCTTAGGAGCAGTTCTTAGTGTGTGTGTGTGCTTAAGTAATTAGCTGTGCATCTGTCAGCAGTAGTTCATGTGTGTGTGTGTGTGTGTGTGTGTGTGTTGTTACAGAGGACGAGCACCCGGCCGTGCAGGCCGGCGAGGCTCTGGAGGCGTACCAGCGCCGGACAGAAGCGTACTGGGTGAAGCTGGCGCGTGCCAACATGGGGCCGGACGCCAAGGACAAGAAGGTGCAGAAGGTGGGTGTGGCCATGGCCAAAGTGTTCTACGAGGAGCAGGAAGGAGCGTGACCTAACCTCAGCTCTGTCTGTGTGTGTGTGTTCGTTGGGAGTGTGTGGATCGTGTGACAGCTGAGTATGTGGATGGTTTTTTTGTATGGCTTGCAGGCTTGAGTGTGTGTGTGTGTGTGTGTGTATTTGGATGTGTGCCTCTTCTCAGCCATTTCAATTTGAAGATGGTTGAAGTATTAAAAACAACTCTATCGATCTTCACTTGTACAGTTTGCACACTCACGCTTTCACTTTCCCATCCACAAACCTCAACAGTCACTGATGGCCTATTTACCCCATCCTCTTCATGTTAAAATAATGATACTGGTTATAACCAATGGTGAGAAGTTGAAGGACTGCAAGCAGAGGGAGGTTTAGATGCACAGGAAGTCCAGACAGAGATAGGATTTAACCTCGGTCAAGAGTCTGTAGAGTAGCTATGAGTCCGCTTTCTGTGGCACAGTTTAACTTGCAGTGAATTCTCCTAAGACTGCGGTGGGGTGTCAAAGGCAAGGCTTAGTGAGGTTAAGTGTGTTCCATGCTGAACTGAAGTTGCTAATAATTCCTGGGATGGACCTTGAAGTCTGTATGGAACTGGAGAGCAACTTTGGGCACCAGAAATATCCCGTGTCTAGAAAGGACTGAGGTAAAATGTTCAAGTCTTCTTGTCTTATTTTCTGAAGACATGTTAAAGTTTGGTCTGCAGTGGGCCTATTTTACAGATGAATGAAAAATCTGCTACGAGTGATTTTAGAAATGTTAGATGTAAATTCGAAGAAGACAGCAGAAATTGTGCTTTATGTTACTGTGTGTCATAACAGAGGCTATGTAGGTAGAGAGAGGAGATCGATCAGGTGTCAGGACATTCTTATAGATGGGATGTTTCTTTTAGTAGGTTTTGTGCTTACATTCCTTGATAACTCTTCGCTCTTGCTACCATAAAACTGGAGAACTCAACAGCACATAATCTAAAAAAATCTGGAAAAACAAGCTGCTAAAGCCTTATTCAGTAACGATTGTTAGGGCTTTGAAGCAGCTGGAACAGTGTTTTCCCAAGGCTTATTCATTCTCTTCTCTGCCATAGAAATGTCTGCTCAGCAAAGCCTATGTGCTGGTCAGGTATATAGGTTCCTGACTCGGGAAAGATGTCTCAATATTTTATTTACCTCTGCAACATCTGTAGGGGTGCTATAAAAAGTATGTTTACATTTCCAAAATTGTTCTTATAATACATTTAGGTTTCAAAATCAGGCACATCCATTTGTGCTACTTCAGGAATTTAGTAAATATATAATTTCCCAACAGTGCTGGGAAAAATAGTGCCAAAATATGAGATTTGCTATTCAGTTTTAAGGTTGCATGTCTCTTGATTTCTGTCTGTAAACTCACCTTTGAATGCATGACACATTATGAAATGCATTATTTAAAAATAAAACAAATATACAAAGACCATATTGGATTGTCTTCATTTTAAGTTTTAAGGTAGCACTTTAGAATAAGTACTCCCTATAAAACATTTATTTGTGCATATATTAACCCTTAACACTTTGATAGCTATTAGACAGAGACTAACAGCAGGCATAGAGATAGATAGCAGGTAGCATGAACACCAACAGATGGAAGTAGACATATTTTAAAAATAATATACTGTTGAGAGATAATGTAAGAAAAAAAACAAATGATGAACAAGGGTTGAGAAATGCATAAATAAATGCTTTATAGGGAGTAATTATTGTGACGTGCTACCAGTTTTAACTTTCCTACAGTTCTTTCTTCTCTTTCTAATGCTGAGTAGCCAAACCACCTGTAATCCCAGCAGCACTTGTGACTCTTGCAGGCAGGGCTGGGTTATGGATTCAAGCACCCTTGGCCACTAAAGAAAAATCAAAATACATCCATGCTAAAACTTATCTTTTACTAGGGCTGGGTACTAGGGCTGGGCGATATGGCTGAAATCTGTATCACGATATAAGTGTTTCATATCGGTCGATATCGATAATTATTGAAACATTGTGTGACCTATTTAAAAGTAACAGGAGGGAAAAATCTATTCATTTTTATTTTTTTAACTTAACCTTCCTCTGACAGGCAATAAGCATTCAGGCAAAATGACTGTCAAAACACGTTCAATGTTACAATCACAATGAAAACTGAGTGATCCGAGAAAGCTCCGGCTGTCTGAACAGTGTGAACACATTAGGATAAGTGGTTTTGATAAAGTGGTATTGTATCATTGAAAATATATCGATATGGCGATATAGTGTCAAATACATATCGATATAAATATTACGATACGATATTACGATAATATCGATATATCGCCCAGCCCTACTGGGTACCATCTAGGACATGGCGATACGATATGATTTTCGATACAGTGCAATTCAATTCGATTCGATTCCAAAACCGATACACATTACTTTAGAATTATTACTCAATGTCTATCACTCAACAAAACCAGACAAATATAATATTACAATAAAGTGCATTTTTCAATGCTTTTTACTGAATATGTTACAGAAAAGGTGCCCAGTCTCACTAGGTACCTGTAGTCAACTTATAAAAACTATTTGTGCAAAAGAATGCAATATGGCTAATTTTGCATTTGTACTGAACAAAGTACATTTACTACATTTTGGTTTAGAATCAATAGTGCATTTCTCTGTGCAGTAGCTACTGGGGGGTGTATCGGTATTAATAGCCAGAATATCGATATTATACCGTTTTAAAAAATATCGATATATATCGCTGTATCGATTTTTTTTTTTTTAGCACAGCAGTATCTTTTACCTTGATGAAACACCTGTATAAAGGAAGCAAAACTGCACAGCAGTATTCCTCAATGTTTTTCAGACTGAGAACCCACCCCCCCACAGGGGCTATGAAAATGCATGAATTGGTGCAGCATCACAGCCCTAATTAGGGAATGTCATGAAGATGACATACATGTCGTTTAAACACACTGTGCAAAGCATAGGTAGCTTAAGAAACATGACAATTTTTTGGTAACGCTCACGGACCACTTGGGAACACTTTGAGAAACACTGCTGTGCAGCAAGTCTCCTTATTTTGTCTTTCTAGGCTGGACCTTGGCACCATAGCACTCACACACTGTACATGATCCGGTTTCAGGCAAAAAGAACAAAAATACAGCCTCACAGACAGACACACACACTAGTACCATTCATTCATGCCGATGTACAGTCTCAAAGGTGGTCATCACAGAGGCCCCCTGTTGGCTGGTCCAGGTACATGCATGTGGAGTGACACGGGGGCTATGGGTCATAGCAGAGAGTTTCCCCCGATAATGGATAGTATCTTCCCAAAGCAGTGAGAGGAAGCCGCACAGCCAGGAAGCAATCAGCGAAACACACGTCCCTGCATGACCTACTTTACAGTGTGTGTGTGTGTGTGTGTGTGTGTGTGTGTGTGCGCGCGCACAGAGGGAGTGATGAATAATAGATTCAAGATGGAAGAGGTTACTGTTATACTGCTTCCTTCCTTCCTTCTCTGTCCTCCCTCCCTCTTTCTCTCTCTTCACCTTTCTTTTTCTCCCTCCCTCCTCCTCCTCCTCCTCCCACTCCTTCTCCTTCTGTCGTGCTCCATATCTCCCGTTGGAGTGCAGGTTTTATAAATAACTAAAGGGGCTTTTTTTGGGCCCTGCGCTGACGTCCTGGAGAGCACATGCTGCCTTCGTCATCCTCTACGTCAGCAGGAGAGTGTGTGTCTGTGGCTGTGTCTGTATGTGTGTGTGTGAGCCCCTCTGTTGTGTTTTTTTTTCCTGCAAGTGTTTTCTTGTTTTCTGCACGTGCTTAGCCTTTACGTGATCATTGAAATATGCTCTTGTGTTTCTGTGTGTGATCCTCTTTGTTGTTTTCTTGCAAGTGTTTTCTTTTTTCTGCATACCTCTGTGTGATCATTGGACTGTGGGTTCTTTGATCTCTGACAGACCTGACCCACCTTATTGTGAATTTAATTTCACAACAGCAAACCCTTTACAGTCACCTACTTTCTTTCTTATTGCACCATATTGACATACACTCTGTATATCTCTGTTTTAGTTTACTCAACGCAATTATGCATGTAATTATGCACTGTTAATGACCATTTTAAGTGTCTTGAGGGAATAGTGATAGTGAACCCCACACTCACCCCCCTTTTCCTTAATGCAACACCAAGTAGTTTTTTCAACCTTAAAATAATGTTTTTAAAATCGTTTCAGGGGTTCATCAACTCATAACAGGGTGAACAGCAGTTCTGAATTCGCATTTTTGGCCCTCCATGGGCTATAACCGCACTATTCAAGTTGGCTCCATGTATTTTATGTTAAAAACGTGGGCTGCTTGCAGCGTGCTCTTCTGCAACACAGATGTGAAGCAGAAATCCTAACAATTACCGTACGTTTAAGCTTTAGCCCCTTCTTTTGCTACAGACAGGCTACTATCATATGGATGTGAAACGATGTTTAAAACATGATTTTCATCTGAGGAGACACTTAAGTCTTATCAACATATGACTGCTGTGGTGGTGGTCAGAAATAATGGCACAGTTCGATCGATGTTATCCGATGATTCCAAAATGAAGAACCGAACAACTGTAGCAAAATGACGTGTATGGCTGCCTAACAGATTTCTGTAGCCATCTGGAATTGGTCAGTTTGGTCCATTAGGCCTAAGATCATTTGTACTCTACATTGGCAATAAAGAATCTACATCTAAATCTAAAATCAGTATTTATAACCTAAACTGAGAGCCAATCTGATACACTATGATTAACCATCATTAGTGGTGGTCCTTGCCTGACTGGGATCCAGTGGAATGCAGAGGTGAACCTCTGAGGTGATCCTGGCTTAAGAAGTAAAAACCCTGCCATGTTAGCCTGGTAAACCAGCAAAGCGTACTACACTCCATTTTGTACAGAGGGTCTGGCTGTGCTGCACTGAGAAACTCAGATTTCGTCCTGAAGGTGTAGACTCTGCTGAAGTTCAAAACAAGTGGCTTTGCCTTCACCCAATCGCTAACGTCTGGTTGTGACATATCAATTAGCGTAGCTATAAATCTGCTTACGAACTACAGTTTTGATGTAGCACACAACATCGACATCATCACTCACGAACACTCCCTCTGTTCGCTGATTGGCTAGACAAAATTCTACCTGAGACAACCATGTCAATGGAAGCACAGCCAGACCCTCTGTATGAAATGAAGTGTCGTACCAGGGGCTGGTTTCCCAGGCTATTGCCATGTATTCCTTCTGTCTGTGCACTTGACACAGGTGGCTTAAGTAATTAGCTCATCTACCTATCTACCTGTGGTGATTTGCGTGCTTATAAGGGTCAGCTGGTTCAAGAAAATGGTTGCATTACAGATGTGGCAGGGTTTTTACTTTGTGAAGCTGGGATTGGCACCTCTGCTGGAATGTCTCCAGACCACAACAGTCATGCTGTATAAATGTTGGCAGTGTCAGGTCTTCTCTGTCTCCACCTGTCAGCCATAATACTCTCACAGGGAGAAGCTTCATAGTACTGGGTTTGATTCTGTAATGTTTGCTGAAGGTGAAAACTTCCATAAAGCCAACAATCTCTCTTTCACACACACACACACACACACACACACACACACACACACACACACACACACACACACAGACTCAGATATGAAGTGTCTCTCAACCAAAAAATGTCACCAGATGTTTTGGTGTTGGGGGCTTTCATAGTTCTGTGCCAGTGACAAAAACCTTCCTAGAATTACTACAACACAATATGTGGTATTTATGCCCATTTATGAGCTCTGAGTTGCTATCCTGTATGCTTGCTACAGTATGCAATGACTGCAACATTTCAGGTTACTTTCAGGTATTTTGATGTATGTGAGAAGCTCTGTGACCCCCTAGCAGACAGAAATGTTGGGCTTGTTTGAAATGAATAGCTGGCCTAAAGCAATGCATTCTGGAAAAACGTCACTATTTCAAGCCAGAATGCATTTCTTTAGGTCAGCCAGACACTCATTTCAAACAAACCCAGGGTCTCCTTTATGTCATATTTTGTCAAGCAAAACTTGCCTTAAGGGATTAATGTGAGGTGACTCGATGTGAATTCTAGGGTTTATAATTTCGACAAGTAGTTGGTTGAATGTTTGTGTGCATGTGAAAGCTTTAGAGAGGAAAGATAAGTTTGTTGGAAATAAAACACAAAACAAGAATATTACTTTCAAACACTTTCATTATTTTCTCCACAAAACTCAAAGAAATTGAACAAATCAACCAATCCCAAAGGAAAGAAAGACAGAAGAAAGGGAAAAAAGGAAAGAAAGCCGAGGCGAGAGAAAGAACGGGCATGCTGGGGCATGCGGCAGGCGCTGAGGACCATGGGATATCTCCAGGGTTTTCAATAGAAACAGAACTGAACTCAAGGACCCCCCCCCAACACCCACACACACATACACACACACACACACACACACACACACACACATACACACATACATATTTCAGTTCAGAGCATGATTTACCATCACCTGTACCTGTGTACGCTTTCTGAACGTCTTGGGCTTCTTCTGCATGACCCTACTATGGCCTTAGCATCAGCCTGTACCGCACCCTCTGCTGTGCACTAAGGTGCCTGTTGCTCATGTAACATATGGACCTGAATGGTCTAAACCGCCTGGTCTAAAGCCGTCAAGGTTTCAACTATCGTCTCGGACCGAGTCTGGTTTGGTTGGAGTTCCGTTGTTCGTCAGGTACGCTGCAAACTCTGAGGTTGTCGTTCACTTCTACATACACACACACTTAACACACACACACACACACGCATATTTCTCTCGTGCATGGATGAGCACGCAACAGCCCCAGCTCCTACCTATGTTCCTTTATGTTGGATGGAGAAACGGAGAGGGGTGGAGTGAGGAGAGATAGAATAGAAAAAGGAAAGGAATAGTGACAGAATGATAGTAAAGTGACAAAGAAAGAAAGGAAGATGGTGGTTGTTGGCATTCAGAAATCTTAGTGGATCTTAACTGTCTGGTTTGGAAATACACATGATATAAATATTCTTCTCACCTGTTTTGACGTGTGTGTCTTTGTGTGTGTGTAGTAGGTATATATGTGTGTGTGTGTTTGTGTGAATGTGTTTGTTTGTGCTCTGGGTGAGTGACTGGGTCCCAGAGGTCCCCTTGCTGTGCATGGAGGGATCCGAGCCTAGTGTGGTGCCTCAGCACGCCTCTGAATTGAACTGACCACATCCGCCCCAAAAAATAGACACCTTTTTTCAAAGCATTGAAATTATTCCCACCATGTTTTTCTGTTCCCACAATGATTGCAAAACTAGAGCAGTTTTATATCTTTATATATTTTGTCCCATAATTTGTCTATACAAAACTAAAACATACGTTTGCATGCAACTTTTTTTGTTTTAAAAAACAAGGCATTCAGCATTTTTTTCAGATGTTTTGCAAACAGCTATAAAACTTTTTTGCAATGTTTTTGAAATGCTCTTTTTTTCCATAAATAGTGTTCTTGAAAGCAGCAGTTGGAACATAACAGTCTGTTACCATCCACATTGGAGGTCTTGCATCTGTCATACTCAAAGTAGCCAGAGGTGTGTGTGTGTGTGTGTGTGTGTTTTGGGGGGTGGTGTTTTTCTAATTTGTGAAGAAACATTCTCTCATCAGAAAGGGGAAGTGAGTGAGAGGTAGAGACAGGATGCTGCAGTGTGATTGGCAAGATAAGTGGGAGGGGCCACCTGGCAGGAAGTGAATTGTAGCCCTCACACTGATGCTGATGGAGAAGTCCACAGAAGCTCTGAACAGCACCCTCTGCTGAAAACAGAGAGGCAATGCTTCCAGAGTACGGTCCTGCTGCTGCTCACTTTAAGACCATTTCCTTCTAACTAAGATTTAAAATGTTAAATGTAGATAAATCAGATACACTCACATGCTAACACAGAGCTCACATGCTAACACACACACACACACACACACACACACACACACACATACACACACACACACACACACGCACACACACACACAGAGAAAGACAAAAATAATTTAGGTGGAACACAGCCTTCCTGCTACGTAGTGTTCCACCTGCTGTGAAGTTGGTCTGGATATGGACTGGCTCCCCCTGGTCACCTAGAGTACCAGCAGGTTGCCATGGTAGCGCACATTCTGTGGGTGTGGCTGGCTGACCAGACATGAGGGGAATCGGCAGACTCCTTCGGCTGATACGCAGAGACACACACCACCTACATTAGGCCACTGCATACACACACAAATGCACACTTACACACAAGTTTACACACATGGCATACAGCACTATTCCCTCATCAGTGTGGAGGTTAGGATAGGATAGGATAGGAATGGGGAGGGTAAGGGAGGTGGGGGCGGAGGAGAGCAGAGTGAAATGATGCAAGGTGACCAGTGACCTGTGTAAGGTGAAAGGATGTACACAAAGAGAGATAGAGAGAGAGAGAGATGGAGTGAAAGAAAGAAGTGAAGAAGTGTAAGAAAAGGGGGGCGATGTAGGGAAACATAACAGAGGAGGAATGAAACCGTTTCCCCTTCATGAAGATCTTGAAAAACCTCCCCACCCATTATCATATAAACACATACACACATACGCACATACCACTGACCTCATTGTCATTTTGCTGCTCTCTCTCTTCACATCCTCACACACGTACATCATTCAACAACAAACACATACAGTCAGAGTAACTCATCCCTCCTAATAGCATACACTCAAACTCCAGAGAAACACCAAAGCCACCAGCTGCATTGGAAAGGCAGGAAAGTTTGAAAAGAAAACAAACAAATAAATAAAGAATATCATACAGAAAAAAGCATAAACGAATAACTTAATACATGTCCTGTATAAATGAATAGGTTTAACTAGAAGTCTTTTACAAAGGATGCAGTAACCGTGGACTGAAACCCAGAATGTTCTAGAAGGTGCAGGCCTACAGGGCTGTCCTTTTGAAGGGCCTGCTGCCCGACAGTGTTCTTCACTGCTTGTGTGATCCACCACGTCAAGTGTGTGTTTCTGTGTCCTCTCTCGTTTCCCTCCTTCCTTTTTCCCCTTCCTCTTACTACTCATCTGTCCATCCATCCGTCGGTGCAGTGAGAGACATGGAGAGAGGGTGGGCCATCCGAGACCAAAGAGTTCAAATAAAAAAATGAATAAACAAGATGGCCACTCCTATGTTCAGCAAAATCACCATGACAACCAGAATGGAGCTAGAGCCCTGTTAAAGGAGAAAAAGAGACAGAAAGAGAGAGAGACCATCAGTGCAGGCGACCATGACACACACACACACACACACACACACACACACACACATGCATATACTCTCACATACACACATACACATACACACACACACACATATATACATTAGGGGCTTACACTCCCTCCCGCACACATTTAGACGTGTTCATTCACACACGTGTATGCAATATCAATGTAAAGCTGGACCTTCTCTGCTGACCATTAGAGTGGTG
This sequence comes from Coilia nasus, assembly GCA_027475355.1. NCBI lineage: Eukaryota > Metazoa > Chordata > Actinopteri > Clupeiformes > Engraulidae > Coilia > Coilia nasus. Next base: position 17,047,030 of record CM050208.1, read on the forward strand.
GTGGTTGTGTGTGTGTGTGTGTGTGTGTGTGTGTGTATGTAGGTTTAAACATTTCTATATTGATGACTTGATGGATAAAATGATGCAAGTACATCACTTAAGGTACACAGTATATACCTCAGCATATTCTCTCATCTTTGCCTGTAAACATCTTTTTTTTTTTCATTTTGGACAGAATGCATTTACCTCACACACACAAAGCTTGCATGAAGCGGATTTAGTATATACTGCTTGTGTGTGTGTGTTTGTGCATGTGTGTGCATTTGTATTGTCTGTATCAGTGAAGCTCTGCTCTATGGCTAAATTGCTGATCTGCCTGGGCGAGGGTAATATGTATGCATAACAGAATGACAGTGGATATGTAAATATGAGAGCATGAGTAGTCTATATGAGAGCACTTGTGTGTGCGTGTGACGCACAAAGAGCGGGTGTGTGAACATGTTTATGTCTGTATCTGCATATAAAAAAGCATTATTGTGTGTGTGTGTGTTTGAGTGTACATCTGCAGCTGTTTCTATTTCATGTTAACCTGTCTTACACAACTCTGCTGCAATGCCCGCTCTCAGCAGCTACAGCTACAAACATTCCCCCTCCCCTTCCCCCATGCCTCGCTCTGATTGGCTGCATCTGAAGCGAGGCATAAGCTGTTCCCTAGCAACAAACTGGATGAGCCAATGCTGGGCAGTGCTGGGAAAAGATGCTCTTTACCAGGCTGCTGCTGTTACTAAGGAGCAATGGGCATTCACGAGGGCACCTGTGTGTGTGTGTGTGTGTGTGTGTGTGTGTGTGTGTGTGTACCTCAGCCTTGGTCAGAATCCTTCACTCAATTATAATGGAGAATACCACTCTTACAGGCTAAATACAGCTCACAGATACTCCTTAGTCAACACAGACAGACACAGACACACAAGCTACTGCAATATAATCTGCCACGCAGATGCACACAACCGAACACCTAAACCTTGTGTTACAGACCACCTACAGTAAATGTCCCCACTAGGTAGGAGAAAAACACCTAATTTTATTCAGGTGATCAGCTGAATCAGGCCCTAGCTTTCTAACAAAAACAAACAAATAAAACTGTTAACACCTTAAAGTAATGTCAAATAACAATGAGTTAACTCCACTAACATAGGCACCCCCCCCCCCAATATCACTACATGAAGTTGCAATGTTTTAAACAAAAACAGTACAATGTGTGAAATTGTCACTAAATCACCGGTTCTTGTATTTCTGTCTGTATGACAAATTAAATCCAAACACTGACTTACACGTTCTATAGTTTTTAAACAGTGCTTTCATGACAAAATCATAAACCAGTTAGGAGCAATTGATATAATCCCTAAAGTCCATCACTGTGACGTGGTAGTCTGCAACATACTCAGTCAGTGCAATGAGGTATAGTGTTAAGTCAGTGCAATGAGGTATAGTATTAAGTCAGTGCAATGAGGTATAGTGTTAAGTCAGTGCAATGAGGTATAGTGTTAAGTCAGTGCAATGAGGTATAGTGTTAAGTCAGTGCAATGAGGTATAGTGTTAAGTCAGTGCAATGAGGTATAGTGTTAAGTCAGTGCAATGAGGTATAGTGTTAAGTCAGTGCAATGAGGTATAGTGTTAAGGTGAGGCAGTGTAGTGGTCCCGTACAGTAGTGTAGCTGGACAATACAGTTCAGTGAGGCACTGACAGCACGCTTTACTTTATGGTCCCCGTTATGGTGTATTAAATCTAACAACATGTTATATTATGTACTTACACTGTTGTAACCCTATGGTACAGTGTAAGCACATAATGTTACATATTGTTACACACTTTGTTACACTGTACCTAATTGATGCAACAGAGACAGTAACCCTAACCCTTAGGTACAGTGTAAATGCATATTTTATGTGTTGTTACACATTTAGTTACACTGTACTTTATGATGTAGATAAAGTCTTGAAGGCTGTTGTGTGTTGCATTTTCATATGGTTTAACAATATGTTGCAGCGGCGCAATATATTATCTATCTATCTAAAAAGAGGGAAAGATAAAGAGAGAGAGACAATGTGAGATTGAGAGAGAGAGAGAATGAGAGACTTATTATGGCCAATTGCTTTTGTTTGTCTGTGATCCAGTATGTGTTTTTGTGTGTGATTATGTACACTGTGTGCAGGTGTGTGTGTGTGTCAGAGAGAGAGAGAGAGACAGAGAGAGACAGAGACAGAGAAAGAGAGAGGAAGATAGAGCGAGAGAGGGAGGAGGTGCTGTGTCTCACCCCGTTAGTTTTGAGCTGGGTGGTCTTGTCGTGGTGTTCTAGTGCAATGGGTGTGGACTTCTGTGGGGGGGAGAGGGTCAGGTCCCTGCGCAGCGGTCTGCTGTCCGGCTTGTCCCCGCCCGCCCCTCGAACGTCCTGCTTGGTCTCGGCGTCGCCCCCCGCGGCCCCCCCTCTGTCCTTGCCCCCCTCCCTGGCCCGCTCGCGCTGGAGCTTGCCCCGTTGTCTCTGCTGCGCGTGCGAGCGCCCGTCTCCGTGGTGATGGTCGTCGTGGGCGTGGTGCCTCTGGGAGGCGGAGTCCCGGGGCTGCAGCGGCCGCATCTCGATCTCGTAGTTGCTGAGCTTCTCCTCGTCCAACTGGCCCAGCCCCTCGCCGCCCCCCTGCAGCAGCCGGTGGCTGTTCCGCGAGCCCCGCCCCATCCTGTGATTGGACGAGCCGTGGTCCCGCGGCCTGTGATTGGCCGGGTGCTTGTGTCCGTTGCTGTGAGCCTCCTGGGTGGAGGAGGTGTCAGAGCGACCGCCACCCCCTCCACCTCCTCCGCTGCTGCTGGATCCCCGGGCCCCCCCACCACGGGGCCCCTCCAGCAGGACCTGGATCTCCGTGGTCCCTCGCCCTCCTCCACCTCCGCCTGCCTGCTCGTCGTCCACCGCCGTCTGCCGCAGGAAGCGAGCGCTCTTGCGCCGGTGGGTGGAGCTCTTGGGGGAGGTGGGCCGGCTGGTGGGCGGGCTCAGGTTCGGGGGCGTCCCCTTCAGGTAGAGGTCCGGGCTGTCGGCCGTTCCGCTGGACAGCAGCTCCATCTCGTTTTCGCTGGACATCTGCTGCTTTGGACGCTGGCATTCGACACCTGGACACATCGCACAGCACAGGACAGAAGTCAGAGAAAGGAGTCTTGTACAAGAAACAGATCACAGGATATACGCAATCGTACACATTTTATTTAGGTCAAAAGATCCACATTGCAATAGGCTCTATGAAAATCGGTTTATATCAAGCGCAGAGAATATGAGTCAATACAATCAGTACAGTCAGAGACAGAGATCCCAGCTTCAGAGAGTGAAAAAAACTTCCTTTTGCCTGTGCACTTAACACAGGTGATTTCACGAATCAGCTAACCTACCTGTCTGATGATTTGTGTTACTTTTTGAATCCAGAATCTCAACGTCTTCACAGTTTAATCAATAAATTGTGACTAATATCTAGTACTAATTAGTCTTGACCCAGAATGTACCCTCCACTCAGAAAAGAGGTAAATGAGGATCTTACATAACCTACTACAACAAAAAAAGCTAATTGTAATGGAATCATATCTCTCTGAATAAATGTAATTCATGTATCAGGTTTTTATACATTGATTGATTGTTTGATTGATTAATTGATTGATTAACTGATTGATTGATTCATTCATTCATTCATTCATTCATTTCATACATTAATCAGTTACATTTCTGAAACTCTCCCTGCCAGTAACTGTTTTCATTGAGACAAGCATAGCGAATCTTAGAGCAAAAGATAATACTGATATCATTTCATTGCTGTTGGCGATTTTAGAAAGCTATTTTACATGACATTCTCTGTGACCCATTATTTTTAAAAACTATATTTCTGCATCTACATTTTAAATTGTGGGATACTATTTAAAAAGGCATATAGAGCTCTGAACTCTTGTGTCCTCATGGTGAGTAAAGATAACTAATACATCTTCGCTCACCAATTTCTGGAACTGTCCATTTGTGAGCTAGATCAGAGCTGACAGATCATCTATAACTGAGTGTGTGTGTGTGTGTGTGTGTGTGTGTGTGTGTGTGTGTGTGTGTGTGTGTGTGTGTGTGTGTGTGTGTGTGTTCATATGTACATGTGGGGCTGTATCTTCTTCCTCCAGTTTGGTGTGAGTGTGTGTGTGTGTGTGTGTGTGTGTGTGTGTGTGTGTGTTCATATGTACATGTGGGGGTGTATCTTCTTCCTCCAGTTTGGTGTGTGTGTGTGTGTGTGTGTGTGTGTGTGTTCATATGTACATGTGGGGCTGTATCTTCTTCCTCCAGTTTGGTATGTGTGTGTGTGTGTGCGTGTGCGTGTGCGTGTGCGTGTGCGTGTGTGTGTGTGTGTGTGTGTGTGTGTGTGTGTGTGTTCATATGTACATGTGGGGGTGTATCTTCTTCCTCCAGTTTGGTGTGAGTGTGTGTGTGTGTGTGTGTGTTCATATGTACATGTGGGGGTGTATCTTCTTCCGCCAGTTTGGTGTGTGTGGGCGCTTTATAAAGGTCAGCGTTGACCTCTTCTCAGCCTCCTGTTGCTCATGGTATTACTTAGCTCCACCTGCCGCAGCAGGAGTGTGTGTGTGTGTGTGTGTCTGTATGTGTATGCATCCATATGTGTGTGTGTCCACGTGTGTGTAAGAGCGAGCTTCCGGACGCTGTTGGCATTACTCACCTCCGCCTGCCACAGTGGGGGAGAGAGTTTGTGTTGGTGTGTGAGTGTGTATGTTAGTGTGCGCTCTTGTGTGTGTGTGTGTGTGTGTGCTCGTGGGTGTGTGGGTCTATGTGTGTGTATGCGTGTTGCAAGTTATAGCATCCTGGCTTATCACGTACACAGTTCCCTTGCTGTGCACACCATGGACAAAGTGAAACACGAATGTGTTAGAGATATGTTAACGTCAAATGTCCTGACACACACGTCATACGTGACAGATAAAGACAGGTATAGATATGACAGAATTATTGACATATGAGAGATGAGTGAATAGCCAGGTACACCACACAGCACAATAAAAGACATATTAGCTCTCCAACTAATATACTGCTCCACTATATATAGTCTACTGAGGTTTCACCATCACCCTTAAAATGCAAAGTTTCCAAATTGTCCATAAAACATTTAGAAGTGCTATGTCTGAAAATAAGAACATTAACTGCTAAATTGGGTTCTGTTGCTAAATAGCAGTTAGAAGTGTTCATGGTGGTTATGAGTTCTTTTATGACACTCTGTTCTGTGTATCATTAGGCTAGTTAAGCATCCTATATGACACATAGTAAGGAGACTTAGGGACAAATGGGACAAATGTAATAAAGCCCATGGCGAATTTGATGAGCGTAAATGCACAAGATTGCTTCGCCTCTTTGTGGTGCCAATAAACTGCAACTACATACACAAAGAAAAATAATCAGCTAATGGTTGCATTTTTTTCAAATAATGTTTTACCCTTGTTCATTTTTAGACTGGCCACTTAGCACTCCTTTCCTTTTGCTCCTCAGTATAAAGTTCAGCTGTGTTATCAACTGCAAACACGTAGCCATATGAGAAGCACCGCTGTCAGTATTCGTCCTCAGTGTAAACAAATGTGGCACACAAGATGCCAATACATTTTCTGTTTAGATTATGACGTTATGAACACAGTACTCCGTTTTCCGTGTCCACATATTGAAACTGACGAGTTTTTTGAAATCTTCACTTTGGCTGGTATTTTTTAAAAATCATTGTTTTTAGTGACAGAAAACACTGTTTATGTGTTGACGCAAGGCCAAAATGCATACAAAAATATCTGTTTTTAAAAATAACCAGCTAGGTGTGTACAAGGCCCGAGAGTACATTTTGTGAATGCCTCACAAATCGGGTTTCTATTCAAGTCATCCGCATCAGCTCATTCATAGTAATTCAGCTTGACCAGATTTAATTAGCTGTCGTTTTTTTTAGACCTCGAAGATTAATGCACATACCAAGTGTTCACAGTCATTCAAGTAACTAAAACACACAATAACAAGTTGGATGGAAACTTTACAGTGTTGCTCTCCATGAGTACTGCTCATTGCTAGGTATGGCACACATGTTGCCATGGTAACAAATAAGAAGGCCAAAGGTCAGACTTGCCATTTAACTCATATAGTCTTAAAACATGTGTAGCCCACAGCACAGAAATGTAAATTAAGGTCACATAGCATTTCATCATAACAATAAAAAGTTCAAATTTATGTACACTGGCTTGGAAAATGAAAAAAAGAAAAGCGGAAAATCCTCATTTAAACTCCTTGGTTGGTTATAACCTTGGGGTCAACTGTAGATGTAAATGGAATGGCAATGTCTTAGTCTGACTGACCTAATGCAGACCTCCTCACTAGCTTCTTCTCACCGTTTCTGCGCTGCTGGAAGGTGGGGCTGAACTCTTTAGCGGTGACGCGAGCCAGACGACACTCCTCTTGGGCCTTCAGAGACACGCTCAGTGCAGCCTCCGACTTCCCCCGCGCATGGGCCGTCCTGGAGAAAGAGACAGAGAGAGAGGATATTTTTATAATTATAACCTGCGTCTCTTTTTTCCCTCCCCAAATAGATGTTGTCTCTGTGTGTATCTGGGGGGTTACAAACAATTAATACATAATAACACACTGACAGTAATACAGTGACATAACAACGGCATATTTACTGAGGCATGAAAGACGTGCTGAATTTACGATGTTATCCTTATATGCTGGTTCAGGAATATTGCCAAAAGACTAACGTTTTTTAAACCAGTGTAATCCTGCATTATTTTGAGCCTTTTTGCTGCTTTACAGTGCACCTAATCAAACCGCCCTTATAAGAATGTTCTACAATGCCAGGAGCTTGGAACATGAGTTATACACCTCCCCTTCCCAATGCCATCCCTTAAAACAAGTTGGTAACACTTTTCTATGAAGCTTGTATTCATAAGTCTCCATTAACACATTCATAAAGGGTAATGCAGCCTTCATAAAGCTAATAATGGTTGAAATTAGTATTAATACATAACTACTGTATTTATACATATATACATATACTTGTAGGTGGGTAAAGCTTTATAACCAAGAATGTGCTGTGTCACTTGAAGTTGAAATGTGACATAGCATTATAATGCCTTAGGAGTACAGTCATGAGTATGTATACATAGTTATGAATACTTTACATACATAATGAATGTATTATAAACCTTTATGAGTATTTTTATAGAGCGTTATAATTACAAACTTCATAGAAAGTGTAACCAAGAAATCCTTCTTTTGTATAACCCTGCAATCTCCTGTATGTGCTTTCAGTGCGTACAAACCCTACAAACTTTATTCAAGAACTTAAAGATGGTTTCTCGTTCAATTGATTTGTTTTACTGGCAGGGGTGACAAATGTTTTGCCATTGCAGCCAGTGTGAATCTTCCCTAACCACTTTCTAGTCTCAATAATAATAATAATAATAAAAACAATCATGCATTTCTTGTATATCGCTTTTCCAGAGGCTTTACAGAAGATAAAACCAAAGTTTTACTGTACTGAAGTACAGGTTGTCTCTGGTCCCTGGTCTGCACTCAAACTACTGTATCATATCAAACTATACCCAGGCTGTGTTCTAGAATCTTTGCATAAGCAAATGCTTTATTACCAAAACAACACGATCTGTTTGATTGTTAAATGGAACTCATAACTGTGCTCAGGCACATTTGCGATCTACATGCGTACCGTGCCCAAGTCCAACTAAACCCGATTTGAGTCCACCTCTTCCAAGCTAAGTACTAGCCCGGGCCCGGGTACGCTACGAAGTGATTAAACTGGTCAAGAGAACCGGACTTTGTGGGTCAAGTATACTCAGCATGATATGGATGGCATAGTGTTGGCACACTCTAAGTCTCACCTGTATCTGTGTCCTAGAAAAGGGTAAAAATGTGTGCCCTTAAAACATGCCCAAACAAGAGAGCAGTATGAGGGAGTGTGGTATGTGTGGTAATTCACAAACCTCATTCTGTATGACATTTGTGAATTATTATGGCCAATTGCTTTTGTTTTTGTGTGTGAGTATGTATTACACTTTGTGTGTGTGTGTGTGTGTGTGTGTGTGTGTGTGTGTGTGTGTGTGTGTGTGTGTGTGTGTGTAAGTGTAAAAAAGAAAGAGATATATAATGTAGTGGGACATTGTGTCTGAGATAGTGTGGGTTGTCATAGACTCTTTCCTCCTGGTTTAAGTCTTCGATTCGCTGTAGACCTCTAAGAACTGCAGACTCATCAATAATTTACCCACAGAACCAATGTTCTCTACTAGGGCTCTCTCTCTCACTCTCTTGCTAGCTCTCTATCGCTCTCTCTCCCCCAAACACACACATTGTATCAACCTCCAAATCTATACCAATCTTTATTTTTTAATCTCATTCTTCTACCTTATTTTGATATCATTACCAAATTCTGTGTGTGTGTGTGCACCCATGTAAAACAGAGCAGAAAGAGGAGGTGGGTAATTGCATGGGAGTGCCTGTGTGCGTGTGTGTGTGTGTGTGTGTGTGTGTGTGTGTGTGTGCGTGGTGTGTCTGTGTGTGTCTGTGTGTGTCTGTGTGTGTGTGTCTGCACGCTTGTTGGGTGCATGTCAGTGTTTGTATAAGCATGCACAATATTTCCTTATATGTGTGTGGGTGTTGGTTGATTGAGGTGCGTGGGTGCCTATATGTACTTGTTAAAGGAGATGAGCATGTCTGTCTGTGTGATATTTGTGTGGAACAGCAAGACTGTGTGGGAGGGAAGGAGAATGAGTGTGTGTGTGTGTGTGTGTGTGTGTGTGTGTGTGTGTGTGTGTGTGTGTGTGTGTGTGTGTGTGGGCTAAATAAGGAGGATGGGGGACTGTGAGTGGGAGCAGTAGATATGCGAGTTTGTCATGTGCTTTAAGGAGCAGCATCACTGTGCATGTGATATGTTTACTGTTTGTGTGTGTGTGTGTACGTGTGTGTGTGTGTTTGTGTATGCATGTAATGTTTTACAGTTGGCACAAGAGCGTATCTGTTATGTATGGTAATAAAATGCATGGCTCTGATGTATGTAAAGTGTGTGACAGAGTGCATGTAATGTGTTCAAATGTGTGTGTGTGTGTGTGTGTGTGTGCGTGTATGTGATAGAGAGGTCAGCATAGGAACCAGTGCAATCTGTGGCACAATTCTCCTCCTGCCTACGTGTGTCCTAGCAACCGTTGCAGTGTGTATGGGGAGGTGGCATGAAAGAGAGAGAGAGAGAAAGAGAGAGAGAGAGAGAGAGAGAGAGAGAGAGGGGCTGAGAGATTAATTGGCAATAAAAAGAACAGGTGGACAGGCTTCACAGTGGTTGTGAAACAATGCCTTTCAGACAGGGCTTGTATGAATAGCATGAAGAGTGTGTAGAGCAGTATGAAAATAAACTAAAAGAGTGCATTTTTGAATGCATAAAGGACGTGTACTACAGCTATGCAAGATTTAACATTTAACATTACTGTGTATTCCAGACATATTGTATAAAACGCTCATCCTCTTAACATTCCTCTCACACTGCTGTGATGGTACCTGCTCACCGAGCTCAGGGTTTAGCTTAAACAGCTCTACATACATCCCACATAGCCTTCCACAGCACCGCCTTATGGGCCATCAAGTGAAACAGACCTTGTTTTGTTAACAGAGCAAATGCTATCAAATTCATCTATTATGAGACCATGGTAACATGGTGATGATGGTTTGACATGAAAAATATTTGCTTATAAAAACACAAGATAGCATTGTACCCACTGTTACAATGCTATCTTGTACCTGTGAAATTAAAGCTACTTTTTGTGCAAAAGAAATTCGTGATACATATCATGACTTAGAAAAAAAAGTAATTAAAAAGTATTGTGCTTTTTCATTTGTGAGTTAATGGCTGAATGCCTGTCTTTCTTTGTAAACAAAATTCACCCATACATGTCCTACAGCAGGTATATTTACCAAAGGTCAGTGAAGGTATTGTGTATATGCAGGCTTTGCTGTATTACTAAAAGCATGATAAGCATGGTTGAACATAGGAGGCTAAATGCATTAGGCAGCCAGGCAACAAAAGCAAAGGCTACTTATATTCATTTTTCTTAAACATCAATGTTTTGGTTAAGCCTAAATGATTTACATGTAAATGTATTACGAGTGTGAAAGCCCTTTCAGTGAGCTAGAAAATTTGCAAATAACAAGAGTGCATTTTGTCCATGACAGTACAAGCTGCCTGAAATTTGTAGGCATAAATTATATTCAATCGCCATATCACTGGAAGGAGGATTGCAACAGAATGTGTTCTGTCTATGTAAAAACTAGTGGTGGGCATAGATTAATTTTTTTAATCTAGATTAATCTAGATTAATCATAAAATTAATCTAGATTAATCTTGATTAAAATGGCTCATTTGAATTCTGCCGAAGGCATTCAGAATATGTGTGCTACCTAAATAATGACTAGAAGTAAGTCTTTGAGAACGGGTTTCTTAAGCCAGGTGGCACAGTAGACCAGGGGCTCATCTCCTGTTTCCAAAATGCATCACTAACTGCTTGAAAAAGCTGTTCTACTTTGATACTTGGTGATGGAAATAAATCATGTTCAATAAAATGTACTTGTGTTTACTAGCTGTTTATTTAGTTAAACATGAACTAAATGAAACATGAAACATGGATTTTGAACTGTAAGCCTACATAAGAAGTTGTGATTAACTGTTTACAGTCAGTAGCTTTGTGTCAATCAGTCCAAGCTCTATTTCTCCTTCTTCCACCAGTCACTTAGGCAGACCAGCTTGTTCACATTTTCTGGTGGCAAAGTAGATCTCCTTTTCTGCACAATATGGCCTGCTAAAGAAAAAAGTCTCTCGCATGGGACAGTTGTGGCAGGAGTCCCCTTCAGTGCAATTCGGCTAAGTATACATCCGCATTAAAATATAGAGGTAGGGTATACATCCGCGCTAAAATATCAAGGTGAAAGCAGAAAGTGTTGAGGAAGGGAGCCGTTTGCTTCCGTTTTCTATTTTCGCAAGGGGGAGGGGGGAATCCCCCTTTATGCAGTGCAGAGCAGATTCTAGGTTCGTTTTACTGAAATGAATGGGACACATGTGGAGTTTAACTAATAAATTGGTCATTACGTTTTTCTGGAGTTGTTAAGGGTTTTTTGGAATCATGTGTCACAATCTGCAACTATTTGTAATAATTTCAAGCCTAATAGTGTAAGTTGTTACTGTTTGGATTTTGAGAAAATTAGCTTTATTTCAGGTCAGGCAGCAACCACTTACTATGTGGTTGTTAGCGCGCTAACGCTAGCGAACTACGCTAACGTAATGTTTTGAATTGAAAGCTGTCACTAACGCCCACCTAGATACTGTTACTGGTTATAGTGTAAGCAGACAAAGTAATATAAAGTTATAGGGCTACAGCAATGTATTAAATTCAAGGTGAGCCCAATCGCTGTTAGCGTTTAGCACATGATGTTGTTATAGTTACTACTATTCACTTGAATGAGCTAGAGCTAGTTCGTTAGCTTGCTAGCTCGCTTTACAGACACACTAAATTATTTTCTAAGAGTTCGAAATAGGAATTTGTTGGCATTTTGGTCCCATAGTAACGTATTATGTTGGCTTATCTTTGTAGAATCTAAGATCTTTGGTGAAAGTCATCATAGTTTGTGTAGTATAGACCCAGCTCCCAACCCAACTTTGAGAATAGATTAACGGCGATATTTTTTTTATCGCGCGATAAGAGTCTCGCGTTAACGCAGCACGTTAACGCCGATAACGGCCCGCCTCTAGTAAAAACGTAACTCCTCAAACTTCAAAAGTCTTTGAACTGTCGCTATAGCCTACAAAAGTTTAAGCAGCCTTTGCTTTAATAGACAGACAGTCTACAACCGGCACACTCTCTGAATGCATCCGACCATAGACCTGTCAGGCCTGTCATCAGAAGAACTAAACCTCTATAGACATTATTTAGTCTCCAACTCAAACGGGCTGGTTATGCTTGGCATAGTTCAAAGAGGGGGATCTAATAAAGGTAAGGAGATTTAAAAGTAAGCAGCAGGGTGGACAAATATAGCAGTTGCATACCTATGCATGACACAGGGTCAAAGGGGCTCTGAGCTACTTGTATGCTTCAAACTTTGAAGTGTCTCTGACGCTGACACACTACATTGATGGTTGAACAATTCTGTAACTTCTCCGCATCATCGATTGGTGATATGGACCCACAGGGGTCAATTATGTTATCATATTATACTAGGCTTAAATGGTTTGTGAGTAACACACAGGCAGGGATGTTTATTTATGAAAGAGGTGGGGGTGGGCGCGGGGGCGGGAGGTGGGTTGGGGCTGGATTAGTGCTGGATTAGGACAAACTGGGAGTGCGACCAGGTTATTTTACTGAGCTGGTGGAATCAGGCAGAAACAGCAAGGGATCTGAATCTTTGTCAAATTTAAATTATCGATATAACTTATAAATTATGAATCATCTATTCCAGTACGTTGCAAATTACATATAAAACAATCATGAATAATTTATTCCAGTATGTTGCAAATACAAAGCCTTTTAACAATAACTAGTAAAATGTTGGCGGGTATCTTTTTTTATTCTACATACTATACATACATACATCTATACATTGAGAATGTGACTCAAAACACTGTATTAAAGTTCATTGAGAAGTTGGGTTGCATGTTTAAGATTAAGTGCATTTGGTTCTCAGCAGGCTTGTCTGACATTTTCGTAAAATGAAATCAAAAGTAGGTTTTGGTCATAATCAACTGAACAAATTACTCACAGATAACACTGATAGATAATATAGATAGATGTTGGTTAAATCACACCATACATTTACATTCCCATAGGTAGACTGTCATGTCAAAGGGATGAAGGCTTACTAGTAATACAAAAAAATACTAACATTTACATGCTTGATACGATGTTGATAGTGTGATAGCAGTTAACAGAAATGTATTGTTATTTCTTTTAAATATGTATATAACATTTATGTAACATTTCCATACTGTACTTGTCTCCTGGGATGGCATATGATGGCCTAAATTCCTGCACTTGCCTCGTTTCTCCTGAAACCACTAGAGGCAGGCAAGGGTCCTGGGGGTTGCCTCGGCTCATGGAGGGATATGTGAGCCACTACCAACTCTAACTCTGTTTCAGGGGGCCACTCAAATAGAAGGGAGCACTCAAAAGCAAGAGGGAGGGGTGAAAATAATACGAAAGAGCTTGTATTTGTGTGTGTGTGTGCGTGTGCGTGCGTGTGCGCGTGCGTGTGTGTGTGTGTTTTGGGGGGTGGTGTATTTGACTTTGTGAAGAAACATTCTCTCATCAGAAAGAGAAAGTAAGTGTGAGGTAGAGACAGGTTGCTGTTTGTGTGTGTGTGTGAGAGAGAGAGAGAGAGGCACAGAAAGAGGGAGAGAAAGAGAGAGAGAAAGAAAGAGAGAGAGAGAGAAACACACAGGGTAAGACGGAGAGAGACAGAAACACATATAGTTAGCCTGTTTCCATCTCTGTCATCCTGGCCTCTCCGGCTTGAAGCCAACACTGCTGGCATAATGCGGAAATCTCTCGCTTTTCTTCACCCCTCCCTCCTGTATCTCTGTCTCCCTCGTTCCCTCCTTGCCTGCGTGCCATCAAGAATGACCCAAATAACTCCAAACCAAAGATCATGTGCTAAGCTTTTAGCATATAGAGAAGCAACTCTCAGCAGACACACCCTCACGGGTCAACCGACTTCGGGACATCATCTCAGGACTAGACCAGATACACTCCTAGGTCACCCACTAGCTGGGCTCCTCTTCCCATAACATTTAACCTCCTGTGGGTCACCCACTGCACTGAGCTTTCGTCCATACAGTGCTCAACCTCTCTCAGTGAGGAAAGCATAAAGGCATGCTTGGTAGTGTATCTAGTGAGGGTCTAAAACAGGTCTTTCAAAGACAAATAACCCAAGGATATACCGGGAAATCCCTCTGGATTCCTAAATAGACCTACCTAAATGAGGATCAACAAAAAGTTGAGGACAAAGTTATTAAGCACAGTCATGGATTGTGCTGACCGTGGGATGTGTATGATTTAAAATATTTGTATTTGTGGAATACGAACCAGATAGGTTAGTCACAACCTGACTGTTGCTCTAAGCTCAGTTTTTTCTGTGATTGCCATCTGGAGCTGAAGTAAGGAGAAACCATGTTGTGCTCCTCTCTTGTGCAGTGGTTGGCAATTTAAGTTGATAGGAAAGTAGGGAGAGGCAGGAAATGAGTAGTAGAGAGATGGGGTGGGATTGGGAAAAGATCTTAGGTCGGACTCGAACCCGGTTGCTCGGTTAAATGGTATGGGCATCTTAGCCAGCTGTGCCACAGCATTGCCTGTGCATAGATTGGCTTTGTTTTCCTTTTACTGTAAGTTGCTTTGGATAAAATTGTCTGCTATGTGTAATGTAATGTAACGTTCACAAGATGAGGCCATAGGACAGTAACCAGTGTGGCTTGTGGCCATGTATGATAATGATAATGAAATGAAGCACTTGTTTTAAATAAGGTTCCACCTATAGTGGCAATGCTGCTGCTAGAAGAATGTGATTCAAATGACAGTAATAGGAAGGCCAACAAACCTCACCGAAACAAAGCTCGATAAAATTATTCATCTGGGGCAAAGACATTGCTGCCTTACTGCCAACATAGTTGGGGGAAAAAAAACTCATATGTCATCTTGCTCAGTCAGTGGCAAAGTAGGAGGTATATCAATCCCATAGTGGTCAGTGCCAAGAGGATAAAAGCTGGTCCATTGGTTTCCAAATGAACCCAGTCTGTGCCCAGTAGTATGCAACAGTTGAAAAAACACTATTCCCAATGGAGTCAGAACAAATCCTTTTCAAGTTCTGCTAGACTTGAACTTGTTAGCTTTTCCTGTCCCACTGCCTGTGGTCACAAGACTACAGTATGTAGCTCCATGAAGTCACAGGAGTAATTTTAGAGTGATTCTTAAAACTACCAACTCTTCTAATGATTCTCTAAAGGCTGCAACAACTTTAGCGATATGAAAGAAAAGTGTACATAAAGTATGCTGAGCACACCTAAGGCCTTGGATTCCAAGGGGAAAGGGGTTTGAGAAAGAGTCAGGGGTTTGAATAGATCCAGATGTCATTCTAGAGTCTGTTGGGGCCCCGAGCAAAAAAATCCACACCTTCCATTGAAAACTGTATTTCCATTACTGTAGTTTAAGGTTTGTCAGCCTTCAAAAGCCCGGTAGTAGCCTGGGGGTCCCAAGCAGTTACCTGTATTGCCTTTTGACAAGGCATGCTTCTGACTAGATCTAAATCTTTACAGCAAGCAAGGACACTGTTCACACACCCGCCAAAACTGTACAACCAGCCCAGAAATAATCCTTCACCATCCACCACTATGTCCTGCATTTGTAATATAAAAGCTTTCAATTACAGCTGATTCTAGATTTCATTCAGACCCCAAGCAAATCTACCACTGTCTTTGAAAACTGCATTGCCACTGCTGTAGATTAAAGGGTGTCAACCATCTGAGGCTCTTAAGTGGCCTGGGGGCCCCAAACAGTAGCCTGTGCTTCCTATTGGCTAGCTACACCTTTAAATCACTAGGAAGTGTATCATCTCCTCATTAGTGCGTATTGGTACATACCTGGACTGGGCGATCTCGGCCTTCTGCTTGGAGGTGTCTGCAGCCTTCTCAGCGGCCTCCACGGCTCGGTCCACTTTCTCCCGGATCTTACTGGCACGGAGCGGGATGAGGTTCTTCCTTTTCCCGCTCACCAGAATGTTCTGCTTGTACTTGCCCTCCTCTTTGGTTCCGTCGGGGAATGTGGTGCATCCGTATCCATGACGCTTGTTGCTGAGCCACTCCCCCTGGTAACACAGGCCGTCTGAGCGCCGGCTTACTCCACAGCCCGTCCGCTTGTCGTTCTTCCACTCGCCCTCGTACGTCTCGGTCGCGGTAGCGTCTACGTCGTCCGGGAGGACCTCAGCGGCGCCGGGCTCGGACTCGCCGTCTCCCAAACTGATGGTGGAGTTAACGTCGGAGGCGTTGGACGCGGAGCTGACGGTGCTCATCCCGGCCTCGCTGCGGAACGAGCTCTGCTTGCTCCTCTGGCTGCTCAACGAGCTCCGCGACTCCGACTTGCGCAGCTTCAGCCCTGACAGCAGCGAGCGGCGGAACAGCCCACGCCTCTTCGCCGCCCCCAGGAGCTCCGTCTCGCTGCTCTGAGCCGTGAGCACGAAGCCGCCGCGAGACACGGACGGGCTGGTAGCCATGACGCCCCCTGGGCCGCCACCGCCACTGCCACCGCCGCCCCCGCCCCCCGTGGGCCCGGCCACGCCCCCCATCCTGTCGGTAGGCAGCAGGGCGGAGCCGTTGCTGTGCTCGGAGCGGAGGGAGTTTATAGAGGTGCGCAGAGGGGAGCGGATGACCGCCGCCATCCCGTAGGGGACGCTCTGACGCACCCCGTAGCCGTGGCGCATGCCACCCACCCACTGGCCCTGGTACGTACCTGGAAGGCAAGAAGAAGGGCAGACACACTGTCACGATTCGTCTGCACAAACACAAGGCACCATATGCTATGCAGGAACTCATGCATGTCTAATTTGCGTGTGTGCATGGGATTGTGAAAAACAAAATAGAAACGCTTAAGAGCTACTGCACTTAACTCAGGGCCCTACACACAAGCAGTGTCTATGGACCCTGCTTTCTTTCTACACTTATCATGCATCTGACTTGCTAGGGTCTCTATTGCCACTGGGGCCCTGAGTAGTCAGTTCCACTCCCCCCAACACACACTTCAATACTCCTAGAAATGCTAGACTGATATGGCACGAAAAAGCTGAGGTGGTGTCACTTGTCATCACCCCAAATGACCACTAATCACCTAAAGCAGGGAAGTCAAAGACCTAAAACTACAGACCCTCAAACATGACTGACCAGGTGACTAACCTAGGCAGGTGAGTCAGAGAACCACATTGTGGCTCAACTATGCTCAAACACCCAGGTCATCCATGAATTGTTGGCTTGTTGTGAGGGGATAAAAGTAGATTTTTGTCAGTAATAGAAAGGTAGCACAATTACATAAAAAGACTATTGCTGATGCCAGCAGAAGACAAGAATCTCTGGTGGCTGCTTGTGATGCTGCTATTTTCTGGTTACAAATGGTGCTGTCATCTTTACCTCAGTTTGTCTCTAAACTTGCAAAGATGCTGATGATGATATTGTTCCTATATGCCAATTGTAACAGATGGGCTGCATTTTTGAAGTTTACTGCCAAGAATTGCTGTGTTTTAAATAATTATTTCATGAAATGGAATGTATGCCTCTATTAGGTATGGGTTACTATAAACTGGTTAGCTGCTGAATGTGTGCCCAAACTATGTTGAAATTGGCACCATGGAATGTGACATTTGAATCATGAGATCATGGTTCATTTCTAAGGATAATGACGGAGCAGAGTGAGTGTTTTCATAATGCTTGGCTTCAAACAAATGTGACAGTATGAAATGGTATAGCATCCCCTTGAAACAGATGACGAGTGTGAACTTTTGCCTCAGAACTTAGACAGCGCTCCTGATTTCTGAGAAATGTGGTTACCCACCGTGATAGACAACTATAGCATCTATTTTGCATTGGAAATTTGCATGGTTAGGATGACACAATGAAGTCATAGTAAAATTGTCAGTAAAAGTGTTCAATTAGTGATAGTTATACTTATAGCTGTACTGCAACGACACTAAAGAACTAAAGGTTATGCCAAGTTGTAGTGACCAAGCAAATATTTCAGCATAATGTCTGTGGCCCCATGTTATCAACAACAACACATCAGTGTGTGTAATATTTGACAAGGCATATCTGTACTTTGACTCAAGTAAACGCATTGTGTACTTTGTTCACCAATGCAGAGGAGCGATAAGAGTTAGTGATGACGCAGGAAAACCCTCACAGTGAAACAACCAAGCAAACTGTTCCATTAGTGATAGTGTTGAGACTTATAGCCAAAGATTCTAAGGTCTTTGCTTATAGCTGCACTGCAATGACACTGGCAATGCACTGTGTGAACAGAAATGACTGCACATTAGCGACAGCATTGGTGCTGACACTCAGTACAGAGGTCTTGAATGCAACACTAATGATGCTCTTCAGTTCAGGAGGGCCGCTGCCAGTCTGAGTGTTAGCACTTAGCACTGGGTACAGCCAGCACCGCCTGATGCTCTAGTTTGAGAAATATGACGAGGGTAATGATGCTAAAGAAATATCAAGAATACGCTGAAGAAAGAGATCAAGGTAATGATACAGACACTAGTACAAAGTACAACACCGCTGCTATGTATTTCTTCCCTCTGCCTGTACACTTAACACAGGTGATGCCACACATTACAGTAGCTGGTCCACCTGTCTGTTGGTTTGTGTGCTCATTAGGATCAGTTTCATAGAATGGTTGGATGAATTATGTGGCCGGGTTTTTAATTTATGACGAGAAAAAAAAAAGGTTTTAAGTTTTTTGTGCCCATTAGGATTCAAAAAATGGTTAAATCAAATACAAAAACATTTGCCAGTGTTTTCACTTTTCTGCAGTTAAATCTCTACCTCTTCCAACCATAGAGGGTAACGAGTCAGAGCATTAGTATTAGATGCAGTTCAGTGAGGTTCAGTGTGGTGAAGAATGGTTGTGTCGAGTTGGAGAGAGGCAAAACAACTAGAACAGTGAACGCTTAGGGCAGATATCACATACCTGGATCACCCACTCTTACAGTAGTTAAACACCCACATGTACTGCATGTACATAGACAGTGTCTCTTACACACCCCCATAGAACACAAACACACAGAGACACAGACAGACATACACACACAAACACACATACATGCACACCACACACACACATACACAGACACACCACACACATACACACAGACACCACACACACACATACACACACACACCACACACATACACACAGACACACACACACAGGGCAGGACAAATGAACTACAGTATGCAGCAGTCTACGTGACTGCCTTTGTTGCAGAAACACTTAAAGCTGACACAACTACATCACTAAATAGTGTTATGCATCTGTGTCAGAACATCAAAGTGTAATACTACAAGGAGAAGTACAGACTACAGAGCCAGCCAGCCAACCAGCCTGTCCCCTTTGGGCTGTCATATAATCAAGAACAGTAGTCTGAGACTGAGTAGTGATGACTTAAGACTTGTGGTAATGGGAGGCTGCAACAATGATAGTAGCGTAAGCAAGTCTATTATCGACCGGGTGGTGAGAGATATTTAGATGTGAATTCATTTTAAAATGAACGTTATAAGATCACTTAATCAAATCAAAGCTTTACGGGAGCTCAATTTGTCTATTTTCACGGGGATAACTTCTTTTTCACCAGGTAAAGCCTCATTTTAAGTGGAACAGCAACAGAAATGGCTGATAATAGGCACTATGCCGATAATACGATCATTTCTGCTACAGAGGGAAGCCATGGTGCAGTTGGCTAAGGTGCCCACACCATAAACCTGGGGACCCACGATTGATTACGGCCTGAGGTCATTTCCTGATCCCTGGCCCATCTCACACCCATTTTGTGCAATTTGCCAATTGTCCTATCCCATTTAATGCATTAAAAGCCCAAGCAACAACTACAAAAATAACAACAGTAAAGAAGAAGCTGCATTCTGACCCAGCAGTAATCAATCAATCAATCCTGCCTGGATCATGTGTGTGGCAAAAGACAGGAAGTCACATAGGGGATACCTGCTGTTGCATTAAACGTCGCAGTTGCCAGATTACAAATATCTAGAAGGACACTGCAAGCAGTGATGTGCAACCTGCTGTCTGGATGTTACAATGCAACACCACACATTTGTTCCAGCCATTCTCTAAATGATGCTGATGCTAGTAAAAGCAGCTGTTCAGCCAGGTAGAGAAGTTAATTTTTAATATCACCTGTATTAAGTACAGAAGTAGGACCAGGAGACTTGAAATATGTGGCAGTGTATTGTAGATTCTGAGTCCATGTTGCCCATCACTAACTGCAAGGCTGCTCCCAGCAGTAGTGTTAAGGGCAGGGCTTAATAACACTACAGGTGCAGTGGGATTAGTGTTAATAATCAGTAAGAATAGAAGTCACTGTAAGAATAATGACCAGCGAGGACATCAGCTAGTGGTCCCTCCTTAAATTATGGAATATGGAGGGGGGGAACCCATCAGATTATCTTGTCCCGGGCACAGCCAAAGACTGTCAGCGGGCCTGGTGATGCCACTAACACAAATACTGTAATACTGGTATTGGTGTCAGTAGTGCTTTACTTAACTAACCAAGCACTGAAATAGTTTCAGCTAGAGCACTGAAATAGTTCAGCTGTAGTGCTGAAATAGTTCAGTTATATCACTGAAATAGCCCTGATATAGCACAGTGTTTTTGGTTCAAGGCAAAACTGTACTAGATGCAGCGGTCTCTGATACTGTATTTACTCATTAGTCATTAGTCTGACTGTAAAAATATTATGCCTATGATGAGAAACACAAACAAGTTCAACGAGATGCTGTGTGACCCAACTCTGCTGTAGGTAGCGTTTTGTAACGCTCCATGCTGCAGAATGAGGTCAGGCACTACCGGATCAGCACACGGCCTGCTACTCATCCTCATTAGCCATGATACTGACATCGAACTGACGGTCACCATATTGATTTTATCACGATGTTGACAATGTATATGTACTATGCGGTGTAAAAAGTGACACAAAGAAGCAACTTACAAAAAAGTAAGGAAACATGCTGCTTGGATTTTTTTGGGGTAGGTTTAACTTTTAACAATGTGATACATCATAAATATACTTCTGGACTTAATTTGGGAAAGAAGTCCAGTTGCTTACAACTTAGTTCCTTTGACTACCACGACCTGGATGAATGAGAATCTACACAGACGTCATAAATATACGTGGCATTGTTAAGTTAAAACAACATAAAAAGATCCATATTTTTTACAGTGTAGGCACTATGTGTGTGTGTGTGTCTGCTTTCTTTTTAAGAATACCTTCCGATATCTTGACAAGTTATACACTAACTTTTGCTACTGAGGACAGGCATACTGACACTTTTCACTGGCAAACAGAACTGTTATCAGTCATCTCTTAGGGTTCATGTTTTTATGTTATCAGCGCGAAATGACATTATCCTGTTAGTGCCGTGTGCCACAGCACCATAGAGGATCCTGCAGTTTATCAGAGAGTCCTCACATGGCCTTCTCCTCCTCTTCTCCTGTGTGTCTGTGTTTCCTCTGGTCTCACTTCCTGTCATCCTGCTTGGGCTCTCATACCACTCTGTCCATTGTGTCCTCTCATCTCATCTCCCTCCCGACCTCCTCTCTCTGTGTCCTCTTTCTGCTCCTCTCTCTTTCTCTGTTGTCCTCCTCTACATATCCCTTTGTTGTCCTCTTTCTCTCATTCTCCCCCCCCCCACACACCAACACTGCTCTGAGACCAGCAGTTACTTTTCTCGTTCCACACACTCCTCCCTCACACTGAAATCTGGGACAGCCTCCCTCACTCTGCCTCTCTCCCTAGCTCTCTCTCTAACCCCCCCCCCCCCCCCCCGTGTTTCATGCATACTCATCTACTCTCTCCCTCCCTCACTCACACACGCACACACACACACACACACACATTCTCTCTCTTTTACACACAGACACACGCACGCACGCACACACATTCTCTCTTTTTTACATGCACGCACGCACGCGCACACACACACACACACACACACACACACACACACACACAGACACACACACTCACACACACACACAAACACACACACACACACACACACACACACACACACACACACACACACACACACACACACACACACAAACACACACAAGGCCATGAGATCCATACAGCAGCTGGTTTCATTGATGTGATTGCTGTACTGTGCTGTTGGTTTAGCTGCTGTGTTTTGGCCGTGGCCTTTTGATGTAGAGCTGGCTGGCTCTGATTTGGTTTCTCAACCCTTCCCTCCCTCCCTCCCTCCCTCCCTCCCTCCATCCCTCTCTCTCTACAGTTTCTACACAGGAGAAGTCTGAGTAAGGGCTTCTTCCAAGAAGTGAAGACAAAAGATCGGCCTTAGATATTTTCTTTTTTTATGCATTTTATACTGTATATCATATATTTTTTAGCATCATCACTGGACCTATCTATCTATCTATCTATCTATCTATCTATCTATCTATCTATCTATCTATCTATCTATCTATCTATCTATCTATCTATCTATCTATCTATCTATCTATCTATCTATCTATCTATCTATCTATCTATCTATCTATCCAATGATCTTTCTCTCTGTCTCTCTGTCTCTTAATCCTCTTTCCCTTTCACCCACTGTTCCTCTGTGTTCACCCCCCCCCCCCCAACATACACACACACACACACACACACACACACACACACACACACACACACACACACACACACACACACACACACAGCAATAGCTGCATGAATATTCCAGTGTTCCCTGCCATTGTATTGATTGCTGAGCAAGAGCGCATATTATGTGTGCACGCATGCGTGTGTGTGTGTGTGTGTGTGTGTTTGTGTGTGTGTGTGTGTGTGTGTGCAGGCATGTCAGTGAAATGTCAAGAGCTGGGATGGCTCAGTGAGTTTCATTTTGCTGTAATCACACACACACTCCCCCATTCTTCATAGCCTGTCACCTCCAGCACGTCATTCAAGCATCTTTGTGACTGTGTGTGTGTCAGTGCATGTGTGTGTGTGTAATGTGTGTGATTGGACCTGCCAGTGCTTGAGGTGACAAATCACTTACATACCTGTAACACCCACCCTTAGCACAACACCCACGCTCACTATGTATATAAATAGTCTCTCACTCTTATTAGATAACCCAGTCTCTCTCTCTCTCTCTCCACATGCACACTGTACACACACACACACACACACACACACACACACACACACACACACACACACACACACACACACACACAGTGTGGGGGCTGCATGCTCTCCTCCTCCTATGCAAAATTACTTAAA
Organism: Coilia nasus; assembly: GCA_027475355.1. NCBI lineage: Eukaryota > Metazoa > Chordata > Actinopteri > Clupeiformes > Engraulidae > Coilia > Coilia nasus. The sequence goes on from CM050208.1 coordinate 17,070,108, forward strand.
GCTGACACAGCTCCGGCAATAACCCAAATGCAGCCAAGACCATGTTCACCACTAAACACTGTTATACGCTTGTGCCAGGACACATGGTGGGATATTACAAGGAGAGAAGCAGAGAGTGCAGACGTTAGCCAGCTAGCAGCACATGTCTATGGGGTGTGTGTTGGGGGGGTGCTTGGCTTTCAGCACGGCCTTGAACACCCAAGAGTCCCAGAGCCTCCCTGGGTCTCCCTGGCTTTCTTTACACCTGTGCAGCTCATGTACACACAGCACCGACTGAGCACAGCTCCATTCTCATAAATATTAGTATTCTCGCTCCTCAGTCGCTTTAAAGGTAGAGAAGTGTATTTTGAAATCTCTATGGCCGCCACATAAAGGGTAGGCCAAAAATATGCAACACATTTTAAATGCTTATGTCCTTATGTCTTATCTATATATATCTAACCCAAGATATTAGCATTTAAAATGTGTCCCATATTTTTGGCCCACTCTACATAAAGGTTTAATAATAAAGACTCCTTGAATTCCTTGAATTCTTTCATTTGGTGCATTTCTGAAATCATCTTTGCATTGTGGATGTGAAAACGTTTTGAACAAAAACTTAATGATTTATTATTACCTAATCAAAGGTTGTTAACTTGCTCAGAATTGGTATATGCTCTGTCTCAGAAATAAAGGTTTATGTCTAAAGTCATGTCAGTGTCATCACAATCAAAAGTTATGTCTGGAAAACTGACTGGAAATCTTTCTGACTGGAAAACTTTCATTAGCAATGACTGATCATTACAACTTGTGTCCTGCCAACAATTACTGCTATGTTGGCTAAGTTGAATTTCTCTGAACCAGCTGATCCTGTTGAACACCTAATTAATCTTCAGTACACTGACAGAAGGAATACACTGGGTGGTTTTTACTTGTTGAAGATAAGATTGCCACCTCTGATAGACATACAAGCACACACACACACACACACACACACACACACACACACGCATGCACTGTTTAACTGCTGATATAACCCCTCATCCCCTCATGGCCAGTCTCACACCATCACGTAGGCACACACACACGCACACATGCACTGTTAAACTGCTGATATAAACATCACATAGGCACACAGAATCAGAGAATCCTGGAAAGCTAACAACAGACATAGTCCTCTCTGTCACATTTCAGCTCTGAAGGCAACATTTGTAAGTGTTTCCCCATAAGGCCAGTGAGCCCTGATTACTTTGGGACAGAGGTGTCAATATCAGCTTCAGAAAGTAAAAACCCTGCCAAGGTCTTCCTTCTGCCTCTGCACTAAACACAGCTGACTTCACAAATTACACAGTCTACCTGTCTGATGCTTTCTGTGCTCATTACGATCAGCAGGTTGAGATAATGGTGGGATCAAATATAAGGAGTACACTGGGAGAAACAGGCACAGTCACAAAATCACATTTTTTAAGTTACTCCCCCTATCAGTAGTTGCATTGAAACCCCAGCTTTTTCAAAAGTAATCCTGTGAATAAATTAACATAGTCTGGAGGTAGAGGTGTTTTAAAATAGCATTTACTTATAGAATGAAATAAAAAATCAAGATTATAAATTGCATTTTGTCAATTTGTGCATTTTGTGATTATGAACGTGTTCCAGTGGACTCGTCACACAAGGAAGGGTTTTTACTTTCTGAAGTCAGGACTACCTCTAGTTTGTAAGTGTACTTTCTGAAGCGTACATTCTAATACTTTCACTCTTTTGTATTCATCATGCAGCACAGATGATACTCCTACTCCATGGAATACCTTATACACAAAGGTCACTACTTAATAAAATTCTCCAATTTATTTGCAAATGGATGCATCCTGTTCCATCACATCATCTGTCATTGTGTGGGTGTGAGTGGTGGGCTGGCTGGCAGGGAGATAACGAATTCAGGCTGCTTATCGCTGGAGTGCTAGGCTAGTTGGATGAGGACATACAGCTTCTTGAGATGCAGGTGTTTCTTTCATTAAATTGTGATGAAACACATTACTTATGTTACTAAAAGTTGTTTTGATGCACTAAAGTATGATTATGACCAATTAAAGTAAGCTATGGAAATGGTTAATAATATTCACAAAGACCTGAAAAAAGAGACTAAAATCTGAAAAAAATGTCCTACATGGTAATGTTCCTAAATGTTGCCATTAAAAATGCGGTGTGTGTGATCACTTGTTTTACACAGGCAGTACACCGCCAGCACTTTCAGTGTGGGTCCTATAGGAATGTGTGAAGCATTGGAGGTGAAATTACAAGACCGCAATAAATGCTTCTCGTGTGTGAGAGAACAAATGATTGTGTATTCATGTGTATAGCTCTGTGATTTGTTTGCATGCGTGCTTTCATCCAAGTGTAATGTGATATGTTTGTTTTGAAGGTAAGCTCAAGTCTCTCTCTCTCTCTCTCTCTCTCTCTCTCTCTCTCTCTCTCTCTCTCTCTCTCTGTGTGTGTGTGTGTGTGCAAGGACTGTACTAGAACCTATGGTTGTTGATTGAGACCCAGGGGTATCCGAATCCATCCATGCTCGTGCTCTTTTCTTTCCCTGGACCATCTGCAGCTTCCCTTAAGTACGTCATAACTGCGTTAGGCAAAGCTTCTCGAGCAGCACGGAAGAACTGCTCCTCCTTGGGGGATTCGAACGCACGCAAACTGTTATTGCTTTAAGTGTCACAAATTAGTAACCAAGGGCAACCATCCTAATTTGTGTAGAAACTAGCGGAAGGTGAAGATCACACCGACTCCGATGCTCTTAGGACAACACTTTTGAAACATACTGTTGCTCCCGTGGTGCTTTGCGCTTACTTAGCTGACTGTTTAACAGGAGAGCAGTCACGACGCCGCTCTTCTGGCGCTGTCCCTGGTACTGAAATTGAGAGTGGGCGGATGCTTATTTTTGGTTGGCTCCAAACAACGTTCACGTACCAAGCCAGAATATGTATTCGAAACACGATAAGGGGAGCCGGTTCTGAATTATGATCACGACGACCCTGTTGCCTATCCATGCGTGAATGGGCAGCTCCTATGGGAAATTATTTCCCTGAGGACTTTTGTGCTCATCAGAGCACATGTGAGTTCAGATCCCTGCACACATGGGAACCGTAGGCCTATTCTGGCGGAGGGGGCAGTAAACATCTGTAGCGAAGCTGAGTTATGTCAGAAAAGCTCATATTCGCATATCAATCATGTACCGGATTATGAGTCTGTTTCCTCCCAGCGGACTGTGACTTACATGTCGAAACGAGGTGACGAGAGTCCCACCCTTTTGTCCACTATATGCGCCATGGTGGGGATGGCTCGAGAGGCGTGGGGCAGAACGGAAACGGTTAACACGGGCGGATCAAAGACGCAGAAACATCACATTTACCTTATTGAATCACCTTCCTCCAGGCTAGATTTATAATCGTTTCCTTAACAATGACCACTCATCTGTTTTCAAGCTGGGAGTGTGCAAATAAACATTCTCAGTCACATTATTAAAAAATATGGAGTGATAATTGGCAGATTCAGCACAGTCAGAAAATCCCTTAATGTTTTACATTAATTCAGAGATTACTGAGATTTAAAGTGTAGTAGACACTGATGTGACTTGCTGTCAAGTAAATTATTAATCTGTCTGTTTGACCAAGAAAGTACAGGTGTGTGTGCGTGTTTGTGTGACGAGAGGGTGAGGGAGGTAGACAGACTTTGTGTGGGTTGTTGCAGTTGAATGAGATACACAAAACGGTCATTATTTGTTTAAGAAAAATGTCAACTCAGCCACCTGTTTAAATATCGGATGGAATCATGAAAGTTGGAAATACGAAATTGGCTACACACAACCATGTTGGCGAGGATAAGGATCAAGTCAGATCAAGGCTGACTGTCTTTATAGTAGCCAACAGAAGTATACATCTGCATCATTTCTTTTACAGAATTCAGTATCCGGGACGGTACTCTTGCTAACGGCGCCACACGCAACAAAATAAAGCCCCCGTTAAAAGCTAAATCTCTTGGTAAGCTTACATCGACTACGAGGCTGTTATCCGGGTAAAAGGATTTCGCTCAGACTTTTCTCTGTCGTACAGGCGTCCTTCTCATTTGAAACAGTCTTCATTTCAAGGATTACAATGAGCAAGGACAGGGCGCGCGACTGAGACTGACTGACTCTATCAAGAGTTTTAGCAAATTCATGCGAATTATGAAGGGTCCGTCAATTACAACACTTAAAGCAAGACTATGGTATTTTTTTTCGTAACAGCAGTTTGACACTTCCAGCGTATAGGCCTACGTTGCTCTGATAATGCATGCGAAATTGTAACTCCAAGGCCTTTCAAATACAAACCTGTCAGATTGCATTTTACAGCTGACTACACCAGCGTTAGGAAATCGAGCTGGCCAGTGACTCAAGATGTAGTTGTGGATGCTTTGTTGCCAATTTAGCACTTTGAAATGTAAAGGGTTAACAAAAAGCCATAGTTAAACTACATTGACATCATCCCTACAACAACATTAGGACTGTGCAAAGAAGATGGGACATTCCCTTTATACAGAGTTCAGTGTTTCCTTCATTAAGTAAAGTACTGCTGCAGAAAATAAAAGTACTAGTCATGTGTCTTTCTTTCCCTGTCTTATCAATCTTACTTCCTTTTTCTCTGTCTCTGTGTCTATGGCAATGATTAAGCATCCCAGATTAGCACCCAAGTAAGTAAACACCATTAGCAGAGACAACCAGCCAATCAGCAACCCGAGCACTGCGTCCCAGGTGACATGCTGGCCTGCTCCTTGCCTCTGAATGTTTCCACGGAAACCTATTGTACAATCACAGCAGAGTAAGTACATATCCCTGCGTGTGTGTGTGTATGTGTGTGTGTGGTTGGGGGGGTTGGTGTCTGTATGTGTGGTGGGTGGTTGGGTGGGTGTGAAAAGGATACTCTGCTGATTTTGAATGTGCGTATGTGTGTTGCCGGAGTTGAGGGGTGTGAAAAACGGTGCCAACCTGAATGGCGCCTAAACAAAACTATCCCTAGGGGCATCACACGCCATGAAAAAACAAACACTGACATACTCATACAAAGACACAAATACCTGTGCTTGCTACAGCTCTCCCCAAAAATTGCATTGGTATTTCAGAAGCCTGGCTCTACATACAGTCACTCTACCCATTCTCCTTCCCATCCTTCTCTTCTTCTCCCTGCGCTCTTCTGTCTGTCTCTCCCTCCCCCTCTCAGGATGGTACTGCTACCTCTAGTATCTAGTGAGCTTTCTGCCAGGCTTGGCAGGTGTGCTGGCCCCTTTCTCTGTAGGCAGTGGCTATGGGACCGGAGTTCCGGAACAGCAGCTGGCCGCTATTTACATGGCACACTACCGGACCAATAAGGGGCAAGTTATTGGTACGGAATTAGTTTCCGGACTTTTAAGTTTTGTGCTATTGACACGGCAGATGGTATATTACTGACAATCTGAGTGTGGTCTGCAAACCTGTTCTGTACCAGTAGATGTAAGGATGTTGGTCCGGACCTTCTTCGTCCTTAACCCCAACCCAAACCTATTGAAACTAATACCAGTTCTAGGGGCATGGAAGCTGCCGTGCCAATAGCCACTTCGTTCTCTGTAAGCCTCCAGCAAGCCTATCTCTCTGTCTCTCTGTCTCTCTGTCTCTCTCTCCCCCCCCCCCTCTCTCTCTCACACACACACACACTCCCTCTCTCTCTTTCTCTGAGTATGTTAGTATGCATGTGTGTTTAAATGGTGTTTCTTTGTGTGTATATGTGTGTGAACTGTGGATGCGTATCTTACATGTGTATATACTGTGTGTCTGTGTGTATGCATGGCTGTATGAGGTAATTATGTTTATGTGTGCGTTTGTGTAGTATGTATGCTGCAAAGAGTGTGTGTGTGAACCATATGGTTATGAGTGTGTGGTGTTTGTCTTCGGCACAACTACTCAGTGTATACAGGAAGCAATGTACATATACTTCTGTATGAGTGCATATATGTGTGTGTGTCCATCTGTATGTCTGTGTGTGTGTGTGTGTGTGTGTGTGTGTGTGTCCATCTGTATGTCTGTGTGTGTGTGTGTGTGTGTGTGTGTGTGTGTGTGTGTGTGTGTGTGTGTGTGTGTGTGTGTGTGTGTCTGTGTGTGTGTGTGTGCACAGGTCAACTGTGTCTATCTCCCTCTGTACAAAAATGCACAGCAGAATGAGAATGACAAAGTCTGGAAGCAGCATGATGCACTGGCTGGAGCAGCTGAGTGAGGGTGCAACGGCAACCAGCAGCTGATTCTAGGACAGTGGTGGGCCACCTGGGCTCAGAAGCAGCTACTAACTATTCACCCTAAATCAGCTGATTCTAGGACAGTGGTGGGCCACCTGGGCTCAGAAGCAGCTACACTCCAGTTCCACATAGTATGTGTTCTAACTATTCACCCTAAATCAGCTGATTCTAATGAGCACTGGTAGAATAGTTTAATTACTGAAATCACCTCTTAAGTGCACAGGTGGAACTAGGTGATTGAAAGTATGTGGTACCAGATTGTAGCTTCTGAATCCAGGTTGCCTATAAGTGGTGTCGGAGGTATAGTGGGTGAGAGAAAGTGTACAGGTTTTGTGTATATATTTTCTGCCCTTACTTAGTTGGAGTTTTTGTTTATGTGTATGGGGGTGTATCCTTCTGTGTGGGTGTGTGTTCCTCTCCTCTCCTCTCCTCTCCTCTCCTCTCCTCTCCTCTCCTCTCCTCTCCTCTCCTCTCCTCTCCTCTCCTCTCCTCTCCTCTCCTCTCCTCTCCTCTCCTCACGTCTCCTCTCCTCTCCTCTCCTCTCCTCTCCTCTCCTCTCCTCTCCTCTCCTCTCCTCACTAATCCTCTCCTCACTAATCCTCTCCTCTCCTCTCCTCTCCTCTCCTCTCCTCTCCTCTCCTCTCCTCTCCTCTCCTCTCCTCTCCTCTCCTCTCCTCTCCTCTCCTTTCCTTTCCTTTCCTTTCCTTTCCTTTCCTTTCCTTTCCTCTCCTCTCCTCTCCTCTCCTCTCCTCTCCTTTGTGTGTGTGTGTGTGTGTGCAATCCTTCTATACATGCATGTGTTCATGTTCACAAGTGTACACCCCTCGCCTCGCCTCACTTCGCTTCTCCTCACCTCCGTCCGAGTAGGTCTCCGTCCCATAGCCGTCCTGCAGGCCGTTGTTCCACGTGCCCTCGTACTTGCCGCTGGCGCCCGTGCTCTCCCGCAGGCCGTAGCGGCCCTTGAAGCCGTGGGTCCACTCCCCCCTGTACACCCACTTGCCCTTGTTCTCCACGCCCAGGCCGTGCCTCTTGCCCTGGGCCCATGTCCCCCGGTAGGTGTTGCCGCTGGGCCAGGTGTAGATGCCCAGCACCTCGAAGCCATGGCTCCAGGAGCCGCTGTACTCGCCCTGGCCCTTGGGCCCTGTGCAGATCCCGTGTCCGTGGGCCTTGCCGTCTTCCCAGCCGCCGCAGTATGACCCCCCATCATCAAAGTTGAACCTGCCCCCAGTGGACATGCATGAAATAGGTTTTGGCAAAAACCCCAAACCTCAAAAAAAAAAAAGAAAAAAAAAAGAAAATAGAAAGAAAAAAAAAAAGAATAAAAAATCTTAGGGAAAGTCTAACAAGATGACTGGTGTTGTAAAGGGCTTAGGGGTGGGAAGAGCTTGTTTAGAAAGGAGGTATAATCACTGAGCCCCACAGGTGGTGCCCCCACCCCCCTGAGGAAAAGAAAAAGTGTCGGAGCTTTCAGACCATTCTACCTCCACCTTTACAACAACTGCGGCCTAAAACTCCAGCTCGGATCAGAGGCCCAGAAGGCACCATACGCCGGGGAGGAAGCCAAAACTTGCCATGTGTTCTCCCCCTCTTCCCCTCCCTCCCTCCCTCCCCTTTCCCTTCCCAGCTCTCACTCTCCTCTTCTCTCCTCTCCTCTTCTCTCCTCTTCTCTCCTCTCCTCTCCTCTCCTCCTCTCCTGTCCTCCCTCACTCTCACTGAGCCCCACTGACTCCTCTGACGCTGGGACACTTGGCAACAGCAGCAGCAGTAGCAGCAGCAGAAGCCTCCTCCTCTCCTTTCCTCTCCTCTCCTTTCCTCTCCTCTCTCTCCTCCTCTACTCCTCACCTCCTCTCCTCCTTCTCCTGCGTCAGACGCCTGGAGCCCCGCGCAACGCAAATGCAAACGCAGGCCAGACACTGCTGCTGCACAAACGCTCCCGCAAACGATCGCACGCCTTCCGCTGACTTACGACACCGCGTCCCATGGGGGTTTTAAAAGCCGTCGTCACGTTGTTGTAGCATCCGGCAAAGGGGGGGGGGGGTGATGTAGGATCATGCAGCAAACATCCGTTATAGAGTTCCAGAGGAGAGGCTGGCTGTTGTTGTTGTAGCATCCGTTGGTGGCGTTATGAAAAAGATAAATCCATGCTTGTGGCTCGGCCGGGGATGAGGCGTCTCCGACACGCAGTCATCCCAGCCAGACCGGCCGCCACTGCTGTTGCTGCACTGTCACTCGGAAGACAGACAGAAGAGAGAGAGAGAGGGAGAAGGGGAGAGAGAGAGAGAGGAGGGGGGGATGACACGAAGAGACAGAGGGGGAAGAGATGAGGCTTGTGCTGCCTTGGCGCTCTCCTTTAGGAAAACAGCACTGCGGTGTGTGATCCAGACACACACTCACACACTTCTGCTGCACGCACACACATATGCACGCACGCATACACACACACAAGTGCGCGCACACACACTCACACACACACACACTCGGTGGTGGTGCTGGCGCAGATCCTTCACAACAAATACAACTGATTAATTTCTCCTCCTCTCTCCAGCCCTCATCTCTCACTCCGTTTCAGCTGTCCCCACATCTCTCTCTCTCTCTCTCTCTCTCTCTCCGTCAGTCTCTCTTATTCCCACTCTCTCCCTCTCCGGTTGTTGCGTCTCTTCCCTCAGTGCTGAGGTAAAATATCCACAATCCTCCTGTCTCCAGTTATGCTGTTCCCTGAGTCAGGTCCCCATCAATCTTCTCTCATCACGTTTCTTCTTGTTTCCACTATTCCTCGTTTGTCGTCGGTCTTATTTCCCCTCTTGTCTTGTTTTTTTCCCTTCTCTCTTTCTCTCTCTCTGTCTTTCTTTCTCTCTTTCTCTCTATCTCTTGCTCTCTCTCTCTCTCTCTTTCGCTCTATGGTGTCTCTCAAATCTGCTCATTAAAGGAGGACTGTTCCAACGCAGCCTGGTCCCCCTCCCCCTCACATGCACACACTCTCCCCCTGCTCTTAAAGGGACAGGGCCGCATTTATGAGAGTCTCTCTCTCTCTCTCTCTCTCTCACACACTCTCTCTCTCTCTGCTGTTAAAGAAACAAAACCAGGAAGACATTCATACCCATCTCTCTGTGCTTTTCTCTCACTGTCACACTTTCATCTTGTTCGACTGGCCAGTTTATATTTTGGAGCACAGTTGTACACCACTCAGTCTTCTCCATTTATTTTCCGACACAATCTCAGTGTTTGACAGATTGTTGCCTATTCATAGTCAATCAAAAGACAAGAACGGCTATGGGGGCTTCGGACGTAGTTCTAATATATTTACAATATTTTACTGTATTTTTCCATTTTTATTCACATAAAATTTAAAGAATAAGCACATATTAGCATACATACAAAACACATATAATGCAAGTATGTGTGTGTGTGTTTGTTTGTGTGTGTGCGTGTGTGATTGCATGCTTATGGCAGTAGGATATTCAATCACATAGCCATGCTTCCAACTCTTACCATATGGCTGTTCAGACTCCAGAGAGCAACCTTTGTCATGCGTGAGTGTGTGTGTTTGTGATTGTGTGCATGTGTGTGTGTGTGTGTGTGTGTGTGCATGTGCATGTGCGTGTGTGTGTGTGTGCATGTGCATGTGTGTGTGTGTCTCATCCTGCCAGTTATCCAGGATGGGATCACACTGAGCCAGGTAAAAACACCCTTCCTCTCCCCTCCCCCCAGTGGCTTCGCCTTGGCTCAGCCAACCTCCCACCTGTCACAGTCAGGGAGGGGTGGGGGACGGAGGGGTGGAGGGGTGGTGACCACAGCCTCAACCTCACGACACACTGGGACAGCCTCAGTGCCACAGCACATGGGTAGGGCCACAATATCACAATGTGCCATCCTCTTCATATCACAGCATGAAGACTGTTTATACTTTGTGACAAGTGTTGCTTGACATAATATGATGCAAAAGAGACAAAAGTGCTGTCTGCTAGGGTCCTGCAGAGTTTGTCGCATACATCAAAAATATTCACACGGGGCAGACATTGTTGCACACTCTGATTGGATAGCAACTCAACAAGCAACAAACAAAGTTAGAATACAAGTTGACATAGAAACTACATTTTGTGTTTTATTGATTGTATAACTTTTTTTGTCTAACTGACCTAAGAACAGCTTTTCCACCAAAAGCCATAATCACTCTGAACCCGCATATACACTGACTCCACAGTCTAACCCCTCAACCCCTGGACTTCCTTTCATCCAACTACTGTGCAATATTTAATTTAATGGTATTGGAATACTGTGCAGTATCTGTATATTGTGAAATATCATTACTCTCATTGTCCAATATCTACTACACCTGGCACAGGACAATCATTACTGTGCAATATTAATTCATGTGCAATAACTCTGTATAATGGATGTGCAATATCATTGTATATAAAACCTTATTACTTTTGCCTCAGAACTGTGCACTCCACCCCCCTGTCTTGCACTACTATTTATTTAATCTATGTTGTAAATATTGTTCATACATGTCTGCACTGGAGAAATCTCACTGTGTGTGTGTATAGTGTACATTGTACATGTGTATAGTGACAATAAAATGCATTCTATTCTATTCAATTCTATTGTATTCCATTCTATTCTATTCTATTGTCATAGGCACAGGACTAAAAGCCCCCCACACCTGTGTTACAGCACACTGGTACATCATGATTATCCCAACATGGCATTCATTTTGTACCTCATAGTTGAGTACACACAAGGACTTAAGCACTTAGATTACATTTTGAACAAAATTGTTTTGCCCAAGTTTGTTTGTCCCTAAGTCCCTAACCTGATTTTGTGGCACTTTTGTCTCACTGTGTGAGGTTCACTGACCTTGCAGGGATGGCAATTAGAGCACCACAGCAGAGGTCTTAAGCCAGGAGGGCAAAGATACAATTAGTGAGAGTGCAACTGTTGGTTAGTGAACATATCAGAGATTGGGCACACACAGAACTGTTCTTTGTGGTGGATGTTTTCTCTTCAAACAAGTGCAATCAGAGACAGCAACCTGGTCGCCCATATGGGCACACACACACACACACACACACACACACACACACACACACACACACACACACACACACACACACACACACGGACAGGGTCATTGCAATACCTGGTCAATCCCTCCGGGGACCAGGTAAATATGATACAGATAGTCATCTGTGTGCTCTGGTTTCTGTACTAACATTGTGCCATTCTCATACACACACAGTCTCACCCAAAACAGCAGTATTGTCCCCATATTCTATTCTATTCTATTCTATTCTATTCTATTCTATTCTATTCTATTCTCCTCTTTTTTAACCCTACAGTTAGCCCATGGGGTACTGTCTGAATCTCACCCTCAACCTCACTATTACATCTGTCTCACCCTGTGACCAGTCACACCACACTTACACTTCCTCAAACTAACATGAGCTCTGCAACTCATTAACTGTGTGGTAATCCCACATGCACTCCACCATAACCAGGGGTGCTCATTCACACATGTAGTGCGTAGTGAAAGTGAAAGTCAGTCCCATTGGTCATTGTGATCACAAGGCACATCACAGCACACAGTGTACACAACGAAATTCAACCTCTGCATTTAACCCATCACACATGTGAGCAGCGGGCAGCTATGACAACAGCGCCCAGGGAGCAGTGTGTGGGGACAGTACCATGCTCAGGACACCTTAGTCATGGGGGAGGATGGAGGAGAGCAGATGCACTCAAGCCCTAAGTTAGGGGATGCACAGGTGTGAGTGTGGATCCACCCACATGTGGTGCATGTTTGTTGCTATTGACAGAGTTGTTCAAGCAAAGGTAGATCTTCTGCAAAGGTTTTTTGTTATTAACATTGTAATGGAGTCTGTGCCAGTGCTGCAGTTTAGTTTGTGGAGGTGGGTGTACTGTGATCAATCTTCCTCCTCTTCACTCTAAACACACGCAACTGCCAGTGCACTTGTACTATACAAACCTGTTCATGCGTATCTTTGCATATTTGTATAGGATATATGCAAATAAAAGTTGTTATACAGAATATACCTAGCCAGCCTAGCACTGCCATTGTACCTCTGTTTAATATTGTATTTCGTTAGAGTATTACATGATAGAATTCTGCTGACTCTTCAGTTTCTCCAACTATTTTTTGCCAACCAATCAGTGAACATAGGTTGAAGGCAGAACCAAATAATTTTCTAATTCAAAGAAAGTACCTGCCCGCTAGGAAGTAAACATATAGCTATTGAGTGTAGCCATACTCTTTGCACGCAGTGATGTAAAGTAAAGGAGTGTGGTCCACCAGCCTAGCATACTACCTGTCCAGTCTCTGCCCCAACGGGCTACAGGCCCTCCAGCAGAGGCATTGTACCTGGGAGAGGAGCCCATCAAAGCTATCCACCTGCCTGAAACACACAGCCCTAATCAGCTCAGCCTGATCCAATCTACATAGCTAATCTACTGCGGAACAAACACTGAGGGGTTAAAAGCAGTATTACTGTGTGTGTGAGAGAGAAAGACACACACACACAGACATCACACATATGCATACATAAAAACTTCATACCTGTGTCATGCTGTGTTGGTGCAGACATTTACAAGCAAACTCTACACCTCCCTTTTCTGAGGTGACTGTGTGTCTGTTGATGAAATCTGAAAATTGTGAGCAAGGATAAAAAAATGTTTACATGTCATACTGTTTTTTTTTTTTCATTTTTATTTCATTTTTCATTTCAGGAATATATACTTATACATACAGAAGTACGGTATGCTTATTGCGTAAAACCAAATGTGCCATAATCACCTTTGATGGGTATTGGTGCCTACATTACTGTCTGCTTCAGTGGGTTGACTTCACAGAGTGTGAAGTGTGCTGCCTCCTGTGGCTACTGTCGTGTACTGCAGCCTGTTAGATCACCTAGTGCTCCCTAGTGGTGAGTTATGACAGGTGCAAGGCTACACTACTAATACAGCTTCAGCTGATAGCAGCAGATCATAGTTAAATTAAGTAGTGAAATAAGTCAGAATGTGGTTTTGGTTTAAAAAAAAACATTAACAACAGCCAAGTTACCACTGATAAAAGTGTGCTGACACCATGTTGTTTACACTGTACTACACTTATGTCTTTTGCAGATCAATTTGGTGATGTGATGTGAAAAAAAAGTATGTGTTGGTTGATCTATTACAGACTTGAGCAAATAACCAAAGTTAATTCTACAAAATGGTTGCAAACAGATTGCCTATAAATACTTGAAAATAATTGAAAACATTGAACACTGTCTTCCGGGTTATTATTATTCAATCAATACACCAGTAATCAATCAATCAATCAATCTATCTATCTATCTATCTATCTATCTATCTATCTATCTATCTATCTATCTATCTATCTATCTATCTATCTGTCTGTCTGTCTGTCTGTCTGTCTGTCTGTCTGTCTGTCTGTCTGTCTGTCTGTCTGTCTGTCTGTCTGTCTGTCTGTCTGTCTGTCCGTCCGCCTGTCTGTCTGTATGCGTGTATCATTCTTCTGTCTTTCTGTCTGTCTGTCTACATTTTTCTTCTTCTTCTTTTTCTTCTTCTTATTATTATTGGTGTTGTTGTCTTTATTGGATGGGATAAGTGTCCATAAAACCTTTGTTTAACAAGTTTTCTCACAAAGCTGTGCTATCTGAGGATAAAGAGGTCTATGAGATGGGGTCTCAAAAAATGATGAAAACATTCATGAAATTACAGTTTTTCTCAGTCGCTTTGGTGCTTTTCTCAGATCAGAATGAAAATTCTCATAACTATTAGTTCAACCTCCACAACATTTAGTCATTTGTGCACATCATAGTAGCAATTTCTCCTTCCTCTGAACAAATTGCAAATGCTTTTGGACATGTATCAGTTGCTTTCATACAATACAATGTTGTTTTATAACATTATCATTTGCTTATGTCATGTCTGTTAAAATGAACTATACTTTGTTGAATGTTGATGTTGAATAGTCGTTCCCAATAAAACTAATAGTCTTCATTTCATTGCTTAAGTCATTACATACAACATTTTTGAACTAGTTATCTGTCAACCAAATTTTAGACCTTTCTTTATCATTGTTTGCTGAAAATGTCTTCTACATTGAACAATTGCTCTCATGTGAACTTCAGCTGTCTTGGTCCATATAATACACATCATCTGCTGACTTTTCTAGACACTCTTTACAGGGACATAGTCCCTGAAAATGAAGGGGTGGGGGCCAACTCAACAAGTATGTTGTGTGGGATAATGTCTGTCTGTGACCAGGTATTGCAATGCCCCTGTCCATGTGTGTGTGTGTGTGTGTTTGTGTGTGTGTGTGTGTGTGTGTGTGTGTGTGTGTGTGTGTGTGTCTGTCTGTCTGTCTGTCTGTCTGTCTGTCTGTCCGCATGCAATGACCCTGTCCGTCCACATTGGGGACCAGGTTGCCATCTCTGATTGCACTTGTTCACATTTGTGCACAGCTCTACCAAAAGGGTGTTACTTATGTTTGGTCTAAATAAGTGACTGTAGTGTATTTTTCTTTTGCACAATGCTGTAGAATTGCAAAGAGCATATACAATAAAAATGCGAAACATACGTATTCAGTGTCTTGTACTCTACCTACTCTCCTAACTACAGCAATGTGTAACTTCACTGTAGTTTTCAAATGGCTGTACAAGTAGTGTATTGAACATTTTCAGGTCATGTCACAGAGTTCTTACCTTTTTTGCATTGTAAAACACTGAGAGAATAAACTGTCATAATGAAAACATGACAAAGCCATTTGACTATCTTGTTCATAAACCATGGTGTCAAGACTTCTCATTTTGGTGACACTGGCAGTTTCAATGACATGAATACTTGCTTTTGAGGAATGGACTATCCATTTTGAGCAAGTGACGTGGTTTTACAGGTTATCCACTAGGTTTTGCAGTTTGCACTAATTGTTTTGAGA
The DNA here is from genome assembly GCA_027475355.1 of Coilia nasus. Classification (NCBI taxonomy): domain Eukaryota; kingdom Metazoa; phylum Chordata; class Actinopteri; order Clupeiformes; family Engraulidae; genus Coilia; species Coilia nasus. Next base: position 17,085,340 of record CM050208.1, read on the forward strand.
AATGCACTAACTGTGCAAATGTAAAGACTGATGTGAGAAAAGCACCAAAGTGACTGAGAAAAACTGTAAATACTTGAGCTATGTAGACTACTGTGTCTAGACTAGTCACAAACTTAGTCCATGTGGTCACTGACACTTATAGGCTTGAATGGGATGATTGATGTTTGGGTGTTCAGCTCTTCTGGGGTGACTGAAATCACACTGTACTCCACAGTACAGTCGAGGGTCCAAACAGCGGATTCACAGCGCGCTGGCGCCACCAATGGCAGGGTTGACGTCATTATGACAATTCCAGAGCTCAGCATTCTCTGCAGGCCATTGAAGCCAGACAGCCCATTCTGGACGTCTCTCTTAAACCATAAACAACCTGTCATGCAACTATAAAATGTAAATTTACCCCTAGTATGTCACAGTAGCCTTCAAAAATGTGTGCCGAGCTGCGTAAACATTAAAGCATATATAACTGGAAATCAGAGCGAACTGTAAGCGCATGTAAGAAAGTTGTGCTGTGAGGGTACTTCACGAGCCAATCCGGGGCGCTTATGGTGTGACAGACATGCACCCCACCTAATGGAAAACGAGAAAGTGGGCTGGATGGCTGTGTGGAGTTTGGGATAGAAGTACACAGCTGTTTCGCTCGGTTTCAAGGCACGAGCACTAGGAGATGACAGGAAACGTGTGTTTTTCATTGTCCTGAACCTCGCGGATTTCACGGAGAAGAGAGGGGAGACTGCAGAGCCCATTTGCACATGAGCAGAGTAGACAGTGACCATGTCTTTCAGAGTACGCATAGGAGTCAAACTTCCGTTCGGCAGTAAAACTAAGCCTTAGGTTGAGTTTACATATGAGGTTGTTTATTGGCCGACGCTCCCTCACAATCGTAACGAATGCCATGCCACGGATTTTATCTGGGAAAACCTTTCAAGAGGAACAACAAGGAGTAAGACCATTTGGGACAGCGAGAAGAGGGCTGGATAGTAGAAATCTCACTCTTGACCAGAAACGCTTTTCAACATTTAACATTTTTGTCGCAGGACGGTACACGGTGTATTCCATAGCCAACTGACGTGGGACTCTCGGGGGGTTGGCCGAGAAAGGAGATCTAGCCCAAGGGGCTACTCCGCTGCGCACACACATACATGCATGCACACACGCGAAAGCTGTCAAAAAGTCACGCTTTATTTGACTGTGATATACTGTGTGTATAAAAAACAGATGGCACTTTTCTGAGCTATGGTCCAACGGGCGCAAGATCAAAGTGACAAAATAGGTTATTGTGCAGGTTTACATGTTTACACATTAAGGTGCACTCCATCCATAACAATATCCGGTTGTTGTTAAAGAGTAGCCAAGCAGAGCTACTGGTACAACCGACACGTGTTTAGCTAGGAAATACTTTTTTACGACAATGGAAATGTAAGATTTTCTCTAACGGACGTAGTTCCATGACAGCGTTAAAGATGGTAGAGACGCGGAGCTCCCTCCAGAGGGAGGGGGTGTACCGCTGGTTCTCCGTCCTCAGCTCGGCACAAAGGGCCGAGTTCCTGTGCGGGCTCTTGGATCTCTGTGTGCCCATTGAGCTGCGCTTTATCGGTTCCTGTCTAGAGGACCTAGCCCGTAAGGACTACCACTCACTCCGGGACGCCGAGATCAAAGCCAACAACCCGGCGGACCTTGCGAACCTCACCAACATCACGGACGAGGTGGTAAGAAGCAAGTTACTTATCTCACTTGCACTACTCAGCTCGGACAACCGGGAGGCGGCGGGGGTCCTTTTTCGTACCCTTACCCACATCGACACCATCATTAACAACTATGGACTGCAGCTCAATGACGGACAGACTGGCGAACAATTCCTCTTGCTTTTCACCATGGCGTCCAACCATCCCGCTTTCAGCTTTCATCAGAAACAGGTGCTGCGCCACGAGCTCACGCAGATCCAGGAGATCCTACAGCTGACCAGTGGTGACCAGGCGCATCCGACTGCACTCACCCAGGCCTGCTCTGTGCCCACGTGCATAACCGCACCTTCCATCAACTCCTGTCACACCGGTTGCGCATGTGCCAGCACGGTAGGTGTTCAACAGTTCTGGACCTTTTCCCTTACCACAAACTCAACAGCAGACCCTTCGGTCTTTCATATTTTCATAAATCATTATGTAGGTGTGTGTGATGTGCGTGAGACCAAAGAAGCTGCACAGTTCAGTGTAGCAGTCCAGAATTTTGATCCTGAAGGTGCTATTAAGCATAGTGGGAGGCAGAGGTGGAGATCCCAGCTTTAGAAAGTAAAAACCGTGCCACATATTTAACCAACTATTTACTGAACCAGCTGTTCCTAAAGGGCACACAAATCATCAGACAGATGGATCACCTAATAGGTGAAGTCTCCTGTGTTAAGTGCACATGCAGAAGGAAAACTCAACAGGGTTTTTTTCCTACTTTCTAAAGCCGGGGTTTTCCGCACTAGTGGGAGGCAAACAGGTGTTGGAGAACATTACACATGCACCTGATGAACCTGACAGACGTGCAGCAGAAGCTGTGGACGTGTGTTTGTATATGTAGTACATCCCTTGCATCAGTCATTGAGGTCCATCCCTGCAGAGTCACACAGCAGCACATCCAATTGGGGTCAAACTGATGGCTGTTGTATCGTGGCTCACTGAATAGGGATTTCCCACAGGGAGTATGTGTGTCAAGTCAGGTGTGTCATTTGCAAGTCGATTTGCATGCTCGACAATGACAGTGTCCATGCCATTTTTGCTTTCCAAGGAAGGCTTTCAGCTTCAGTGAATGTAGTCATCAGTGAATGTAGTAGTGCTCCTGTGTGTTTATGAGCTGTTTCAATCTCCTGAATAATTCAATAGCTGCATAATTACTTTTAATACCTATAGTATTTATATTGTTACGAGTGCCTACAAGAGACAGGCGATACAAAAAAGGGAGGAGCCATACTAAAGGCAGCCCCAGCAACCAGGCAGGGTCGTGACAATATATTTTTCTCTTGTGTATACGTGTGCAGCAGCAAACAACTCTGTAGTATCTCAGGTGGCTTCATTCCAAGGTCCTTCCGATGCTTTCTCGCTGGTCTCTCTTGTTGCAGAGTTGTACCCACTATTTTCTGAAAAGCTATTCTGCCCTCTATTCTTGACGAAGCTGGAACGGCACAGCTTCTGAACTGTACTGACCTGTGTGTGTTTTGATGAGCTCAGCACTGACTTATCCTCAAAGAAGGGGCCTCATACTGACAGGGTGTGCAGTCAGTGTGATTCACCAGTGTGAAGGTTCTTTCATAACAGAGGTGCATTGAAGTTGGGCAAATAGTAGCAAATGTCCAGTCTAAGTAAGCAGGTTAGCAATACATCTGTGAGTTGGGACATTTGTGAGGGTAAACATTTGAAATTGTTCAAGCTAACCTTTCAGCCTCTATGTTTGTTTTCCACAAGTTTACTTTTTGTTTGCAAGTGTTCTTACTGAGCTCCAAGCCAATGAAAAACTGTCTGAAAACGTTCCTGAATGTTTTTTCCTGTGTCTGCTCATTTGAATGCACCTTGTATAACACCGGCCACTGACACATCAGGGTCGGCTGCTGTTTGGTTATAAGGCTCCTCTATTAGAACATTTTACCACTTAGAATAGAATATAATAGAATGGAATAGAATAGAAAGCCTTTATTGTCATTATATGCAGTACAATAAGATTTAAAGCCTCCATTCAAGGTGCACACAGCGCAAAGTATAAAAGTATAAATAATGCACTAATAAAAACTACAAAACTACTATGCTATAAAAAAGACACATATGCACACTCATTAAGAGACATGCAGACAGACAGACAGCAGATAACACAGACTTGAGTTCAATTGGTGAGCAACATACTGATTGGTAGAGGTAGAATCAGTAGAAAAAGACCAAGGAGACCAAGTGATGGTCAGCATACTAAGTGTCAGTGCAAACTCCAAGGACTTCAAAGGAAGTCCCAGTGGTGAGCAGCATATTAGGTGGTGAAGGTAGTGTCAAACATGTCAGTACTTCATGCAAGGTGTGTCCAAAGTGAGTCCAGTAGCAAGCAGCATGCTAAGTGGTAGAGGTAGTGCAAAATGTTTGTGCAAATGGCAGCCCTGGACTTAGCACTGGACTTGCCTGTACAGGGTCAGGGTTGGGTTGAAAACGCGTCATCATCCCTGGCTGTTGGATGTGGGGCATACATACTTTTTCAAAGGCGCATAAGGCAGGGACATGGAGACTATAAATTAAACAACATAATAAGTGAAAAGTTGGTAACGATAAGTGAAATATTGAGAAACATAAACAAGGAGTGTAATTTTTTGTGTTTTTAAGTACTGTGATGGATATTAGGCGCTGTGGAAGGTTGCAGGTGAAAGGGAACTTTACTATGTACTAGTAAATGTAAGTTTATATGCCCCAGGGGGAATCTAGTGTGTTAGTCATTCACAGCTATACAGAATCGCTTGCAAGTCTCTGATGGACAGGCAGCACACTGGGGTGGGGTGGGATGGGGATAACATCACGCAATAGTAATCCATCTGAAGTATTGTTTACATGTGTTATGGTCTGTGTATCCGGGATGAAATGACAAGGACACACACACACACACACACACACACACAAACTGATGAATTTTGTGGGTTTACAAATGTGTTGCTATTGCATGTGAGTCCTTAGACACAAGGCTGTGAAGCTGATAAACACTGAATAAAAATATGAATGTAACTAGTTTTGATTCCAAGCAGAGATTATACAATGCATGCTCTAGAGTCTCTGTGCCCAAGTGACATAAAGGGGTTGGAATAAGTACAATTTCAATATAGTGCAATTAAGTTTGATGAGAACAGACATTCCTGCTGTATTACAAGTTCCTTTTAAATTAGCCCTAAAAAACTCTCTGACCCTGCATTATGATCCAGATGTGCTCAACTATTTATTAACTGTTGCCATTTTTAATCCACGTACACCGAGTAATCAGAAACAGATGGAGATTCACATTTCCTCTTTTCCAAACTTTCATCTGCAGTAGGACAATACTGTACAATCTTTTGAGCATGTAGTAGACATAGGTGCCTAAAATAAGCCGTTGTTCCAAGTCCTGTTTACCTCGATATGTGAGGTCTGTTTTTGATGTCAGGGGGAGACTGAGACGTGCACGTACAGTATGTGTAGTTTGTTTGTTGGCACTACTGCAGTGAAAGAAGAGCGTGCACACACACACACACACACACACACACACACACACACACACACACACACACACACACACACTCATTGAATGTTTACCTGCGCCTTCTTTTTCCCACAGGAAACTGCATCACTTCCTGTGGTGACTTCCTAGCGCACAGGGCTGGCTTTAGCCTCCTGGTGGTTTAATGTTAATGATCGCAAACACTGGTTATGAGATGGGCGGCGTTATTGGTAGGCCAGCGAATGAAAATCCAGCTCCGTGGTGTACATTTCGCTGTATTGTCAATCAGAGGGGCTGGACTACAGTACGATTGGCTGGATGGAAATCTGGCGGGCTATCCTCGTTGGTGATTGCTTGGAAGCGGAGTCTGGCTAGTTGCCTGTGATTGGCTGCACTGGTGGAAACCAGGGGTGCTTTTTTTATTGGCTAGCCAGGTTGGCAGTGCTCCTGGTGAGATGTAGGCTTTTTAAACATGCGCCTGTGGGAAAGTCCCGCCACAGCAGCAGAAGCCGTGTGTGTAGGTGTGTGTGAGTGTGTGCGTGTGTGTGTGTGTGTGTGAGTGTGCACGCTCACACACACACACTGGGATTGAGTATTTTGTTGGTGTTGGCCAGAGTTGAGCGCAGCTCAGCACATTTCTTCAAGCTGAACTCAGGCTTGAGTGTGTGCATGTGAGGGTGTGTATGTGTGTGTGTATGAAGCTCTCCTGTGAATCATCAGGAAGTACACCCTGCTCGCTGATTTAAAAGACCTCTGAGCTAACCCAAACATGAGTAGTATACACACACACACACACACACCACAAACACACACACTCATTAACACACACACACACACACAAACATTTTCCTCTTACCTCAGACTTCCTCCCCTGTGTTGTTTTCAAACATACTTTATCCACATGTGTACACACTAGTCCCTTTCATTCATATCCCTCTATCTGTCTCCATCTCTCTCTCTCTTTTCTCTCTCTCTCTCTCTGTCTCCATCTCTCTCTCTCCCTCTGTCTCCATCTCTCTCTCTCTTGCTCGTTCTCTCTCTCTGTCTCTCTGTCTCTGTCTGTCTGTCTGTCTGTCTGTCTGTCTCTCTCTCTCTCTGTCTCTCTCTCTCTCTCTCTCTCTCTCTCACTCTCTCTTACATAAACACATACCCAGTGGGAGGTGGAGGGGGGTACAATACTCCAGCTGTTTACATGGTGAATAGGTCACACCCCTGTTATTACTGTGTATTTGTGTTTGTGTGGTTGTGGTTGTGCAGAGGGCTGCTTTGCTGTTCCATTTTTAATAATATGGCACAAGAGGGAGATGTCTATGCAAAGCCTCTAGTTCCTCTAACTCCTCTTAATTTTATTTATTGTTTTTGTGTGAAAAGCTTTATTTGTTTGCACAGTTGGGAGACTTGCATCTTTAATTTACTACTGTCGTATGTGTAGTATGTGACAAAAAGTCTTGAGTTTTGAATGGGATGACAGTGTGGTAGCACTGCTGGTGATCTATGGGTAATTGGTTGCAGAGGTTTGATTTAAGAGCATGTGGCAGTGCATGAATGGTGCTGGTCAGAAGAGATGATAAAATCGAGAAGGTTTTGAATAAAAAAAAAACAACTTAGAAAGATGGAAAGTTAGATGGAGCGTTAATAGTAATGGGACTGTGCCCTGAAGCTGGCTCTGGAACTGTGATTCATACCCGTGTCTGTCTGGAATCGATCTGGTTCTGGTGCTGGCCAGCCCGATGGATCAGAACCAGACGAGGCCCAGATGCTCCCTTAGCTGCTGAATGATTCAGTTCCTCTCTCAGAGCAGCTGTGACTCAACCCAGCTCAACTAATATACTGACTGGGGCGGTTACTCAGAACTACTCACTGCTTGCTCTGACAGCTTATGCCCCTCTTGGGGTGTGTTTGTGTGTCTAAATTTGTTTTGTTTTGTTTGTAAGTGTACAGAAAGCGCGTGTGTATACATGTTAG
>CM050208.1:17097500-17110000 GCA_027475355.1 Coilia nasus
ATCGAATCTTTTAAGTATATTGGTGCCAGTGTATTTTTGCTTGTAGTCTATCTTTGTGCATGTGTGTGAGTTTAAGAGTATGGTGGTTAGAGGATGTGTGAATATGTTTTCATTGTGTGTGTGTGTGTGTGTGTGTGTGTGTGTTAGTGTGTTTCCACATGTACTTGTGTTACACTTATTTTATCTTTTACACTTTTGCATATTGTTCTTTTATTTTTATTTTTGTTAAGCACATTGAATTGTCTTTGTGTATGAGATGCGCTATACAAATACACTTTCCTTTCCTTGCTTTGCATGTACTTGTGTATATGTATGCAGGTGCATTGTCTGTGGTTTTATGTTCCAAATGGCAGCATTCCTGTTGTGCAACTTATGGTCTAATCTTTATACGATCTCAATGACACACACCATAGATTTCAAACTGAACGAATAGAGGCATGCGCCACCACACAGCTTTCAGCCTGAACATGCCCAAAGAGGCGTGCACTACCATACAGCTGTCAGCTTGAACATGCCGATGTATGTAGACTACAGAACAGCTTTTGACCTCAGCCTGCCCCAAAGACACTTATATGCAATTATGCCTAAAGAAACTTTGGATGCTGTTAGAAATTTTGGGCCCTATAAAGGAATAGAATTTTTCTTGTCATAATAATAATAATAATAATAATAATAATAATAATAATAATAATAATAATAATAATAATAATAATAATAATAATAATAATAATAATAATAACAATAATACATAACAATAGTGTCCTTACAGGGTCCCCCCGTCAATGCTGGGCCCTTAAAAACATCTTTACTTTTCGGCCCCTGGCGGGACCCCTGAATGAGGGGGTAACCCTAACTAACCCTGACTTAAAGTGGCTACAGAAGCATGGCTTAGTCATAGACCACAGAGGTCCATCTCAGCCACATCCTACTGGACTGGAGTGGTCTGGATGTGGATGTGGTTTGGCTGTGGTGGTGTGGGTGCTCTACCAACTGTTACACTGCTGAAGTAGGACTGGGATGTGGGTCAAATGTCAAAGAGTATGAGAACTCACTGGTCAAGGATACGCCGTGTGTGCATGAATGTCAGTGTCAATTTAATTATAAAACACTTCACAAACAATAGCAGTTGACCAAAGCGTTGTAAAACAGAAAAAAACAGAAGCAAAGAGAAAAGGAACAAAATGCAACATACAGAAGGAATAGATAACAAAATAAAATAAAAAATGAAATGTAGCTTAACCTGATACTTAGTAAAATGTTTTCTTATTGTTAATGATGACACACATCACAGCTCGATCAGCTTGAGCTGTACAGGTCATGGATAGCCTATACAGGGTGGATTAAAAAAAACATGTTTTAAAAATACTGCATCTTCTTATTGAGGCTGTGGAAAGTGATGGAGGACCATTGCACACATTTTCCACTATTCAAAAGTACGTTTCAAGCAGGATCTAAATTTGTCACATTTGTGAAACTGGCCATGGTGGTCATACCCTTGCCTACATGGTCATAAACTGTGATATCACTGGATAGAGAACTTAATGAGCTTTAATTTTTATCGTTTTCTCACTCTGTCTCTCTTTCTCTCTGTCTCTCTCTCTCTCTCTCTCTCTCTCTCTCTCTCTCTCCTGTGTGTGTATGTAGTGTGGGTGGAGCAGGTGGAGTTGCGGGAGGTGGTGCAGAAACCTGATAAGTCCACTGAGCTCCTGCTGCAGGTGAGCACACGTCAGTGCAGTTATACACACATGCACACACACATTTACACACATACGCATGCACGCACACACATACACACACACACACACACACACACACACACACACACACACACACACACACACACACACACACACACACACACACACACAAGCTCTCATGCAATTCCAAACACTAATGCCCACACAATAAAGAGTATGTGAGATGGCATGCCATGACAGATGCCTGTGTCCTGTCCCCTCCCCAGGTGGTGTGGTCAGACTCCAGCCAGTCATGTGTCAGTCGCAGCCCCCAGGAGCTGAAGGACCTGCTCAGTCAGGTGGGTGGCTGGGATTTGCGGTATGGGTGGGGTTAGAGGCATTGTACACATCACACAAATTCACACACTGTGACACAATGTACATACGTTATTATTATTAGGTGTAGCGTCAGACGACAGGACTGTCACAGCACAGCACTCAGGCCGTTTGTGTGTGTGTGCGTGTATGCATGTGTGCGTGCGTGCTTGTGTGTGTGTGCAAGTGTGTGTGTTTGTGTGTATGCGTGTGTTGTGTGTGTGTGTGGGGTGTGTGCGTGTTTTGTCATCATTATTTAAAAGACAAGAGATGATGAAAGATATACTTAACTGAAGGTTATTTACTGACAGTGTGTGTTTGTGTGTGCGTGTGTTTGTGCGTGTGTGTGTATCTGTGTGTGCTGTGCCTGTGTCTGTGTTTGTTTTTTTTCTGTGTTTGTGTGTGTCTGACCGTCATTAGGTGTCTCAGCTCTTTCCTGATGAATGTTTTGAGAAATTCCCGCCCGCGTCTCCTTCTCACGAGTCTCCACTTGAGCTGGATCCCAGGTAGAGTGCACTCATCCACTTCAACTCATCAGTGAACTAGCTTACTAAATATACTAAGTACGCAATAATAGACTAATACTTAATACAAATAGTAACTAATATTAGCAACATATACCTCATAATGCTAATAATTATCTGTTTGGCTACCCATTCATTTTAATGTATTAGTAAACTAGCTTACTGACTTATACGAAGCAACTAATAGTAATATGTAGTAACTAATATAAATAACTCAGAGTGGTAGTGGTAGTAATTGCTCATCAACCTTAAGTTATTGGTAAACACGCTTACTAACAATTTAGTCTAGCCATCCATTTCTTGTCACTAATGTGGTTGCTGAAGCACACACAGTATCTGTGGCATAACGGTAAGGGAATCAAATCGGTTATCAAAGGGTGGTCAGTTCGGTCCAGGCAGGTACAAAAAATGTGGGTGGGGTGGGTACTTGTGCAGAGTTCTCGCCTCATTCACCGCCACAGATGAGGTGCCCTTGAGCGAGGCACCAACTCCCAAATGCTCTCTGGGCACTCTGCGCTCTGGGTATGTGTGCTGTCAGTATGGTCCAGCTCACTCTTCCATGTAAAGGTATGTGTGTATACTACCCCCAAGATGCGTGAAACTCAGAAGACAAATCTCCTCCACAAGAATTACAATAAAAAAAGCCCAGTTCTATTTCGTGTGTTCTGTGTGTTTGTGGGTCCCTCGCGCTTGTAGTTCCAACTGCGAGTGAGTTTATTCGCTGTCCTTGCTTACCGCTTGTGTTATTTATTTATTTATTTATTTATTTATTTATTTATTTTTTAACTATTTTACTACTGTTACTGGGGGTGTACCCGCCCTGTCTACTGTTGCCAGCCGGTGTTCTCGCCTGGGCTAATTGTTTGCTTACCGCTTGTGTTTATTCTTACTATTTTCTACTGTTACTGGGGGTGTACCCGCCCCCATCTGCTGTTGCTAGCCGGTGTTCTCGCCTAGGCTAATTAAGGATTCATGTTGGAGATGTTCAACAGCTGCGTCAACTGCCGGGCCCCACTTGAGCCGGAGAACGGCCACCGCGAATGCCCCTCCTGCCTGGGGGTCGAGCACCTGCGGCAGGCACTAACTGAGCTGGCCTGCGCAGACTGCATGTGCCTGAGTATGGCGGCCCGGACCGCCAGGCTGGCGATGGTGGGCCCTCTACCGGACGCTCCCCTGGTCTTGCGGGGGCAGGTGGCGGGGACTATGGCAGCGAGGCCCGGAGTGAGTACACGCTCTGCCTGCGCCACCACTGGACAGCACCCAGTCGTCCTGGCCCAGAGGGTCGACAAGATGTCGGCGGACCTGGAGGAAGTGAAGGCCCTGCTGGCGTCTCTTCGGCCCCAGCCTGCACAGAGTGGCAGTGCCCAAGGGCATACCCCGGCTGCCTGGCAGCCTGGATGTTCGCCCACCTCGCCACAGCTGTTGCCGGCCTCTGGTGCCCGCGGCCTGGACGTGCTGTCGATCCAGGCTTCGGAGAGCATGGACTGCGGCGGCTCGGAGACCCACGACTCCACCTCTCCGGCCAGTTCCCGGGCCACCCGCCATGACACGGCAGCGGCGTCGGAGGCGAGGCGGCCTTCGATCCAGCCCGCCTTGAAGGCTGCCTTGGCCCGCCTGGGGTTGGACACGCCCCCAGTGGCCCAGCCTCAACAGAGTGCCTTTTTCAGGGGCTCGGCCCAGCCCTCCATTTTGGATGTGCCGCCCTCAGCCCCCTACATAGAGGAGCTGCAGCGGTGTTGGGCGGACCCCAGCCGACAATCCCACCTGCCCACTGACTGCAGGGCTCTGGCGGCGATGCGGGACTCCTCTGCGTATGGCCTCCAGCGGATGCCGGGCATCGAGCCGTCTGTGGCCGCACTTGTGCTCTCGCCCAACAAGGCTCTACGGCCGGATGCCCGGTGCCCCCGACCGCAGTGCCGCGTTACGGACGACCTTATCGCCCGCAGTTATGATACTGCGGCACGTATGGGAAGGCTTGGGAATTCCATGTCCCACCTGCTGCTGGCCCTTGCCCAGACGCTGCAACCACCAGGCGCTGCGTCGCAGGAGCTGTGCGAGGCTGCCCTCCAGGCCTTTGCCTACTCGTCACGGGAGCTTGGTCGGCTAATGTCTTACCTCACCATCGCCCGTCGCCAAATCTGGTTGGCACAGTCCCCGCTGGCCGAGTCGGACAGGCGGGTACTCCGTTCCCTCCCTGTCCTCCCCGGGGACTTGTTCAGCCAGGCTGCACAGCAGGCCCTGGACAGGAGTGCCCAGGTTGCGCAGGCCCAACAGCAATTTGCCGGTCTCTGACAGCCGTTCCGGCGTAGCGCAGCTGCTGTGACTTCTAGGGGGCTGGCGCCAGCACCGGCGCCGCCTCCTTGCATGCGCACACGGCAGGATTCCAGGCAAGCGGAGGACTTTCGTCGCTCCACCGCCTCCCGGGCCCGCCGTGCCGCCTCCTACGCCCAGCCCGCCTGTCGTTGGACCCCTGATGAGCAGGGGCGGTCGGGGCGACGTTGATGCCATCACGCCGGCAGTCGGCCACTTTTCCAGCCGGCAGTTCCGACGCTGGGTATGAGCTGACCCCAGACCCCTGGGTGCTGGTGACCCTCAGAGAGGGTCACCGCATCCAGTTCCAACGCCGACCGCAGAGATTTCAAGGGGTCAGAACGACCACCATGGGCTGTCCGGAGAAGGCCCGCGTCCTCCGACAGGAAATTGCCAGCCTCCTGGAGAAGGGAGCGATCTCTCCAGTTGGGGAGAGCGAACAGCAAGGTGGGTTTTACTCCAAGTATTTTCTTGTGCCGAAGAAGGACAGCGGTACCTGCCCAATCCTCGACCTGAGGTCTTTGAATTGCCACTTGAAGGTCCTGAGGTTTCACATGCTCCGCACTGTGGATGTGTTGCACCACGTCCGGGCGGGCGATTGGTTCACTACGATCGATCTGGAGGATGCGTACTTCCACGTTCCGATCACACCCCACCACAGACAGTTCCTCCGGTTTGCCTTCGAGGGCCGGGCATACGAGTTCCGCGTCCTGCCCTTTGGCATAGCCTTGGCTCCCCGTGTCTTCACCTGGTGTGTGGCGGCGGCACTGGCTCCGCTTCAGGCCCAGGGCTTGCGCATCTTGCCCTACCTGGACGACTGGCTGATATGCTCACGGTCAGAGGCTCTGGCCCGCTCGGACGTCGCGACTGTGCTCTCGCATGTCGCAGACCTGGGGCTGAGGGTCAATTACAAGAAGGGCTCGTTGGTGCCCTGCCAGGAGACCAACTTCCTGGGCATTCATCTGAATTCGCGGCCGTTGAGGGCAACCCCCTCTCAGGCCAGGATCCGCAACATCCACCAACTGCTTGGCCGCTTCAGGAGGGGCAGATCGCTCACCCTGAAGTCTTTCCAGCGCCTGCTCGGCATGCGCACCGCTGCCTCCTCTCTCGTTCCGTTGGGGCTCCTGGATCTACGTCCGCTTCAGCGGTGGGGTCCAGGGGCTGCTGGAGTTCTCAGCAGCAGCGGCAACACATCAACGTGTTGGAGCTACAGGCTGTGTTTCTCGGCCTACAGCACTTCCTCCCACCCCTGGCCTGGAGAGTGTGGTTCCCGCAGCTACTGCAGCTGCTGGACGGAGAACCCTGGTGCCTGCCAGTGAGGATGTTTCATGGCTGTCTATGAAGACAGCATTCCTTCTGGCCATCACGTCAGCGAAGCGCGTTGGGGAATTGCACGCTCTGTCAGTTAGTGGGGACTGCCTGCGCTGGCACCCTGGCGACAGTGGGGTCACTCTGTGGCCTAACCCCTCTTAGCCTCTTAGCCTGGCAGCGTTTGAGGCGGATCAGGGGGAGAGGTCTGATCTTTTATGCCTTGTGCGTGCCCTATGGGTGTATGTGTCCCATACGGAGGGCTTCCGTTTGACTGACGCCCTGTTTCTGTGCCATACAGGGCCAAAACGGGGCTTGGCACTTTCCAAGCAGAGGCTGTCCAAGTGGGTAGCAAATAGCATTCCTATAGGCACAGTGGCTCCACGGTACCTCGGGGTGTTCGGGCGCACTCCACCCACAGTATGGCGGCCTCGTGGGCATCACTGAGGGGCATGCCCCTCTCTGACATATGCAGCGCTGCCTCATGGCCATCTAGCTGCACTTTTACCAGGTTTTATCGGATCAATGTTGTCCCGCATAATCCCAATGGCGGTGGTTCCTGGCCCGTCCCAGCAGCACTGAGTACAGGTAGGCACTCCTCATGACTTGGTTGGTACGAGTCATCCATGTGCTGAAAGCACCGCCTCTGGTGGTCAGAAGACATGAAATAGAGCAAGGGTTATGTATATAACCACGGTTCTATGAGTGTCGGATGACCGCCAGAGCTTGGCCGTCACTCGGAGTGTTCACGAGAAGATGTGCCAAGAGGTTTACTTCCTGGGTTCACCGGTCTTTTATGCCCCATCACGGGGTCACAGGGTCAGGGGTGACGTCACCCAGGTCACTATGTTGATATTATTACTCGACCTGCACGTTCGTGCGATGGACATCCATGTGCTGAAAGCACCGCCTCTGGCGGTCATCCGACACTCATAGAACCGTGGTTATATACATAACCCTCGTTTTATTTAGTGCTACGTATCTGTTCTTTAGCTAACCTCTCCACCCTGCTGGTCTTTCAGGTGTTAATTAGTGTTTTGTCAAACTGTATGTGTCAAATTAGACCTTTAGACTGATTACCTCACTTAAGATTGGGTACCAAGTTATGTATTAGCTCATTTCCCAGTTATAAATGCAGATCATTAACTTAGTTTGAATACTGTTTCCTTTTTCAGGATACATAGATCATATCTCACTTAAGATTTGAGCAAACACACTTTTGTTCTGCAGAAATGCAGCTGATGACTGGTGTCTGTCCAGTAGTCTAGTCTATGTAATGTTGTTAAATTCAGATTGATTTTCCATGTATGTGTGTGTTTGTGTATGTGTTCATATTTCAGGTGGTTGTCATCCCTCCCTTCTCATGTCCTGAAGCATGATAAACTCAGACATTTCTTCACTTCAACCCCTCCTACACAGCTCCCAAACAGCACCAGTAAGAAACATGCACACACACACACGCACACACACAGTCACACACACACACGCACACACACACACACACACACACACACACACACACACACACACACACACACATCAACATGCAAAAATGCATGTAGACACATTCTCTCTCATGCTCTCTCTTTAACTCTTTCTCTCTTTAACATTTAAATCTTCCTGTCTTTGCCGACACAGACAGTACAGAAATATGTCAACATGCACTCACACACACACACACACATGTATTATGCACTCACACACTCACACACACACACACACACACATGTATTATGCACACACACACACACACACACACACACACACACACACACACACACACACACACACACACACACACACACACACACACACACCTCTGCCCCCTATCTTCACAATCTTCTGTCTGGCCTGCAATGTGTCTGAACTGCTCCATCTCCACAGCGTATCGGCGGGGCTCGCAGATACTATTTTAGTGGGGTGTGTGTGGTTGGTATGGTATGTCAATTAGGGTGACCTCATCCCAGAGGCTATTTATAAACAGGATGCCAGGCTGTGTGAGTATGTGTGTGTGGAGGGGAAGGGGGGGGGGGGGGGGAGTGGGCATGTCTGTGCAGGTCACCGGTTGCTGGGGGGAGAAGGGATGATGGTCATTGGGTACGTTGTCAGCGCAGACATGCAGTCGCATACAGTGAAGTCTTACCCCCACTGAACTCTGTTACCCTGCACACATGTACACAAACACACACACACACACACAGACACACACACACACACACACACACACACACACAGACTTACATACTCTCACATGCAAACACACATACCCATAAACACATGCACACAGACACAGACACACACACACACACACACACACACACACACACACACACACACACACACACACACACACACACACACACACACACACATAGTACAGCACAGTACACACTGTACAGCACAGTACACACTGCACACAGCTGCAATCCCAGTCCTTCTC
The DNA here is from genome assembly GCA_027475355.1 of Coilia nasus. Lineage (NCBI taxonomy): Eukaryota > Metazoa > Chordata > Actinopteri > Clupeiformes > Engraulidae > Coilia > Coilia nasus. The sequence continues at coordinate 17,106,134 of CM050208.1, forward strand.
TTCACACTCGAACACACTGTAAATTGTAAAGTTGATATCATTAACACAGTAGCCATATTAGAATATTACTACTGAATTGACTATTTGGTCAGCTTTAACAAGCGGGTGTCAGGAAGAAATTTCACAAGGACATATTGTGTTCTGTGTACATTTGTATATGTGAGTGTGTTAATATGCATGTGTGGTCTCTAAAGGTCTAGGATGTCTGCTGCAGTTCCGGGGAGTCAGCAGGTGAGATTTGATACCATCACCACACAGACACACACAGACACACACACACACACACACACACACACACACACACACACACACACACACACACACACACACACACACACACACCAAGTAATGTATAGTATATTCACACCATTGCCATCATTGCATGTCTTAGTCACATGTCTGCCTTCCTTTATTCCTCCATTTCTGTCTCTCTTTCTGTCTCCTGTGCCCTTCCTCTCCTGTCCTCTCTTCTTCTCTCTGCTCTAATCTCTCTGTGTCCTACTGTCCTACACTGTGACCTAACTGCATGCCACAAAATCACTTAAAGGAGAACTTCGGTGTGAAATGAAAATCGGCATGTTAAAACATCATACCGAGTTGGTATGTGTACCGAGGAGCAAAATTGATTTAGCCTGTTGCATTCGGAGTTGAACTATTCTTTATCGTTTGTCCCAGAAGGCTAACAATGGAAGTGGTAGGTGCCATAGACGAAGCATGATGACTACGCTATTTTTAAACCATTAAAACAGCTCGAAGAAACTCCACACTCCATCGGTAGTACAACAAAGGCCCTGACATTAAAAACGAGGCACTGAGAACTTTGTAAGTGTACACAACATTTATTAATAAAACAGTTTTGACAAGCAGTACCTTGCTGTAGTTTCTCGTCGCCGCCATGATGAAAGTCCAAACAAGTCAATTGTACCACCTCTCCTCCTATTCTTCCTGCTGGTTCGTGTTCGTCAATCGACTGGTGCGGACGTTCATCATGGCCTTCTGGGACAAACGATAAAAAATAGTTAAACTCCGAATGCAATTCTAAATCAATTTTGCTCCTCAGTACACATACCAACTCGGTATGATGTTTTAACATGCCAATTTTCATTTTACACCGAAGTTCTCCTTTAACTTTAGTTTTTTTGTTAGAAGGTCTGGTTACACTTTTTTTGGATCGTCCTATGGACGGTCCTACAGATTGTATACGGATGCTGAGAATATTAATAGACCATCTGTTGTAACCAGTGGTTAAATTGGCTTTTGTAAGGAGTGGGATCTCAGCTTGAGCTGGCTGTATTGCTGAGGTGAGAAGGAGGAGTTGAGGTCCAGAGGGCTCTGGCCCAATTTAAACTCTGGTTGTTAGGGGTAGGGTTTGATTAAGGTGAAGAGTCAGTAAATATTAAAGAAGGTGAAACTGAATTTCAACAAACCATACATCTCATAGCAAGTCTGTGGGTGGACTATCCAATTAAAGTGTTGCTGAATTTCCTAACTGTTCACTAGGTGACACAGCGCTGCCCAGCGCAATGTCACTCGTGTTAAAAACAGCTTACAGCTTTTCACCAACACTGTCAATAAATGCTACCATTTAAAAGGTGTTTACTGTGTTTACTTGCATTGTCTTCATGTTATTTTACACTTAGCTGGACAATCTGCAACACTGCAAGACCTACAGTAACCTGGAATTCAAAATTTCACCAACGATGACTCTGAAATATCTTTTGATATAAATTCATTTCTAATTCAATATCATTCTTTTTCCCCACACGTTGCCTTCCTCCCCTCATGCCAGGCCTGTGTGTGGCGTCGCCAGTATCCAGCCGGTGGTGAACATCCCCCACACCGGCCCCCCTCTGCTCCAGAGCGCCCTCCCACCACCACCCCCTCCTCCCATGCCACCCTCCGCGGTTGCTGTGACAACCATGCCACCCTCGGCCACAGCGGTGGCGACGGGCATGCCGGCAGATTGCGAGGGTGGCGTCGTTCCGTCACCCCCCCGCCCGCCCCCTCACGCCAGCCTCAGCTTCGTCCCGCAGGCGCAGTCGAAGACGCTGGCTTGCGCGCCGCATTCACACCCGCAGACGCAGCTGCATTCGCTGCAGCATCCGCAGACGCCACAGCCACTGCCACTGCCACTGCCTCACCTGCAGATGCAGACGCAGATCTCAGCGCAGACCCAGATGCAGATGCAGGCTCAGTCACAACAGCAGCCACAGCAGCAGCAGCAGCAGCAGCAGCCCAGCCCTGAGCAGAACTGCCTGCTAGACTGGCTGCGCAAACTGCGGCTGCACAAGTACTACCCTGTGTTCAAGCAGCTGACCATGGAAGAGGTACGGTGGCTCAAATGTGACATACAGACTGCTCTACAAAGGCAAAGTGCAGTGACTGCGTGAACATAGAAACTGAGTAAAAGGCCTTTAACGTTGTCGTACTGACTAGTCAAACATGTTGTTGGTATAATAGTGGTGATGTTTTTATCTGCTTTCTTAATAGCAGGAGATACAGTGGCAAGACAAAGGAGGCATTATAAAGCCAATTTCCAGTCTAAACTCAATTTGACAAAATGTGTAGTTACAGCCTTTTGGCTTTGTAGGGCACAAAAGTCTACCTTAAGAGTTTTAGTAGTTCATTTACAGACTTAAAGGAAAGCAATTTTTCCAAGGCTCATTTCCCAAGTCCATTAAAGTTAAACAGTTTTTTTAATCCATTTAGCCATTCTCCGGATCTGGCAGTACCACTTCGGCTATTAGCTTAGCATAAATCATTGTTTAGACTAGTTAGCATGCTACTGGTCTAATCAAATTCATTTACTTATGCTAAGGCAATAGCTAAAGTGCTACTGCCAGATGCGGAGATCCTACTGCCAGATCAAGAGATCGTCTAGAGTGTTCTCTCTAACAGTTGTTTTAGTTACGTGTATGTATGTGAAACATATATAGCCAGAGGTGGACACCCCAGGTTAAGAAAGTGAAAGTTCTGCCACATATTTATTTCAACCATTCACTGAACCAGCTTATCCTTATTAGCTCAACTCTTCAGCCAGATAGATGAGCTAATATGGCAAGAATTATTTACTTTCTCAAGCCCGTTTGTGTAGCCATTTGTTGTAGTCACTATTTGTATTAGTAGTATTAGTGTTACCAATAGTATTAGTCTGAATTAGTGAAATAACAAAGCAATAGTGTATGGTTGGAACGTAGTTAGTTCACATTCATGTGTGTGTTTTTTTTTCTCTCAGTTTCTGGCTCTAACAGAGGAGGACCTGAACAAATATGACTTGACGCAGGGCGCCAAGAAGAAATTGAAAACGCAGCTGGAACTGCAAAAGTGAGCATTGTACTCACCACACAAACACACACCCACCCACACAGGCACACACACACAGGATTGGTGTTACTTTTCTGTGAGGATTCCTTACACTAACACAAACATGCACACATAGACATACAGAAACACTCAGCTTTGGCTCTTTCTACCAAGACACTTCCACCCCTCCCCACCAACACCATTAACCCCTTATCTCTACCTGCTATTTATGCATTACAGTGTACAAATGTTGGGAATTTCTCAGTAAATGGTGTTTTGTCTGATTACCACATTAACCATTAACAGGGTTGGGCTCAACTGCTGGGTGCATGTTAGAGCCCTTGGCTGTTTTCTCAGATTATTTCCTCTCGATAAGATAAGAAACTCTCTTCGTGGAAGAGCAGTTGTGTATGTAAATGCCAGTGGAAAACTTTCAACACCTTTTCTGTAGGAATTAAAACACACGCAAGGTGCACATTAGTTTTCCCGTCGGTTCGGTGGAATTTCCACCATAGCTCTAGTCTGATAAACAGACCACAGCAGTGATTCTCAGACTTTGTTTTT
>CM050208.1:17112500-17160000 GCA_027475355.1 Coilia nasus
GTCGTCGTCTTCCTCTTACTCCTCCAAGTCCAGCTACCCGTCCGTCAGCGGAGTCCCCATGGCGACGGCGAATAGCATTCCCATGGTGGCCGTGCCCGGCAACACCTACTGCATGAACAACGTTTCGGCCCTGGCGCCCAGCTCTAGCCCGGCGTCCTCTGAGGCCGCCTGCTACGGCGTGTCGTCCTCCTCCTACTCGGCCTCCTCTTCATCATCGTCGTCTTCGTCGTGCGTGTGCGTGTGCAGCTCGTGCGGCTGCAGCGGGAACTGCGGCTCCTATGCGGCCCTGCCCACCAGCTACGCCGGCTACTTCCCCCACCCCTTCTCGGGCACGTCGGTGTTCACCCTGGGCCCGCTCTTGCACCTCAGCCCGCTGCTGACAGGTGGCGCTGCTGCGCCTGCGCCCTTCTCCTACCCTGTGGTAGCCCCTCCTCTTTACAGCAACAGCCTATCCCCTGACGCACAGCAACAGCAACAGCAACAACAGCAGCAGCAGGGACTGGTCCTCCCACCCATGCAGGGATTCCTGGGGGGCGGAGGGAACGTGTACCAGCCCCACGGGATGATGGGAAATGGAGGCAACCTAAAAAAGGGGGGAGGGAATGTGTCGTGTTACAACTGCGGCGTGAGTGGCCACAGGGCACAAGACTGCAAGCAGCCTCCAATGGACTCCGCTCAGCAAGGTATGTCATGTGACCTGTAGGGATCCCACAGTCTGTCTCAGTCCACTGCATGTTGCTGTAACTGTCAGTGTCAACACACTTATGAACTCAAAAGTGACAGTGTTAAGTGCACAAGTACTCAATTGGAAACAAACATCCAGTGTGTACAGTATATGCTTTTAATTTACCAGATGATTAAAAGGTTTTCTCGGTTTCAGGAACTTTTCGGCTAAAGTACGCCCCTCAGACTGACAGCCAAGACTCTGGAGAGTAGACAAGGTACCTGCCTGACATGGATGTGAAGATTAATCTGCACAAGGGATGACAGGAGACCCTTTATGTACTCCAGGATGGAACTCCACAAGACCAGCAATGCTCCAAAAGCTGGTCTACAGCTGGTTATAGTCGTTGACTCTAATCCTAAGAAGTCACATTATGACAGACTTTGTTGCATAGCTGTGGTGCACCTCAGCTTCATAGCTGCAGCTACCAGACTTTGAAGTCTCTATCCTTTAAGATTTAAGACTACAGTGATTCCAAATCCTAAATACTTCTTAATGACTGCAGTTTCTAAACGATCCCTTAAATGACACTCAAGCCCTGACACCTGTTTGACAGACCTGTCCCTACAAACTTTAGTTCTAAAAATTCCAGGCCTTATCAACTGTAGGCCCTAAAGAGTAGACTATAAATACTTAAAAATGGTTGTTCCGTAAGTACCTAAACTTACCAGGGATTTCAGGTCAAAAAGCCCAATCTCTGGAAGGTCTATTTTGATTTCAGCGATCTCCACTTTCAAAAGTGTCTACACTTCCAAAAATATTCAAACCTGTTACCAACAACTGGATTGGAGACCACTACAAACTGTATAGACTGGAATCATTGATCACCTCTGACAAAGTCCTCTGCAGACCTTCTGCTGGCTGGGTCAATGGTTAACAACCACAGATAAAGTTGGCAGACAGAGAGCCACAACCTTCATTTTTCTTTTTAAACAGTCTTTTTTTTTTAATTGAGGCCTTATTTTCATCAGTGCAAAAAACTGAATCATGTAGACAATCATGTTCTCCCCACCACTCAGGCTGAAAATGTCACGACTGGAGATTGAATCCCCACTGCTGACTCTCTGAGGGAGACAGAAGCAGCTCTCCTGTTACTGCCGTTGCGCTGGACGTTCACCAACCCCCTCCCAGACTAAAGGAGACCTGCACAGAACGTTTTGTATCGAAAAATAGTGGGGCTCTGGTCCCTGCTTCCATCCAGTGAGCTTCCAGATCAGATCAAGGGGGGCCAGACTGTCACTCCCCCTGGCAGCTGTCTGCATCGGCAGTGTGGCTGTTTCTTGGCCCCTGAAGGAATCAACCATTTTTTTAAACGAGCGCACAGAAGTGAGACTCTTTGAGTATCTGTCTTGTTATTGTTGTCATCATGTTTTTACATGTTATCTTTCAGGTTTTTTGGGAAAAAAAATATTTGTAAGAGGTTTTCATGATTTCTAAAAAAAAATCTCTATATTCGTAAATGTCATAATCTGCCAGTCAAATGGCAAAGCACTTGAATTGGAGTGAAAATGGAAAAATAATCATGATCGGAATTGGTAACTTAAGCTGCGCTTGGTTCCTTATCAGGGGCAACTAGTGCAGCAGGTTGTGTGCCAGGTAAACACAAGAGACTGGACTATTTCATCCCCTCCCTGGTGCTGACATGTAGCTTTAAGAGGACATCTTATACGAATGTGTGTAGAGGGGATGCACTAAGGTTTAGTGACATCTTGAAAGCACTTTTTTATTATTCAATCAGAGAATGTGTGCAGGTTGTTTGACATCACAGGCCAGCGGGTTCTGGCCTTAGAGAAGATATTTTGTATCAGGATGCTGTCAATGGGATTCGTCACATATTGCACAGTAGTGTAGGAGATGGGAAACCTGACTTCGGAATGTTTTGGGATTTAGGCTTATAAATGGAACCCTGGAAGGTTGTCAGTTTAAGTCTGTTCTGAAGTCTGGATTCCCCATCTCTTGGTAGTGCTATAGATAGGGCTTCCAATGTGCCTACATGTGTATAGGACAGGAGCAGCAGAGTTTAAATGTTGCATACATTTGCGAAGAAGCTCTTAGGTCTTCGACATTAAACTTCTTCATCGCAAAACATTTCAGAATGACCATTAAAGGAGAATAAGATGTATCTTAAGGATATTACATGTTTGGCTGAGGTTGTTTTATTTTATATGACACATGTGCTAAGCCCACAGTTCAACAGAATACCATATATAGTGTATTATTCAGACTGAATATTTCAATCCAAGTGACATGTAGTCATCAAGCAAGTTATTGACTACAATACAACGGACATTTAAACAGGACATTATCTTCATCATGAAATATACGGCCATACGTCGCCAAGAGTATTGATACAGAGTGCTCCTGGATACAATGCAGTCATGGACAGGAAAGCTTCCACAGTCGACTTTCTCAGGACTGCATGTGGTGTTCTTGTGTCTGTGTTTCTGAAACCCTTTTGTTATCTCTTTCTGACTGGAATATGGGTGTCAGATCTTCTGTATGCAAAAAGACAAACTCCGCAACTCTAGATGAAACTTAGAGGGAATACTGAGAACCACTGTCATGACCACATCATCTATACTGAAAATGACAAATTAGCAAATGTAACACAACTGCACAATCACACATTTCAAGCATTGATCATACATCATATCTACCGACAGTGAGCACATATGCTAAAATGTGTCTCTGATTGGCAGCTGTTGGGAGCCAGCTAATATTGCAGTGTTGCTGTATTGCTGGCCTTCCTCAGGTTAAGCACTCTGAAATGGGAATGATGCACTTCCAACCAGCTCGCTCAGTTTGATCCTCTCAGTAACAGGCCTCGATGGCCTTATGCATAGGTATAGCTTTGGGTAGCCCCTGCCAATCACAGGCCCACCCAATCAGAAGTGTGTCTGTTTGATTGACTGTTCAAGTAACCTATGTGTTTTGAGCTAAGCCAAACTGTTTTTTTTTTCTGGGCCCACCCTTTTTAGGATTTTTGGCTACACCCTGTCAGTTATGGGACCTTTACAGGATTTAGCACTTGGTACACAAAATCAGCCAGACTGCTACCAATTTCTGATTAATATGGAAAGCTTGGCCAGATTTGTCAGGCGTACATGTTCAACTGTAACTGTAGTCTTATGAGGTGACTGTTGACTTATTTGGAAACTTAGATCTTAACTGGGAATACGTTTCTCTTATGGGGTGTGACCATTGCTAACAGTTGTTGGTTAAACTATAGATGGTTTGCAGATGCTTTTTAAAAATTCCAAATCACTGCCATACAAGCCATCATTTACTGAAACCAACTGGTGTTGTGCTGCTTTATGTAGCAAAGGTTAAGACAATAACGCACTGCAGAGTGGATTCAAGTTACTTAGACCCTGCACTGTACTGAACTTTTCATATGCTCTGTTTATGTGCTGTAAGGTTTGGTGCCCCTGCTTGACATCATAGTAACTGACACCTATTTGCTCCTCAGGCTCTTAGCCTCCTTGATAGTGACTCAAGCTCCCATACCTGAAGTTGCAGATTTGATCCGAGTGTTGGCCAGAAGTTTACACAACCATAAGTCATATAAGTGTATGTATTGTATACACATCTACACTCTTCCCCATGAAGCAGGTCACCTTTTTTTGTCGAGATTGAGCATCAACACTATTATATTCAGGGCATTGCATTTATTTTACAGGGATTGCATTCAGTATACATTGGCACAAAGCTAACAAATTATTCATGACTGTTCAAACCCCTTTTTGGTCACCATGCTAGATAGACTATGGTGGCATTGCACTGTACAGTACAGGTGCATTCTGGGACACGTAGGCGATTATGTTGCGCTGGCTGTGCTTCCCAAGTGGAATTTCAGAAGTGTTTGATTCTGAAGACCAACCTCCTTCTCCTCAGAATCTGCAGGTCAGCCATCACCAGCACAGTATTTTTTTTATTACTTTTTACAAAATTCTCCTTTGTACAGGCTCTCATAATATTCATTTTCTCAACAGCTTTCTCTAGCTTTACTGCTAGTATCACCTGGCAGCATACCATAATGTGTCTTAATGCTGATGGCATTTCCAAAAACAAAGAATTGTTCTCTACAGTGGCAGTTATTCATTTGTAAACAGTAGTAGAGATACATGTTCATAATGTGTCATGTTTTGAATGTTGTGGATTTGTGCAGGCTCATATCATGTTATATCTTGACATCAAACGACAGGCTGTCCAGCAATGTTTGGGCCAGTTGTGGGCCTTCCCAAAAGCATTTATTAGGCCTACTGCTTCTGGATGACAGCTGGTTGCTATGCATGCTGCCTTGGTTTGCCATGACAATGTATTCTTCAAATGTAAGTATTTTCTGCGTTGTTGTTACCATGCTATTTTGTATTTATCAGTAAAATGTAAAACAGTGGGTTTCATATGCTATTTGGAATTAAGAACATGACAATAAAAAAACTTCTTTTTTTTCAGATTCAATTCTGATGCCTTTGTTTGGGTTATGTTTCCTATTTTTTATGGAATTTTGGAACAACTGATGGCTTCTACCTAGTCGTATTAACCTAACACTGGTTTGAAAAAAACAACAACAGTTCTTCAAGGTCTTATTCTTCAAATTTTGTAAAATGAATGCGGCTCAAACCGTTAAACATAAAAAAAAACTTCAAACTGTGTTACGTAGATCTTCTACGAGGTAATCCGGGAATGTTTTTGTTTTAATTTTATAACATTTATACTTTTTGAGATATTAATTTTAAACACATAAAAACTTCCCCATAGACTTAACATTGGCCATGATGGCATTACAATGTTAGGCACTTGGAATCCTGTACCAGGTGTTCAGACCAGCTGCAGCAATGTTACTGCCACAGGTTCTAACCGTACATCTGGCTATCTAAAACATGATCTAGAACATATCTACAACAAACTGTATATAAGAGAACTTATTTAGTATTTACGTTCACAGTTCATTCCTGTCTCCAGTTTCCGTTGTGGATTGAGGAAGGACTTCAGCTATGAGACTTTTGTACGTGTGTTGTGGGTTTTATGTTTTTGCATTGGTGTTGTGTTCTGTCCCTCCGCAGCCACCGTATTCAGTGTTCGGGGAATCCTCGTTATAAAATCAGTGGGAAAAAAAGTAAAACTCAGATTGTAAGCGGCGATCATAATAAACGCGCCTTGCCTTAGGTGCTGTAAATCGTATAGTTGTGGTAACCGAGGAAAAAATGGGTGGATGACCACAACGGGTGAACTAGTCCGGGCAGACAGTCATTTAAAAAGCATTGATTGAGGCACAACGTTATTAAAAACGAGCAATTGACGAACTTGTATACAAAAATACGACGCCCTTCAGCTTTGCAGAGCAAACTTTTCCCTAATAATAGCGGGCTTAGAGATACAGAGTCGATATCAACGACGACGCAGCCGGTGAAGTTTCCTAGACGTCTGCGGGCATCTGTAGTCCTAAGAAATAGGCTACAAACTCTCAGGTGGGTAAAGAAATTAAATGGGGCATGGTTAGCATAGTCGTAAACATTTTTTTTTAAATCAGCGATGAGTGCGTGTAATGTCTTTGAGCGACCTTGCGACGTTCAGATGGTTTCAACGTATCAACAGGTGAATTTAAACTTATCAAAGAGATATTTTGTTGCTGCCTGGTATATAAACAAGCAGAGCTGAAAACCTTAGCAACTTTGTAAATGTATTTTGTTGAAAAAGTCTTTGAAACCCTCGCGGAAATGCATATTTATTGCCAGACTGTGTACAACTTAAGGCCTAGTATGGCCTTGTGTTTGAATTGTGAAAAGAATCATTACCAGTTTCCATGTTCAAACTGAGTTTTGGGGAAGTTTCAAGTGTGGGAACAAACTCATGCATCACTCTTGCCACGCCTCCCACCCTTTCCTGCACATGTGTGTGCGCACATGCATGTTCCCCTGAAGGTCTTTCAAAGCAGAAAAGAGCAGACTATACCAGTAGTGGACCAGCAGATAGAATAAATATGGAAATGCCATCTTGCTAGGGCCTTGTGATGCGTTATCCATGCGGACACACACACACACAAAACGATATTTTTGCTAAAACTCTACAGGGTCTCCAAACAGATGCCATCCCCAGTTTGACATGATGGCTAATATATGGTGACCAGATGTCCCGGTTTGACCGGGACAGTCCCGATTTTTAGTCGCGTGTCAGGAGTCCCGATAAAAGCCAGTCGGGACGCAAAAATGTCCCGGTTTTCACCCAACACCACATCAAGCTGCCCAAATTACAGTGATAGCATATACAAAACTGTTAAATTAAAGCCTAATGAAGTTTCCAGTAATTCAGAGTCAATGTGTGTGTGTGTGTGTGAGTGACAATGGTAGGTGCGCTCTGCGAAATCTTCGCAGTCAATGTTACAATGTATCTTGCAGTATACAGCGGCCGTGTTTTAACGGTTTTCTTCGATAGCAGACTAGACTACTACACGACAATGCCTAAGAGAATGTGCACGCGCATGACGTCACACATAGTGTCCCGGTTTTAGACTCTGGAAATCTGGTCACCCTAGGCTAATACATCATAATTCAAAAAGACTCTGTGCACTTTGTGTGCATAATATAAATACAATATTTGCCTTTTCATGGGTATTTTATTTCTTCAGTCACAGATATTATGTGTCATACACAATGTACAGAGTGGTACATCAAGTACAGGTGAGGCAGAAGCACTGTAACATTACACTGTCAATATTGTGGGCAAAGTACGGCAACAGTATGTGAGTTAATTTGTGATTTCTATGCTTCCTCCTCAATGTCCAGCTGTGTGTCCACGAAGAGTCCATGGATCCACTAGAGTTCAGAGAGAGGGATCCTCCTCCTGAAGAGAGGTGAGGTCATGTGACTCCTGTTTCCTTTGGTCATAAATTATGATTTTTGACTACCAACAATAATGAAAATGACACAAGTGAGTGAAAATTAGTAATTTGATGTGATGACCCTTTATTCCCCTAACCCATTTCCTTCCCTTTACGACAGAACTTATTATTCATGATGAAACTGATATATAGGACCACTATTACACTCTTAAACAGGTGAAAAGATGTAGTTTTATGCTGTGGACCTCACCTATGGGGCAAATAACTAACACTTACCAGAAGTTAAGTAGCACCATCAGAGACACATGCCAGACAGAATTCAGACCAAAAGTGGCAAAACGTCCAGAGCATTACATTACATTTAGCTGACGCTGTTATCCAGAGTTACTTACAGTTATTTTATGTATGGAGTACAGTTCATGGAGCAATGTGGGGGTAGGTGCCTTGCGTAAGGGCACTTCAGCTATGGGTGAGGGTACAGGAGAACACTAGTTTTTTACTCCCCCACCCACATTCTTCCTACCGGTATGGGATTTGAACCTGCGACCCTCCGATCCCAAGACAAAGCAGCAGAGCACTGGAAATCAGAGAGGCAAATTAAGAGACGACGTGATCAGTGTTGAAAGCGTTTTGGGGGTCGGCGGAGTGTTTGGGGCGTCTAGAGGAGAAAAGAGAAAGTTAAACTTCAGATCACTTTATGTTAAATAGCTATGACAGGTGTTCAGAGTGCTGGTGATCGTCACCGATGGTCCCACCCACGACCTGAGTCACCAGTCATTCTCCCTACCAGGCATGTTCAGGGCCTCAGCAAACAAACATTGCTGAATGCCAGATTATCTGTGTGAGATGATCAAAATGATCGGCGTCCAGCAGTTCAGTCTTTGGCTACTTCACGCTTTTACCACTTTCAGTTTACAGCATGTACAGTAAATATACAGCAAGAGGGACTTCACTGCAGAACACAGGTGTGTGTGTATGTGTGTGTGTGTGTATGTGTGTGTGTGTTCACGATGGAGTGCTCTTGTCAGAGATCTAGAATACAATTTATTGTGTCATAACAACATTGGCAGCATTCCTTTTAGCCGCATTAGCCGGTGATGTTTATCTGTAGTAATCTTTTATTGTTGATGCAGATGGACACCAGAGGAGGCAGAGCTCAGATCCATTCTGAAGACGAAGAGTCAGCATCTGTTTGAAGGATTACCAAATCAGGGAGATGCCAAACTTCTCCATGACATTTACACAGATCTCTACATCACAGAGGGGGGAGGAGGAGGGGTCAATGATGAACATGAGGTCAGACAGATAGAGAGAGCATCCTGGAGAGAAGGAGCAGAAGACAGACCAATCAAATGCAGTGACATCTTTTCACCATTATCTGGACAACAGAAACACATCAGAACAGTGCTGACAAAGGGAGTGGCTGGCATTGGGAAAACAGTCTCTGTGCAGAAGTTCATTCAGGACTGGACTGAAGAAAAAAACAATCAGGACATCTGCTTCATTTTTCCTATTGCTTTCCGGGAGCTCAACCTGATAGAGAAAAATAAAAAAGTCAGTTTGGTGGAGCTTATTCAGCACGATTTGGTGCAAATTAAAGATCCAGAAATACTCTCCAGTTCCAAGCGCAAAATTCTGTTCATCTTTGATGGTCTGGATGAGTGCAGACTTCCTCTTCATTTCCACTCCAACCCGAGGTGTTGTAATGTGACAGAGCCAGCCTCAGTGGACATACTGCTGACAAACCTCATTGAGGGGAATCTTCTTCCCTCTGCTCTTGTCTGGATCACCACCAGACCAGCAGCAGCCGGTCAGATTCCTCCTGAGTGTGTGGACCAGGTGACTGAAATAAGGGGATTCAGGGACCCACAGAAAGAGGAGTATTTCAAGAAGAGAATCTGTGATGAGAATCTAGCCAGCAGAATCATCACACACCTGAAGTCATCCAGGATCCTTTACATTATGTGCCACATTCCAATCTTCTGCTGGATTGCAGCCCTCGTTGTAGAGAGAACATCAGAGAAATCAGAGGGAGGAGAAATGCCAAGGACTCTCACTGAAATGTACACTCACTTCCTGATTATTCAGGCATGCATCAAGAAAGAAAAGTACACAGAGAGAAAAGAGACAGATGAAGAGACCATTTTCAAGCTGGGGAAACTGGCTTTTCAGCAGTTGGAGAAGGGCAATTTGATCTTCTATGAGGAAGAGCTGAGAGAGTGTGGCATTGATGTAACAGAAGCATCAGTGTTCTCAGGAGTCTGTACTCAGGCTGGGCTGTGCCATGGGAGGGTGTTCAGCTTTGTGCATCTGAGCATTCAAGAGTTCCTTGCGGCGTTATACGTGTTCCTCTGCAGCAACAGAGTGAGAAACATGCCTTATGAACATCAAACGTCTCAGCTGTCTGATGTGTTCAGAGCTGCAACACTTCAGGACCTACACAAGATCGCAGTGGATCTGGCCTTACAGAGTGAGAACGGACACCTGGACCTTTTCCTCCGCTTTCTTCTGGGCCTCTCAGTGGAGTCCAACCAGAACCTCTTAAGACAACTCCTGCCACAGACCAGCAGCCAATTACAGAGCTCAGAGCAAACAGTCCAGTATGTCAAGGAGAAGATCAGACATCACATTCATTTCCACAGAAGGATCAACCTTTTCTACTGTCTGAATGAGCTTAATCAGCATGCTGTAGTGGAGTGCATTGACAGGAGCTCAGGAGCTCTGTCTGTAGACATGCTCTTACCAGGACAGTGGCAGACTAGGACATTAAGGTTTAAGTTGTCAGAAGAGGAGCTGGATGGATTTGACCTGCAGAAGTACATAAAGACACCAGAGGAGGATCTGACTGAACTCCTTAGCCCAGACGATGTCCTTCAGAAGTTAGTACCAGCAGTCAAATCAGCATTGTAAGTAAAGTGGTAATCTTTCACTATATGTGTGGGTGTGTGTGCAGGGATTTAGACAGCTGTAATTCTGTATGCAATGTGTGTAAGTTTCCCCCCCAGGCACTATCATTGTACCTTTAAAAAATGAATACCACTTGTAAAAAGAGCAGACCACTTTTTTGCTAATTTGTATTGCCCGAATTCTAGACCGTGTCTCACAACACAACCGAATTATGTGAAAAAAAAAAGCTTTCTTTGGAATGGTAGCTGTCATGGAATAAAACTGCTGCATTTTGTTTTCACTTTTTCCCTACTTTTTTGTGTGTTTTTTTTCATTGATGTTATAGTGTCCATGAAAGAGGGAGACTGCAGTTTAACACCATTTTTTTGTTTTGAAGTCCATTGAAACTCACACACTGAAAACACTGGTCGACGCCCACTTCTAACGCAAATAGTTTCCGTCAAGTTTTAAAATGACAGAAGTAAAAGGAAACAAATTCGTCATAGGGCGTTTATGTGAACCTCACCAAATTTGGTATAAGTCATCTGCAGAATATGCTGACAAAACATTATCAAATGATTTATCTTGAGATGAACCCTTTCAAAGTTATGTCATACAACTTCAGAATAAATATAGAAAAAATACAGATTAAGGTCCTTTCCACATGACAACGTTTTTAGGTCGAAACTAGGGCTGGGCGATATGGCTGAAATCTGTATCACGATATAAGTGTTTCATATCGGTCGATATCGATAATTATTGAAACATTGTGTGACCTATTTAAAAGTAACAGGAGGGAAAAATCTATTCATTTTTATTTTTTTTAACTTAACCTTCCTCTGACAGGCAATAAGCATTCAGGCAAAATGACTGTCAAAACACGTTCAATGTTACGATCACAATGAAAACTGAGTGATCCGAGAAAGCTCCGGCTGTCTGAACAGTGTGAACACATTAGGATAAGTGGTTTTGATAAAGTGGTATTGTATCATTGAAAATATATCGATATGGCGATATAGTGTCAAATACATATCGATATAAATATTACGATACGATATTACGATAATATCGATATATCGCCCAGCCCTAGTCGAAACGGTAAAGTCTTTATTCAATTCGACCTTTCGTCCACACGGCACCGCCGTTTTCGGTGCCCGAAAACGGGTTCCAGAAAGGAAAAATCTTAGCCTGGTAAACCCGTCCCTCGTACTTCATTTCATATTCTACCTCTGTACGAAATGAAATGAAGTGCAAGGGGCGGGTTTACCAGGCTAGTCCAGACCCTCTGTACGAAACGAAATGAAGTACAAGGGGCAGGTTTACCAGGCTAGAAAAATCTAACAACACTGCTGTTCCGCAGCCCCTTCTATTTGTTCTTTTTCTGCTCCATAGCCTATCGCTCAGGTGGGTCAATTTACGTGACATCTCACAACATTGTCAAACTTTCACACACAGGTTGTTGTGGGATACTTTGGGGGCCAAATTGCCTGTTGTGGGATACTTTGGGCTACAAATTGTAGGCTGGTTGTAATGCAACAGTACAGCATTTTTCAGTACAGTATACTAAAGCTGTGTCTCACTCCAGTACATTAAATTGCAGCATACTAAAACCCTGTCTGACACCAGTAAATTATACATAAATATATAGTAAATATAACAGCCTGAAACAGAAGCACTAGAACATTTTTTTCATCAAAACCAGCGCACAGGGCAATTATCAATACTAGAGAACACCGCAAAATTAATGAAAACATGATGGAAGTACACCTTTAAGTACCCTATAGAAAGGTTGTTTGTAGGTATGTGTGGTTGCTGAACATAGTAGTACTTTGGTGTGTGTGCGCGTGTGTGTTAGGGGTGTTGAAATTAATCATATAATCGATGCATCGTCATGCAGACATGAACGATTAATAATCGTTTCAATAGCAGATGATAATCGATTATAATGTATTTTCTTGTGTATTACTAAACTGTGCTGTTACTTTTTATTTCATAATGTTTTTAATGAATATTGGTGGCTGTTGAGTTTTATTAAATAAAAGAGGAAGGTAATATCTGACTGCTTGTGCTTGTTGATGAAATCAAAGCCATGTGCAGTAATATAGAAAATTGATGTGAAGAATCGCGATGCATCGTGATGCATCGAGATATCGAATCGAATCGAACAGCTAGCTTAATAATCGTAATCGAATCGAATCGTAAGATGAGTGAAGGTTCACACCTCTAGTGTGTGTATGTGTGTGTGTCTTTATGTGTTTATAGGACACTCAGTCTTTGTGTGTATGGGTCACTCTGTAATAAGTGTGTGTATGTGTGTGTTTGTCACCCTGAATGTCACTAAGTAGTGTGTTGTGAAGGGAAGCTGAGGAGGAGCGTGACTACATTTGCCAAGTGGTCTCTGCCAATCAAACAGGCCACTTATTCACTGCTCACCTCTCGGTGCCTCCACTTCACCTCCTCTTGCTCGCAACCCCCCACCTCCTTGTTCGCCTCTCTACTCGTTTATTCTCAACCCTCATCACACCCTCCTGTCACTCCTCTACTCCCCACTCTGACAATAAAGGGTCTGTGTGTGTGTGAGAATAAGGTGTGTGTGTGTGTGTGTGTGTGTTTGTTTGTGTGTGTTTGTTTATGGGACACTTTGTTGTATTTGTGTGTACGGGTCACTTTTACCAAGTGTGCATGTGTGTTCGTGTGAACAAGTGTGTATGTTGTATAGGTAGAGGTAAGTGAGTGTAATAATCAGATGTGCCATTATGTTTCTCCCAGGCTGAGAGGTTGTTCCCTTACAGAGAGGAGTTGTGCTGCTTTAGCATCAGGTGCCAGATCAACCTGCAGTTTGAAGGAGCTGGACTTGACTTTCAATACGCTTCATGATGCAGGGTTTCAGCATCTCTCAGACCTCCTCAAGCATCCTCAGTGCAAACTGGAGACACTCATGTGAGTGTTAACATACAACACACCTGTGGGGGCGCCAGTGATGCTTCTCTTATATTATTTTTTTTAATGCTGTGTCTGCATAGTCTGGCTGCAGTGGATGAGTGTGCAGTATACTAAAACCCTCTCTGACTCCAGTGGATTAGAGATGAATACAGACATTTTGTGCACAGTGAGCCATACTTAAGTCCACTATAGAAAGGTTGTTTGTAAGTATGTGTGTGGATTAGTGTGCACCTCCCTGTTCGCCTCCTTCTATTCTCACGACGAATCCTCTCATCACACCCCACCTATCACACCTCTACTCCCCTCTGTGACAATAAGTGTGTGTGTGTGTGGGAATAAAGTGTGTGTGTATGAGAATAAGGTGTATATGTGTGCGTATGTGATTGTGTAAGAAAGGGGTGTGTGTGTTTATGGGACACTGTAGAGTTTGTGTATATGGGTCACTTTTACCAAGTGTGCATGTGTGTTCGTGTGAAGACGCTTGTGTGTTGTACACGTAGAGGTGAATAAGTGTAATAATCAGATGTGTCATCATGTTTCTTCCAGGCTAAGGCAGTGTGTCCTCACAGAGAAGAGTTGTGCTGCTTTAGCATCAGCTGCCAGATCAACCTGCAGTTTGAAGGAGCTGGATCTGGGGTGGAATAAGCTTTATGATGCAGGAGTTCAGCATCTCTCAGACCTCCTCAAAGATCCTCACTGCAAACTGGAGAAACTAGTGTGAGTGTAAACACACAACAACAGATCTGTGGGGGTCGCCATTGATGGACTTTGGAGTGTGTGATGGGAGGGACAAACGTGATGAGAAGTGAACTGCAGTTTGTGTGTGTCTGTTTGTCATCCTACGTTAAACTCATAGTGGGAGTAATACATGAGACGTGAACTGCTGTGTGTGCGAGTGTTTGTTTATCATCCTGTGTTACACTAAAAACGTGAGAGATCTATGCTGAGAAGTGAACTACTGTGGTGTGTGTGTGTTTGTGTGTGATTTTGCACGTGTACAAATAGCCCTGTTGTGTGTCTGTGTGTACAAGTAACCCTGTAATGTGTGTGACATCCTGTTATATTAATGATGGGAGAGATACATGATGAGAAGTGTGTGTGTTTTCGTGTGTGTTTTGTGTGTGCGTATGAGTAACCCTGTAATGTGTGGGTGTGTGTTTGTGTGCCTGTGTTATACTGAACGGGAGGGACACTCTGCTCTGAAGTGAACTTTGTGTGTGTGTGTGTGTGAACAAGTGTGTGTGTTGTATATGTAAAGTTAAGTGTGTGTAAAAAATAGATGTTTCATTACGTTTCTCCCAGGCTGGATGATTGTTACCTCACAGAAAAGAGTTGTGCTGCTTTAGCATCAGCTGCCAGATCAACCTGCAGTTTGAAGGAGCTGAACCTAAGTAGCAGTAAGCTTCATGATGCAGGAGTTCACCATCTGTCAGACCTCCTCAAGGATCCTCAGTGCAAACTGGAGACGCTAGTGTAAGTGTTAACACACAATGTGGTGGCTACAAACAACTGCATGCCACCGAGACGCCAGTGAGGGAGGTATGCTGATGCGCAAACATTTCAGCTGAGTTCAAGCTCTTCTTTCAAGTTTGTTAGCAAAAGGCAGATAAAAACATCCTCGATGCACAATAAAAACATAGAATCCAAAACACAGTCAAACCGTGCAGTGCGAGGTGTGTGTGTAAGGTGGTAAGTGCGAGGTAAGTGTGTGTAATAATCGGATGTGTCGTTATGTTTCTCCAAGGCTGATGAGTTGTTCCCTCACAGAGAAGAGTTGTGCTGCTTTAGCATCAGCTGCCAGATCAACCTACAGTTTGAAGGAGCTGAACCTAAGTGGCAATAACCTTTATGACGCAGGACTTCAGCATCTAGCAGACCTCCTCAAGGATCCTCAGTGCAAACTGGAGAAACTAGAGTGAGTGTTAATGCACAACAGACCTGTGTTATAACCAAGGCAATGTTCTTGCAATCAAATTTTTAGATGGTACATCCCTGTGGATGAATTGAAATACCTGTGCCTCTGGCTTGACTACCACTTCTCCTTCAGGCCACACATTGACTCCATTGTGAAAAAAATAAACTGCAACCTCAGACACCGTTTAAGTAATTGTTTCCCACAACAGATTAGATTAAGAATTGTTACTCAGCTATTATTTCCTATCATTGTTTATGCTGACATTATTAATATGCATAAAACATATCTTATGTTAACCCTTTAAATAAGATATTTAAGGGTAATATCTTAATCCTTTAAATGTTGTTTATGGTAGTGTCTCCACATTTGTGCTGAGGTGTCCATCTTATTTCATCACTGTCATATGTACCATTCTAGGAATCTCTTATCACCAAAGGCCGACGACTTTGTATATATGGCTCACTCTGTAACAAGTGCATGTGTGTTCATGTGAATAAGTGTGTGTGTGTGTGTGTAGGTCTGTGTAAAGGTCACACTATGTTAAGAGTGTTTGTGTGTACAGAAAATGAGTGTAAAAATCATGTCATTATGTTTCTTCCAGGCTTAGGGGTTGTTCTCTCACAAAGAAGAGTTGTGCTGCTTTAGCATTAGCTGCCAGATCAACCTCCTGCAGTTTGAAGGAGCTGGATCTGACTGCCAATGAGGTTCATGATGCAGGAGTTCAGCATCTCTCAGACCTCCTCAAGAATCCTCAGTGTAAACTGGAGAAACTAGAGTGAGTGTTGGCACACAACAACAGACCCATGGGGGGCGCTAGTGTAGCCTGGTAAACCAAGGTCACTGTTTGTGCGTGTGTGTAGGTGTGCACACACCTGTGAGTTATTGAGTGTGCATATGTGATCATGGAACAGTCTTTGTGTGTATGGGTGTGTGCATGTGCATTTGTGTGTTTGTCATTCCATATTACACTAATGATGGGAGAGATACATGATGAGAAGTAATTTACTGCTTGTGTGTGTGTGTTGTATATGTAGACATTAGTGTGTGTTAAGCTCCTGATGGAGAGCAACAATAAAGGGAGGAGAAGGCGAGTAAGACTTAACAAAAAAAAAAACATTTTTATTTTATTTGTACCAACAATTTAAACGGCAAAATGCATGCCTCAAGGGCTTCCCAAAACGGTCCAAAGCTTCCAGAGTCAAACAAGCAGTGGCCAAAGTTACCAATTAAAGCAGCATACACCAAAAACACAACAAAGATCCTATCCTAACGTGCTGCCACGAGTGGTGGCGCACATGCGCTCTTAAAGGATGGGTGCACCTCTGCACCCAGTCAGCTGATTGGCTCCATCCACCTTATCAGCACACCTGCAAGGGACACGCAGAATTGGAAACAATTTTTTTACAAAGAACACAAAGTACTTGTGCATGTAGGAAGAGCACCTTAGGGAGAAACTATAGCTATTACACCTACCCCTACACTATCTATAATCAAGTAAATAGTTCAGGCTGTTAGTCCCTACTCCCAGGTGTAACACGCACAACTGGCCGCTGACTACAGCTATTCACGCAACCTCATGTGAGCTGTACAGGACAGAGCAGCTGAGGGGGTGGCCAACTGGAGCCGTACAGACAGATGCTCAACAAGGGTTAACCTGAACCAGCCGGCTACCGTTACAGTGACTGGGGCTGCTGGGGCCGTTTACATGATAATAATTAGATCACGACTATCACAGTGTGTGTGTGTGTTTGTTTTGTGTTATTCTGTTTTATACTGATGATGGGAGAGACACATAATCTAAAGTGAATTGTTTAACCTTCTCCTGTGTACTTACACCTAACCTGTACCTCTCTCTCTCTTATTCACAGAGAGAGAGAGAGGGAGAAAGAGAGAGAGAGATAGAGAATGTATGCACAGATCATGATATACTGAGCGAAATTGAATCTTTTAAGTTTATTGATGCCAGTGTATTTCTGCTTGTAGTCTGTCTTTGTGTGAGTTTAAGAGTGTGGTGGTCAGGGAAGGTGTGAATATGTTTTGATTTTGTGTGTGTGTGTGTTTGCGTGCGTCTGTGTGTGTGTGTACAAGTGTATGTATGTAGAGGTAAGTGTGTGTAATAATCAGATGTGTCATTATGTTTCTCCCAGGCTGGAGAATTGTTCCCTCACAAAGAAGAGTTGCGCTGCTTTAGCATCAGCTGCCAGGTCAACCTCCTGCAGTTTGAAGAAGCTGAACGTAAGTCGCAATCGGCTTCCTATTGCAGCAGTGCAGCGTCTCTCAGACCTCCTCAACGATCCTCAGTGCAAACTGGAGAAACTAGTGTGGAGAAACGAGTGTTAACGCACAGCAGACCTATAGGGGGCACCAGTAATGGGGTTTGGAGTGTTTGATAGGAGGGATACACATGATGTGAAGTAAAGTGGTGTGTGTGTGAACCTGTGATGTATGCATGTATGTGTGTGTGAGTGAGTGTAATAATCAGATGTCTCGTGTTTGAGAATCTATGATGTATATATTTATATATTATATATTCTTTGTGTGTGTGTGTGTGTGTATTTGGCATTCTGTGCTACTAATGATGGAAGTTTGTACATAAGTGAACTACTGTGTGTGTTCGTGCATGTGTGTTTGTCATACTATGTTACATTAGATGCAAGATAAATGAACTACTGTGTGTATCATCCTGTTACACTAATAAAATACACAAGTGAAGTGAACTTTGTGTGTGTGTGTGTGTGTGTGTGTGTGTGTGTGTGTGTGTGTGTGTGTGTGTGTGTGTGTGTGTGTATGTGTGTGTATGTGTCATCCTGCGTTACACCAATGATAAAATACATGAAGAGAAGTGAACTTTTGTGTGTGTGTGTGTTTGTCATCCTGTGTTAGAGAAGTAAACTAATGTGTGTGTATTTATTGGACACTCTTTAGTCTTTGTGTGTATGGGTCACTCACAAAGTATCATCTGTGTGAAGCTCTTATGTTCTAGAGTGACTAGTCCTACAGTTACCTTCAGAAAGAAGAGTCCAGCAGCAGCCACCACTAGCAGCTCCCACCCCTTAGATGCTGCAGAGCTGCACCCAGTGGCGGTTCTACATTGAATTACTCCCCGGGCGAGACCCCATCCGAGCTCCCCACCCAATAGCATCCAGGAGCACAGCTGCTCTCTGGGGTAGTGGTGGGCAGAGCGAGGCTTCGTGAAACACTGAAACAGTTGTGCCATGATGATTCAAGGCTTCGAAACAATCCGAAATCTGTCTCCACGGTAACATCTAGTCTAGTGGTCATGTCTGCGCGCTAATCTGGAATAAAACTGCCACCAACGTAGAGGCGGACTATGTAGCGCACTTGACTGCTACATGTGAGTGCGGGTTTAGTTCTTGGCTCAAGTGTAAATATATGTAATTAGGAAGATGCATATGGGTGAAGGGCTGTTGTTGAATTGCATGTTAATACAGGTTAAAGACAATCATGACATTGTACATTTGTTAATCAGAAAGATTTTTATTTGAAAAGTTTTGTTCTGCTGTTGTAGTACTGAGCTTGCCCCCGCCCCCCCAAGTTGGTCAGCTGTATTTGGCGCAATTTCAACCTGCGTAACAGGTTTCCTTTCTACAATTCAACCCGACAGAACCATCAAACCCCCATTAGCGGGCTATCGACCTGTGTCCTCTTTCAGGGAGATCCACCAATCGCCAGGCGTGTTTAGGCCGGCGGCAATTAAACTTGTGCACCCGACAACCTTTGCGGGCATTGTCCTGCTCGATTAGCATAGCTATCAGCAGACCCTCCTCTGGCGCTCAACTACTATTTAAATATGGGCCCCAGCGTCGGGTTTTCAGAGCAATATAACGGAGGAAGAATCTATGTTCCAGGCGCCGCGGACTTCTCTTTTGTTGTTGTTGGACCTTATTTCTGTCTTGGACGTGTCCGGATCCCAACGTCCATCTCTTGTGCCGTCTACGAACATTCCGTGCGTCCATGAGAGAGTAAGTTTTGCTTTTGCTATTACCATGTCGTTAGTGTGTTATGTCACGTGTATGCTCGGTGTTATTGTAGCGTTGTAGCGCCAATGTCTGCACTGAGGGTTTGTCTATAGTTTTATACGATTTGTAACATGTTATGTACCAGTAGATGTAATGTACATCTGTGTACGTTTTGCTATTATCATGTCGTCACTGTGTAATGTGACGTGTGTGCTCGTTGTTATTGTCATTGTAGCTTTGTAGCGCCAATGTCTGCACTGAGTGTTTGTCTGTTGCTTTATCCAATTTGTTAGACGGGTTCATATGTGTACAGTAGTTGTAATTACTCATTCTCTATGTTATTTGGGGAGCACGTGTTTCTAGTAATGTGCTGCTTAGGTGGTATGAGTTACGTGTCATTACAATACAGTTTAAGAGCTCGCGCCATAGTTAATCTCGGTGTAGGCCGACACTGTGGCGCAGGGCTTAAAGATACAGTACATACCTTAGTAATTCATTCAATCATGGTTCACATAAATGTTGTAGGCAGTTATGCTCTTATGGTTTCTGTATGTATGATTGCTTATGTCTTGTTTTTGTCTTCTGTATGTTTCAGTAAACCAGGGTTTGCTTCTACATGATCGGCGTGTGAGTGTCTTAATCAAGGGACATTTCAGCAAGAGCTTGTTCAGCCCCGATAACCTGCGGAGAGACCAAACCACATACAGTCCTTTCTGGTCTAGTGTTGGTCACCACCAGCGGCCCTTTAAAGACATTTGTATTTTTTTCCCCAAAACATCTGTTGGTTAATTAGTGTGCACCATGCAGAGATTTTTAGTCCCAAAGACTACACCTTCAAACAAGAAGGTTGCTGCCTCTGGCAGCTCAAACAAGGGTTGTGGACCTGTGCCTTCGCTTTCGGTAAGCAATCCCAATGTGAATGTGCCCACTTTCCAACCTAACGACAATAGTGTTAGCAGTGTAGTTCCCGCTAACACAGATGTGAGTGAGCTGAATAATAGTGCACCATCCCAGCCAGTATTAAAAGTGTACCCTAAACGAATGTTTAGTCAGACTTTGCGTTCGTTTAACTCCAATTGGTACCAATCCCGACCGTGGTTGGAGTACTCTGTCAACCTCGACGCATGCTTTTGTTTCCCCTGTCGTCAGTTTGCAGGTGTGGGTGATAGAGACGTAGTCTTCACCAAAACAGGTTACTGTAATTGGAAAGCTGCGTTGAATAAAGGCAGGGGATTTCAAAAGCATACATCTAGTCACTCCCATGTAAGCGCTGTAATAAGATGGACTGAAATGAAACGTGGAGAGGAATCTAGTGGTGACACCACCTCACATTTATTAGGACAAACACAGGTGGAAAACAATCGCTACTATATCAAGAGCATGGGCAAAGTAGTACAGTTTCTCTGCGTAAACAAACTAGGCTTTTGTGACAACACTGAAGACACTCAGTGGCATAGTGAATCTAAAGATGACATCTTTGCTCGTCTCTTCCTCAATTTATTCGAATACACATTGTCCATCAATTCGAAATTGGCTGAAATAGCAAAACATATTCCCCAAAATGCAAAATACACATCAAAGAACATACAAAATGAGATAATTGACACCCTTGCCAGTTTAGTGTTGCAAAAGGTGAAAACAAAATATGAGAAAGCAGATGGCACTCGGGGCAGGACTAACATTGAGAACCAGTTGCACTTAGCAGTAGTGCATGCAATTCTGGGGGAGCCTTGTGCAAAAAACTTTTTTGACCTCTCAGGATTGCTACATTCTTTCTTTCACCGTCATTATGTAGCCCAGAATTACAACACCCAGTCACTGAGAAGGTTACTGGAAATCAGATGGACCAGCCACTATGATGTGACACAACATCTTGTGGAGAATCAGGAGGCCATCTTAAACATTTTGTCCGATGTTTCAGATAACAGTGAGGCTACAATGGCTATTTGCATAGAGGCAGCAGGGCTTTTGTTACAGTTAAGGAGGCATAACTTTTTTGCTGTGGGGAAATTCCTAGAAAAAATGTTCAGTGTGTTGATACCTGTTAATGCCATGTTGTCTCAGACTGTAGATTTGTGCCATGCTGGGGAGGTCATCAGTGCTTCTTTGAAAACACTGAAAGATATCCGAAGAGATGGCTCATGGCACGGTGATGCTGATTATTCTGAAAGAACAGATAATATCCCACCCGCAAAGAGAAGGAGAACTATGAACAAACAGCTAGTGGGCAGCATTGTTGGTCAGACTGAAATGGATTCTTTAAGCAATAGCCAGGATATGAGGGGATCTCTTCTAAACCTTTTGAACAGAGTTATTGGTGAGATGGAAAACAGATTCTCAAAACAAAATCTTGAGCTGATGAGAGCTGTTAATTGTCTTCTTCCCCAGTCAGATACTTTTCTTGACATGGTCCTTTTGGCCCCTCTCCAGCTTCTGTCTGATGCCTCTGTTGATACTCTGCAACATGAAATTCCTGTAGCAAAGACCATGTTGCTTAAAACATTTTCTTCTGATAATGTTGGCCTGTCATCTGTATTCCAGTATGTACAGAGGTAAAAGGACGTATTTCCAAGTCTTGTCACAATGTATGCAACAGCACTAGAGATGGGTGTCTCCTCAGCCGCATGTGAGAGTTCATTCTCCACTTTATCTCCTGGCCTGACTCCTTTCCGCCCCATCATGGCACATGACAGGAAAAGCAGTTTAGAGGTTTTGGCTCACGAAAAATCAATCACAAAAGGCATAGATATGGATGAGTTTGTTCGAGAGTTTGCCAAAAGATCCACAAGACTTGCACTGTAATGTGACAATGTTTAGACACACAGACATGACTGACTGTTGATATAAATGCGTTAGATAAGTTGTTACTCAAATATTTGTTTGTAATGTTCCAATAGTTGTTAATTTTTCATGTTCAATCTGGGTGTTATGTTACCCCACTGCTGCTAGTGCCCATGCTCTTACCTGGGTTTGCCCCATGACCTCCTCCTGTGCAATAGCCACAATGCAATGTGCAATGTTCAGTATTCCCATCCATGCCCCCATCATCACGTATGTTTTATTATTTATTATGCCCTTGTATATACCCCCCCCCCTTTTTTCTCTTGCTCTTTTTTGTACTTGACACTTTGTACTTTGCATCATTTGTACTTGACACTTTGATATTTTCATCTTGCACCTTGGACTTGCTGCTTTGTTCAGTGACAATAAAAGCCTTGAAGTCTTGATTTTTACAAATCTATACAAATGGCCAGAGTTGTTCATTTTTACACATCTATACAAAAGCAGAAAGTTGTTCATTTTTACAAATTTCTACAAATAATTTGTCAAAGAATGTTCCATGGTGACATTGAGTAGCAGTGAGTGGTATGAACCAAACTAGTGAACTTAGGCCTATCAGTATTTACCATTTGGTCAGATTCATGACTAACCACTTCTAAGAAAAGCAGAGGCAATTTTCAAATAATATCTGTGTTCACAGTGAGCACATACTCTGGTTGATTATTTTTGTCCATGCTTTTACCAAACATGAGTTGCAAATTCGTCTTTATGCCTACAGTGCCCTCCATAATTATTGGCACCCCTGGTTGAGATGTGTTTTTTAGCTTCTAATATTTTTTTGTTTTTTCTAAATAATATGGGACCTTAATGGAAAAAAGAGGAAAATCCAACCTTCAATACAAGTGCATTTATTCAGTGGGGAAAAAATCCCACATAAAGAAATAATTATTTGACATCAAATAATGTGTGTCACAATTATTAGCACCCCTGGTGTTAATATTTTGTACAACCCCCTTTTGCCAACAAAACAGCACCTAATCTTCTCCTATAATGTTTCACAAGATGGGAAAAGACAGAAAGAGGGATCTTCAGCCATTCCTCTTTGCAGAATCTCTCTAAATCATCCAGAGACCTGGGTCCTCTCCTCTGTACTCTCCTCTTCAGCTCGCCCCACAGGTTCTCAATGGGGTTGAGGTCTGGGGACTGAGATGGCCATGGGAGGAGCTTGATTTTGTGTCTGGTGAACCATTTCTGTGTAGATTTGGCCATATGTTTAGGGTCATTGTCTTGCTGAAAGACCCAGTGACGACCCATCCTCAGCTTCCGGGCAGAGGGCAACAGATTTTGATTTAAAATGTCCTGGTATTTCAAAGCATTCATGATGCCATGCACCCTAACAAGGTTCCCAGGGCCTTTGGAAGCGAAACAGCCCCACAGCATCACTGACCCACCCCCATACTTCACAGTGGGTATGAGGTGCTTTTCAGCATGCGCATCTTTCGTGGCACGCCAGACCCACTTAGAGTGTTTGTTGCCAAAAAGCTCAATCTTGGTCTCATCTGACCAAAGCACACGGTCCCAGTTGAAGCCCCAATACCGCTTGGCGAACTCCAGACGTTTGCGTTTATGATTGTGAGTGAGGAAAGGTTTTCTCCGTGCATGCCTCCCAAACAGCTTGTTGGCATGTAGACAGCGCCTGATGGTTGATTTGGAGACTTTGTGACCCCAGGATGCTACCATTTGTTGTAATTCTGTAACAGTGAGCTTTGGAGATCTTTTCATTTCTCTTACCATCCTCCTCACTGTGCGTGGTGGCAAAATAAACTTGGGTCCTCGTCCAGGCTTGTTTACCACTGTTCCAGTTGTTTTGAACTTGTTAATTATTCCTCTCACAGTGGATATGGGCAGCTGCAGTTGAGTGGCAATCTTCTTGTAGCCTCTGCCTGACCTGTGAAGGTCGACGCACATCTGCCTCACTTGTATGCTGTGTTCCTTTGTCTTTCCCATGTTTAAGAGTGGATAAGAGAAATGGCCTCGGTGTCACGTCATATTTATACCCCAGGGAAACAGGAAGTGATGAATTACTAATTAAATGTTCCTACATACTCTGGTAAACTTTGTAAACTACTGTAGAAATGACAGAAATGCTTCAATTATATTTATTTCCTGGGAATTGTTAAGGGTGCCAATAATTGTGGAACAGGTGATTTAATGAAAAACAATTATTTTTTAGTCAGGGATTTTTTTATTTTCTTACAATTCATTTGAGTTGAAGGCTACATTTTCCTACAATTTTCAGTGTGACAGTATTCTTCTGCAATAAACACTGAATTTATTTTAAGGCTTTTAACACATCTCAACCATTGGTGCCAATAATTATGGAGGGCACTGTATATGCCTACTAGCCTATATTCATATGTCGATGCATTGACCCTTAAGGTTATGTTTTATTTGTAATTTTACTGGTGTCACGTGGAAAGCCAGGCATAATAATAATTGGTTAGTTAGTAGCATATTGCAGTAGGCTAGCCATACCTTTGATATGTCTCTACTAAACTCTGCCCATTTTCTGCATGAATATTTGTTATAATAGTATTTGATTGGGTGTTCATGTCATGCCAGTCATACATTAAAAGAAAAAATGTACTCTGTGAAACAACACTGTGCCCACCCCAAATTTCGAAATGCCCCCCAGTCTGCGCAGTGTAGATCCGGGCCTGTTGCACTGTTGTACAAAATGCTCTGCGACTGCAGACAAAACCGTACATGCACATAGACGAAGTAGAAGTGGAATGCCGCCCTCCTGTGGTGGCTGAGAGTAAGAGTAGCACACTCAATTACTATTGGCATTTAGTTTTTAGGGTACGCTACTTTTTTCCAGGTTCATCATCGAAGGAGGTTCCATAGTAAACACAAATAATGTAAAACCAGCAATTTTTACATAAATTGCATACACACACAGTACACCTCTGACAGTGAAAAGGTATGTCAATAGAGATAATTATTGGGTTGTTCTCTACTGAAAATAGATATTAGGTGGGTTGACTGTGCCCATGTAACAGAATCAACTGTGCAACTGTATACATTTGAATGCTGGCAGAAAGAGTCAGCTGAACACCAAGTTTACTACAATATCATTTAGAGAAATAGACCCAATTATGCTTGGCATTACCAACATGGCATTATACCAATTGCCTATCTATATCTGCTCATAAATACATCTGCATAAAAATGTGCTATATAAATAAATACCTACTCATTTATAATTCTTGCCCTACTGTGCAGCTGAATGTCAATACCTAATAAGCTTACCCCATCAAGCCCTGCTGTCTGCATTACTGAAAAGAGATGAGCTCTGTTTCTAATGCAAAGCCTGGGATTAAGCACTGAGCAATATTACTTTCACTAAACATGACCAACTCAAATCTCCCAATACAGTGTAGCCAAAAATGATTTGTACTCTTTTGACAAAGTGCCCTAAGTGGAATTAAAACTGCAGACCCCAAGGCCTATGCAAATCAGGTAAAATACTTTTTTTCTTCTTATAATGAACAGTTGATACCTGACCAACACCTGATATTGTGTATGGAATCTTTCACAGTTGCTCTATACTATACTAAAATGAAACCAAAGAAAAATTCAGCTGATTTCATTTGACTTATACACACACACACACACAGTTGGGATTGTATCAACAGATAGAGCAACGCAGTGATATGTATAATATTTTATTGTTTAAAATATCAACAGAAATACGAGAAAAAAACAAAAAAAACATTGTGTAATATTGCTAAAAGCCTGTGGCCTTCTCCTCACTGTGCTTTGTTCATTATAGACTAAACTTTTACTATATGGATTCATCTTTACACATAAAACATAAACAACCATTTAAATAAAAACAACAAAGATGAATAGCAGACATATTTAAGGGTAAAAATGCTTGTAACTTTTGTTTTTTTATACAATTACTTTAAGATAAAGAGAGAAAGTGAGGGAGAGCGCACGGGGGGTGGAGGGAGGGGGCATGAAGCCTTTATGACCCCTCGAAGCTCCACCCCCATCAGCGTGCAACCTAAAGCAAGGGCCTAACCTTTGACCTTCTCTAAAGGTCATCACAACAGGATGAGACTGGGCTGGGTGCAATACCAGAGAAAGCAGCCGAATCAGAGAGGTGAATGAGATTCTGGTTCAGTCATATCTGTTGTAAAATGTGTCTGACATGACAGGATGCCCGTTCACTATCAACATCATTGCAAAACCATGCCTCATATCTCTACATTCCCAGTCAACCACTCGGACAAGTTTTTTTTTTTTTTTTAATCTCAATCTTGCGCTGTCTGCATTTACATTAAAAAAGCATATCACTACAATCTGAGCAGGCATAAAAGAGCATAGCTTTTTTTTTTTTGTCTTTTCTGTTAAGAAACCTGAGCATTCCTCATTAACTACCTTCAGTAAGGAACACTCTAAGGGAAGCTGTACAAGGCAGGAACTTAAAATGATGCTTGGAGGAGGAAACTCTGGGGGGGAAGGGTGGACCCCAAAAACCTCCGGAAAATTCCACAACCTGACTTTACAACATGTAGGATAAAGCTATGGCTAAAATCATCCAGTCGCTCCCCTTATGTGACAAGGTATGAATGGTGATTGCGGGTTGGGTGGCTTTTTCTAGCAGGGCCCACAGCACAGATTAGCATGGCATCAGCATGTTTAAACGTTGGTCTTTCGATAGCCTAGTAGTTAACAGTAGAATCAGCCACGGAGGTGAGGACCCAAGCTGACAGTTGATTGGTCATGTTGACAAGCTTGCTTACTAAGACTTAACGGCTGATTGGACGTGGCTTCAGTCAGTCAGAGTAAGAACATCTGCTTCGGCAGCAAGCTTCACTCGACTGCTGCAGAGATCCAGCTAACACGCACAACCACACACACACACATTTCAGGTAGAAAACAAATGCTTGACCTCTGAACTCCAGACACTGTGCTGCAGTGGGCAGCCCCCCTCCAGTCAAAATCACCACTCACATCATTGGTCAGCTCACCTACCAACAGGTTAAGGGAGAGTGGGCTGGGCAGTAAAAGCTCTCTCCTCTACATGGAGCTATGATATCATCTGGGGATGGGGGAGGCAGTTTCACAGGAGCGTTAAGCTAAAAGCAGGGACGGGAAGGTTTATGTGGGGGGTCGGGGCGTACTTGATAAAATAGGGTGATAAAATAGGATCCTGGGATGTGGGGGAATGGGGGGTGGGTGTAGCGGGCATGGAAATGAGGTGGAGACAGTCATACTGTACGTCCTGACTGGGATCTAGCCTGCAGGGCGACTAGAGAGTCTAGCGGGGGAGAGAGGCTCCAAACGTCTCCTGGGAGGCGTAGACCATGTAGAGAAAGCCGTCCTCGTCGCGCTCGCGCTCGTACACCTCAGAGATGGCCGTGCACACCGACACCATGCTGTGGCCGTTCACCAGCAGAAAGAAGGCCTGGTTGGAGTTCAGTTGCAGGCGCCTCCTGGTGGACACAGAAAAGAAATGCACACACACAGTTATAACTAGGAAAGCCTGATTAAAATAGCCATGCATTTTTGGTGCTTTTTAAAAATAAATAAAGTTTTAAAAGTCCTTTTAAACTATCTACGGCTTTTGACAGTGGAAGGGGCAGGCTATTTACAGAAAGCTGCCATCTTTGCATTCCGACGTTTGGCCCAAGCTTTTTGTGGGAAATTTTTTAAGTGGTGTGTCTTCTTTCATACAGAAAGTCTCAATTGGGTCACCTGATAATCTTGATGAGTTCACTCATGTTGACATGATCAGGTACCAGGAACTTCGTCTTGTCCAGAATAGGCAGTTGCTTCTCCCCCTTATACCTCTCGATGATGACCTGTGGGGAAACGCAAATGTATACACTGATAAGATGTTCTTAGGGCTCATTTCCACCGCACTCTCTGCGTGTTCAGCGCGTGGCCGTATTCTGTCCGTATTCGTTTAGAATGCACGTTAACAGATTAGACCATTTCCACCGCAGGCGTGTTCTGACCGTATTCTGTCCCTATACAAATCTATTGTATACGCCCACGCGCTGAACACGGTTACGCGCTGAACAAGGCGGTGGAAATGAGCCCTTAGAGTGGCTTACAAAGATAAGCAGCACTGCTTGACAATGTTTTCACTTTTTAAAAACAACCACATCACAGCCAACAGTCAAAACATGACAGTTTCAAGTCTACATATGTTATATTTACATATATTTACTTCATCACATTCAGTATAGTATGACAATAATAATCTGTATTAATAGTATTAGAATTAATAATAATCTGCTGTTTTTGCTGTTTATGGGTTGTTTTTAATCTTCTCATTGGATTTCTCATTTTTCTGATTTTCTGTTTCATTATATTGGTTTATTTGTTGTTTTAACACAATATGCCTTAATATAGTATATTATTTTGAGTCATATGTGTTTTTGCAATAGTGTTATTAGTTGCTAGTGTTGCTAGATGCAATATTTTTGCTTGTAAAGCACTTTGTTGCTCAACTTCTGTTGTGTAAAATGTGGGACATAAATGAATTGACCTTGGCCATGACCTCTCATTAGGATTGCTGTCACATATCAGGGTTTAAGTTACCTCCTGTGTGGGGAACTGGCCCTATGGCATCATGCCTACTGTACACACAGACTAGGTCACTACACTGGGTTTAGGTCACTACACTGGGTTTAGGTCACTACACTGGGTTTAGGTCACTACACTGGGTTCAGATCACTACACTGGGTTCAGATCACTACAATGGGTTCAGATCACCAAGACTAAGAGATTGCAAGGATCTGCTGAGAGGAATTGCAGAAAAAAACATCTCAAAATTCAAGCGTGTAGTGGGGTAATCCAGAAAGCAGGTTTAGTCACATGGTCACTTTAGGAACTATTCTTGTCTAGTTCAATGCATTACATCACACACTAGAAGAAAGACAACAGTATTTCAAAATCTCCATGTCCTGCATATATAAAGTTTAGACAATAAAGACTCCTTAAATTCTTACCAGAGCATGTTAACTTTGAGCAAGCAGTAAACCTACTAAAGAGAGCCCTGTGGCTTTTGTTCTGCTAGGAGACTGAAGCTTAACGTCTCCTCCTTTAGGTTTACGACTCACTCAGAGTTAAATTATCCGAGTTAGTCACCAAACCACCTACTTGGAAAACCCCCTTTGCTCTGTGGCATTATGCACAAGTTCTTCCTGCCAGTGTTGCTTAACCCCAGAGCTTTGATTATTTGGGTTAATGTGAGATTTCAGTTTCTTTTCTTTCAAAACATTCACAATAGTCTAAAAAACAGTTTCTGCTTCACCACTGTAAAATATGAAGTGTGGACATGAGGTCGTTTATGATCATCAGGCCAAGGACCCATTGTGTGATAAGGAACATGGCATAGAGACCCCCCGTTGCGTATTGTAGGCTGTGTTGAAAAATACTGTGTGTAATGATAATGGTGTACAGAATGCAAAGTCTTTGCATGACAATGGGTGAAGGTTATAGATCTTGGTGTAGACTAATTGGAGAGGGGGGGATTTAAACCGTTTTTGAAAAGAGTGAAAGGGCTAATGCACTATGTGTAGCAGCTCTCTGTCAGCAGTGTGGTGGGTGGAATATGAGAGTGAAACAGAGGGAAAAGGACGCAGTGGCCAAGCAGCAGATGGTGGCCAGAGTGAGGGGACACTCGATCTTCCCACCACCCCCCCATGGGCCTGGAGGAACCTGTTGCCTGGCAGCAGTGGAACATGCCCCGGGGGGTGGTCACAGCCAGAACATTTTGGGACCTCATGAAAGAATACAATTATTGGCCCCATTTTTATCAATAATTATAATAATAATGGCCTCCCTGGGGTGATTCTACGCCACTGGCTAAATTGTTCAGAGCCACAAAGTTTGCGTGCCATTTTAAGACTGCCCCCCCCCCCAATTTTCTTGAACGCAGGTTTGGGGGGGGAGATATCTCCTGGAGCTTTAAAGGGCAATCTGATAAAGTGTAACAGACTACGGTCATGATCTTCAAACCACTAATCCCTGCTAGGGAGTAGCCTAAATGGCAACATGATGCAATGCATAAGGGTCACTTTGTACTGCATGGACAGTAGAGATTCATATTATCAAAAGCATTCGGCCGTAAACAAACAGGGAGCAACATACTGTGAAAGTCAGGCACCTATTTGAGTAGTGCGTGTGTATGAATTGCGCTGCCCTACAAAGGCAAAGTGCAGTAACTACGGGTATATAAAAACTGAGAAAAATGCCTTTAAGTGTAATAGTGGTGATGCTTTATGTCCTTTCTTAATAGCAAGAAGCAAGAGGTTTAGTCAAAAGACAAATGATGTGTTATAAAGTCAATTTCCAGTCCGACAAAATACAGTATGTAGTTACGGCCTTTTGGCTTTGTAGGGCAGTACAGTCAATTTTTACACCCAAAGCTGTTCAGCTCAACACTCAGCCTGTGTATGTGTGTGTGCATTTTAATAAAGTACTCCCTATGCTACGAATTGTCCTTTGGGGGATAAATACAATTACATGTATGTGTATTGAACTGTTAGCAGCACCTTGCTCAACTTGTTGTACACAAGTATATTTACATGCTGCTATTTGCATACATTTGTATTCCATTTGCATACACTGGAACCGTCAAAGCTGATCCTGAGTAGTAAATCTCTTATAAAAGCATCTGCTGAATGTACTGAAGGGAGCCACACAGAAGCATCGCACTCAGCAATGTATTTTGGGATTTTTTTGCCTTTAATTTGATAGAAAAGTTGGGAGGGACAGGAAGTGAGTGGGTAAAAAGAGATGGGGTGTGAGTGGAAAATGACCTGGGCTGGGACTCGAACCTGGGTCCCCAGATATATGGTACAGCCGCCTTAGGCCTGATTCACACCAACTTGAGCGTGTACAGCACGTATCCGTGTACAATATGTTTATATAGTGACAGAATATTCTCAGATCACGCGTGCGGTGTGAATAGTCTCATTTGTTAACATGCATTCTAAACGAATATGGCCAGAAAACGGGCACGCGCTGTATACGCAGAGTGTTTGCTGTGAATCAGGCCTTACCCAACTGTGCCCTGGCGCCCCTTCTTGACCCCGCAAAATGTCTTGATGAAAACCCAAAAGGGCAGAGCAGTGTGTGTCTAGTCTCAACTCATCTGGGAGAATCCCTGAGAGGGCAAACTTGTAACGTGTGAGTGACTCAGAAGGGGAACTATGAAAAGGATTCACAAAGGGAACTCACAAAGGGAAGACTGCAATCATATGGCACTTATTAGTGCAGAGGCCACGGCAGGCATGGGAACATTAAGCGCAGTAAGAATGACACAGACAATCAAACATAAGCTTCTGCTTACTATTAAACCAATTAAGTCGATCATATGTACAAAATTTAAATTATTTAAGAAGATACTGTCTGTTTTCTATGTATATGAAATAATTCATGCAAACAGAAATGGCTGCCAGGAGTTGTTCTTGAAAGAAGTCATGTTTTCTTTAAATGACTACCATGACCTAGATGAATGAGAACCTACAGACAACAGAAATGGTTCGATGACATATTTGAGCCTTTGAGTTTTGAGTTGTCCTATGGTGATGACTCAAACACAAATTGACCAGTTGAACTGGTCCACTTGTGTCTCTGTATTTTTCAGACGGACGTTTCCTCATGCTCCAGTGATGGTTTTATGACACATCACGGGGTGACAAAAAAACATTTGGCATAATAAAAACAGTGTTGTTGTGAGCACATGACTAACAACGAAGTCTGACAGCCAGATACAAATACTGTCATGGCTCTAAAGGTCACGATCTAGCTTAACGTGTAATACACCACTCTGGCAATAAAAGGTTTCTGTGTTCGTGTGGTGTTACATTTAACCCTTTAAGAGACACCCCCCATTATAACGTTGTTGTTACCAGAATGGCAATGACCAAGTTGTAATGTGTTACTAAAGACTTTCTGTAATGGTGTAGTAATGTAGTAATTATAGCGAGTAATTGCGCCGGCGATACGGTGACCGCTAAAGGTCTCCATTATGGAACAATCTGACAACCTAAAAGGCATGAAAATACCTTGCAAATGGCAACAGCCAAGAAGGCACCATCTTGCCAGCTGATGTCTTTTTAAAACACTACTGATGCATCCTGTAAGCTTTTGAATACATTTTCACTTAGTGCTGACCTGCACTAGTTTGCCAAGCGAGCACCGTTGTAGTACCTCCGTTTAATACTGTGTTTTGCTACAGTGCTCTGTCAGGGAACTCTTCCAAGCCTTCAGTTTCCCCTGACTACATTTTTTGGCTACCAACCAGCGAACAGAAGGAGGACTATGATGCTCGGTGAGAGGGCTGAAAGCGATGACACTGAATTCAATCATTAAGTTCAGTATGTATGCCCCATTCAAGCAGTTGCAACTGGTTGATGGCAGACCCAACAGTCATAAAGTTTACAGAAAGTCTCTGCCATCCAGGAAAGTAAATGTATGCCTGTTGAGAGTCTCCAGACTGAAGTGAAATAGTCTGGTCCACCATCATCACCTGCATCACAGAACTACACAATACATGCTGGACTGCTAGACGGAATGCCAGGTGAGTTTCTCTGTCTGAAGTCAAATCAGGTAGGTTTTTATTGTCGTTTCAGCCATATACATGGTCAGATAAGACAATGTTATAACAACGTTTCACTGCGAACAATTGGTGATACACGCAACTATTAGAACACAGTAAGGACAAGACAGATACGTAATAGTGCCTACATACACTATTAGGACCACATACACACATAGTGCGCACAAACAATCATGAGAGACTACACAGATTCTCACACACACAGTGTCAAGTGGACAAAAGAAATACATGGCAAAGTTTCTTTTTTCTCTTAATCCAGGATCTCCACTCTTGGTGTTAACAGATGTTTTCAAGTTATTTTGTGTGTTTTTCCCAAATGCTGGCAAGTTGGTTTGTGTGTAGGTGACGGGTGCTGTCAAAGGGGTTTGTGTGTATTTGAATGGTGCTGCTTACCGGGATCTTATTGGGGTGCTGCTCCCGGATCAGTCTGACATCATCCACTCGCTGCTCTGTAAAGACAAAAGGTCACATAACAGATGACGTCCCCTTGCCAAAACACCAGTGGTGCTGCGCCTACACAGCATATGGCGGACAACCAGTCAGTCAGGTGTATTTTTAAACACTGGGATCTGACTGACTAATCACCTCTTGTGTGCAAGAAGTTCAGTTTCAGACAATGGCCAGGGTCACGCTTGTAAACCAACACCCCGTGGGAGGTATGGGGCTACAGGAAGCTGTAAGGATCGACTGTCAAGCTCTGTGTTCCTATGCACATTTTGATGCTAGCTGCTTCTGTCACACTCCTTTACTCGCGGATACACACAGACACATGCACTTACATTCTCCATCACTCAAGACTGACAGACACACACCACACACACACTCACTCAGACTAACACACACACACCAAGCACAAATAGAAACACACTAACACACACACCTCTCTTTCAGTAAATAGATCACTGTCAGTGCTACAGCCACAGTTTCCTGTGCTGCACCTTGGCACTACCAGATTGCACAACCCCCACCACAGGGGAAGAGAGCAATGATGACGTGATGAGACTGCATGCAGTCAGAGGCAAAGGGCCAAAGAGATTTCCCTTTCCCCTCTCATGCAGCATGCACAGCTAGGACCCTAAAGAGAGAGGTCAGGGGTCACAGGGGAGGGGGGGAGTTCCCAAAATGTTTAAGTCACTTACCTGTGTATGCTCATTTAGAACCAGTGGTAAATCTACTAATAGAAGAGCTTTGTTTTGCTAGAAAAAAATAATTTGTAAGACCCCGCTATCAGGATTTCACTTAGCTGGGTGTCACTAAACCACCTAGGCTACTTGGAATAGCACCCTGGTCTGTGTTGATGACTGCAGCAAAGGTGATGTTTAGGAGCCAAGAGATCATGTGTTTTATGCCCACTTCTTCTTTGATATGTTTACACTGACTGCGCTGCCACTATTCTTGAGTATTTGCTATACTGTTCTCCTACAAAACAGAATTCTGGCAAAGGGCATGAGAGTGTGGATAAGGATGGACTCAATATTCTCCAAAAGTAGTAGACCGTAGTCACCATCACCTTCGCATTTTACCATCATTCACACCTTCCCACTAAAAGGGGTCATATTCACAGTACATAGGCATAAGGCTCAACGTTAAATTATTTTCTTGGTGTGTCGTCCTTGCCAACTCTGTTCTATATTTTTTCTGCTATTCGCAAAACGCTCAACATTAAATGATTTGGTTCTATTTTCTTTGGTGAGCTGTCTTTGCCAACTCTGTTATATATTCTTCTGCTGAGCTCTGTGTTGTACCTGTGCTACACCTGCCCAACTAAACTGAAAGCAGAAAGTATGGGCTGTCCACAGAACAGTTGCTAGGGCAACCAACAAAGCCTGGAGGTCAAACAAAGGCCTTAGGCAAACAAGTGAAAACACAGCACAAAAACAATCAAATAAGTCCAGCCTTACTCAGTTTTGTTTACAACATTTTGCTATCCACAGCTTCCATTTCTGCTAAACTTCGGGGTGGTTTCAAAATCCCTGTTATCTTCATAGACCAAGTTATGCATTTTCTTGCCCAAAATGGCTGCCTTGTACTTTCGTGTGAGTTTTAGTGAAGACCAATCTGCTTTCTCGTCACATCTCTGACTAACAAAATCAGGTTAACCACAGCAGTCAAAACAAGGAAACCCTGTGTTTACCTTGGGCTGACCCATCCTCACATGAGACAGCATTTACAAACAAGCAAACAAAACCAAACAGTGCCCCCTTAAATTAGGAAGCCTAACAGTTTGCTTAAATCATAGATTTCTGTGGACAAATCTGTCCGAATTAAGACCGACGTCCAGCCACCACATGGCACTAAGCTTTTCTAAGCACCGTTTCATTAACACAATTAGGCTTTTGGCCCCATCGTCTCAGCCTTCTGATAAAAACGAAGGAGAACCCCGTGCTACCAAATGTTCCTGTTTTGAATGGAAAGAGGCTACAGAGAGCACGTGGGGGCCCGAGCGATGAACTCACGTGGAATTATTGCGCAAATTCCAAAGACCTATAAACCCGCAAATGGGGAAACAAATGTCTAAAGAATGCCACACCATGTTGTGTCAATGCGACTGTGGCCAAATGTGAGCTACTTTTAACAGTTTTTTTAACCTTATTAAGACACTACAGTTAAGTGTCATTTATTAGTTCTGTGACTCAAACACACAATAGTTAAATAGGTACGCTACAGATTTTAAGACTGTGTTTTTCAGGCATATATTATCGCTTGCGTTAACTTTCATTTTACCAGCAGGCCCCGTTCACCTCATAGACGGTCCCCATCCCCCAATCCTGCAGCCCTCTGTGGCCACTTGCAATGGCCTGCGAGTCTGCTTATTCCAGCAACCGGTCTCAATATCACAACGCGTCGCCCTTATTTGTAACATACATTATTTTATTATTTGTATTAATCGCTTGAAGGACAACAAATAAAAGCCTGTAATGTTGTAAAGTCAGCTCGTTAAGCCACACAGGCAGACATTTGATAAGCATATGAAAGATTTTAACATTTTATCTCAACAAAAAGTCAAATTTAATTACAGTTTAATCAGAAATATATCAGAAATACAATGTTGCCATTTCACTAACATTAATGTCGAAGCAAAAGGCAGTGCTGAAGTAAAACAAAGGGCTAACGTCACCAAAGAGCAGAGTAGCTAACATCAAGCTCCACAATGTAAACACAGACGTAGCTAGCTGATGTTATTAGGTTAGCGAGCATACACTATTCTAGGACAGGGCAAGGGAGGAACATTATTATTCCCTAACGATCAAGACACTCGTTTTTAAATTCTGTTGTGTGACGATACGTGGCAGGTATGTCAGAAAAACAGGGGATAATACTGAAAAACACACTAATAGGTCAATCCAATTCATGTACCATCTTCGGGGATGAAAACAGAGTCGAAAACAAGAACTTTAGCTAAGGCTAACAAAACAGATGTTACCTTGCTAGCTTTGAGGACAGCGAGTTCGTTTTCAAATAACGTACATACCAAATGTCCTTCTTTGTTTGAAGGTCTTTTCTGAAGGCATGATGGAAATTATGCCAGGGAGACAGTGTTGTGTTTACAAGCTGCTGGAGATGTCTTAATCGCGTATGCTGTTTGGTGAACTGCGCACTGTCCCGTGAAAAGGCTTTGCCTGTACCACTGCTGAAGTCCACCTTAAATCCACCTTCAACAGCAAAACAAACCAGTCAGCTGACCAATGACGTCACCACCTTATCCTCCTTTACCTTGCTTCGTGTATGGCCTGTGCGTAACATATTTAGCATTTTGAGAATATCATAAAATGACTAAAAACATATTGCTTAACACATTTGTCAAAAATGGACTTAGACGTACTGATGATGGACACCTTAGAACACACGCATATTTAAATGTTTTGGTGAATGCTCAATAACGAATATGGTAATACAAGTCTCAGATGTTTGTAAACTTTGTAAACTTTGGAATATGTGTGACACAGTACATTTATTCAAATTTCATAATTTGATTTATAATACACAATTTCTGTACTATATATAATGTCTAGCAAATCTAGGCCAAGCAAAAATGTATGGTTGCACAGAGGCAGGGGTGCCACTAAGGGGGGTAGGTTAGGATGATTCAGGGGGCCCAGAGCTTCACAAGGCCCACAGAGCACTATGATATGGTTGGGGTGGGAGTCCAAAATTATTGTCTTTCAGGGGACCAACAATTTCTAGCGGCGCCCCAGCACAGAGCCATACCATGATATGGTAACAATAGTAGCCTTCCAGCAGGAGAGAGCTCCTCTCCATATTCCATAATGTAAGGAAGGACCAGTTCTGGACCCCCCCTTTCCCTGGGCCCAGGACAAGAGACCCGTTTTCCCCTGCAGATGCACTGGATGCAGTTGGTGATGATGCATCCAGAGAAA
The DNA here is from genome assembly GCA_027475355.1 of Coilia nasus. Taxonomy (NCBI): domain Eukaryota; kingdom Metazoa; phylum Chordata; class Actinopteri; order Clupeiformes; family Engraulidae; genus Coilia; species Coilia nasus. Next base: position 17,149,601 of record CM050208.1, read on the forward strand.
AAAAAACTCCATCAGTGTCCAGAAGCACAGGTACGCTTTTTTCTCACTGCTTAGTGCTGTTATGCAGGTCCAGGTTCTTTGACTTAATAACTGCATAATTGTAACCCATGTCTGCCCACTTAAATTATAATAGGCCAAACGTTTCAACACAGGCTCGCAACACTAAGTAGGATTTTCAACTTTAAAATAATGTTTCCAAAATCGTTTCAGTGATTTATCAACCTGTAACAGGGTGAACAGCACGTCTGAACTGGCTTTGCAGGCTTCCATGGGCTATAAATACACAGTCCAAGTTTGCCAAAGTGGGGCGCTGATCTGTAGTTGGAATGAGACATAGGAAAGAAAATTCTAAAAAAGTGCTTTATGCCATCAGTCTAGCTATTCATTACAGATGATTTGTTGTGAATGTAGGGTTTTATTTTATAAAGCTTGGGAATATTATGCTCACATGTGAAGTTGTTGCAGTAGTGATCACAAGAGGGCAGCAACGTATCTAGTGTCACCGTGCTGTGCTTGCAATCTTAGCAGTGCTTGTAAATGACAACGACATGGTTCTACACAAGGTAAGTCAGTAATACATTTTAACTATTGATTGTCTTGTTATGTAAACAGTTCAGAGAATTGATTTTGAAGAAGGTAATTTTAAGTATCTTGACGCAACCCTCCCAGGGCTCACGTAGGCTGGAGCAACATAGTCAAATCAAAGGTCATAGGTCAAATCAAACCAATAAAGCTGTTTACCTTGTGAAGGTGAAAGTCAAAGGTGAAGTTAACATCCCAGCTTCTATTTGCAGAAACATGGTGGTCATCCACACAAACACAGAGGCTTAAGGGGGAAACCATGCAGAGACTTTACAGGTGTAAAAAAAATGAATTGCAAACCAAAGTTTTAAGAGATTGGCTGAATAAATATTTGCTTAAAGGGGGTACTTCTCCATGGACTCTGACTCCAGCCATTGAAAACGGAGCATAAAATGAAATGTATACAAAGTGGAAATGAACAGATAATGGATTTTGTCCAAAGCCACTGTACACTGACTGTTGAACATAAAGGTGCATGGACAACTTTACACTAATGACCCCCTAATACCACATTTAATTACACAGTTACTTTAATGCATCGGTTGCATGCAACATTTCTCTACCATTTCCCATTATGAAGGATAGGGGATTTTCAAGCACCACCTGTCCCCTATTACCCTTCCAAAATAATAATGATATTAAAATATCAGTTCTGCTTACTGAACCCACATTACATTTCGCTCCCAATCACCTGGATCTCATCTGTAAGCTAGTGGGTGAGGAAGACTTTGCTTTTGTGTGGCTGCTTTTGTTTTGTAGTGTCGGGTTGTCAAGAAAGAGATTTATCCTCACCCTTTGTGACCCAAGGCTTTAATGAATATTAAAATAGGTGGGCATGATAAATTACCTCAGTTCTGCATGAGGGTGTATGCCTTGTTGCAAGAACTGTAAAGTGTTTATTGCAAGTAGTGCAGCTTCACGTCCTTTCCATTGTGGTGTAAAATCTCCACACAGTGCAGTATTAGTGATGTTTGCCGAATAGGCTATTACCACAAAGAACAAACAAAGTGATTAACTGTGTTTAATAGTGCTTGTGAAATTATGACTTTTGGGGTTAAAAAACTGTATGTGCTTGCATCAGCAGGAATATATTACTAGTTAAATTATACTGATATATTAGATATCTCCCCAGTACATTTTTCTTTTTTAATTATACCTGCCGTGACCATGTCGGAGAGGTTTGAAGGGCTGCGATGACGAACAGCAAGCTGCAACAGGTATAAGAAGGGCTGTCCAGCGAAGCATCCATAGGGATTGGAAGCATGCAACTCACTCCCACTGAGCGCTATGGTTCTATGGTTCTCATTATAATCTCTCATGCAGACATGTAGCTAGTCGTGCTGTTGAAGTACAATGTCACAGTTCACTAATCATGTGCAGTACCTGGACTAGATAGATAGATAGATAGATAGATAGATAGATAGATAGATAGATAGATAGATAGTTAGATAGATAGATAGATAGATAGATAGATAGATAGATAGATAGATAGATAGATAGATAGATAGATAGATAGATAGATAGATAGATAGATCATATGCTCTTAATTTTCATTGATAGAGAATACATCCTTCATCAGACTAAGAGTGTATACTCAGAACGTCACTTGTAATGGAAACCTAAATAAAAGAAAGCATTTTCTGAGGAAGATGAAGTGTGTGGACCTCATTTTCTCTCTCTCTTTTTAAAAATACTTTTACTTTATGTCCAGGATCTTTTGTTTTACCGCCATTGATTTTTTTAGAAGTATATCAGAATAACTGTGTTTTTTGACTGTATTAGCCTATATATAAATGTAGGTGAATTTTTATTATACTTTCACATATAACTTTATACATACTGTTTTTGTTATTTGTGTATAAGTTAGACAAATATTTTGGTTTAATATCATCTGCCCAATACTATAACTGTAACTATAACTGTACGTCTAGTACCCTTTTACAACAGGTGAACATAATATCTGACCATATTTATGAGCATCCAAGGAAACATACATGCGTAACCAGTTACATCTGGAGTCACCGGACTGTAATGTGATCTGTGCAGCCCTCACTTTGACTCCACAAGGTGCTCTTCTGAAATAGCCCCTTTGCCATCATTGGGTCATATTGCTCCAGGTTTCTCAGTAAATGAGATTTTCCATTATCACGTTCTTTCCTCATCTGTGTCAGTCTAATAGGAACAGCTGGAACTCTGAGCTCAGACCAGATTGGATATTAAAAAGGAGTGCAGATAGTACCTTAGTATCTACTTAGTTCATCTTTTACTTATCAAGTCAAGATGTCATACTTTGTCCGCAATCTGCTGTTGCTTGATCATTTCCATTCTTCAGATATTGGTAAATGTCAAGAGCAAATGATTACTGCCTTATGTGTACTGTCCATCTGTTAAATGTTTATGTGAATCATGGCATTCTGTAACAGCCTTTTTGTACATTAGTTGAGCTGTACACAACTGGCTAACTCTCACATCTTCTTTTGGCCTCACAGTCAGAGCTCACAGTCATGTGAAATGAATCATAGCCAGAGTCACACAGCGCTGGTGCGAGATTCACACACATGACTGTTGCCTACTCTGGAGGGGGGCTGCCCTATGTTCCCACAGCCCAATGGCCCCACAGCCAAATGCCCCCCCAGCTCTATGTTCCCACAGCCCAATGGCCCCACAGCCAAATGCCCCCTCAGCTCTATGTTCCCACAGCCCAATGGCCCCACAGTTCTATGTTCCACACATTTGTAAGATTTTTTTTTCATTGAAAATTTGCCTCTATGTTCCCACAGCCATATGTTCCCACATTTCTAAAAGTTTTCTTAAAATTATGCCCTATGTTCCTACATTTCTAGGATATTTTCAAAATTAGGTCGTGTGTTCCTACATTTTCTTTACATTTAAGCGATACCCCTGGGGATTCTTTTCAGGATGCAACTGCATTTGATAAATCAAGCCAATGCTACTATGTGCCATCTCTTGTCTATCCTCATATCACAAAAGTAAACCTACCCCAGATGCTCTCAAATTTTAATTCTTAAACAATAGGACAGGACAGGATAGGATAGGATTAACTTTACAGTTTTTTTCTAGTCACTTTAGTACATTTCTCAGGTATGAATTGTTTTGAGAAATGCACTTCATTTTTTGCAAATGTCGGGGATGATTGGAGAAATGTGCCAAAGCGACTGAGAAAAACTGTAATACTCCCCAAAGGGGGAAACTCAAGTGCTACCATGGGCAACATACAGCAACAAGACAGACAAATAGCATGCCATGCAGCAAGACAAAGTACAACACGCAGTAGCAGGATTCAGTATTTCACATCTTCAGTTCTGCTCCATTTTTATTAGCCTCACAGGAAATTAATAGAGAGTGAGGAGAGAGAGCCATTTGTGTAAAATCTGGGCAATGTTGCAAGTGTGTCACTGTCTCTGCTCCCACCATCGACACCCTCCTGCCCATCAGATGGTTGGCAGCACGGTTGGAACTGGGGACTCTAGCATGGCAGCTGCGCTGTGGAAAGGGCTCCTGGTTTGGTGTCGTGCTGCCAGCCTCTCAGCCTTCCTCTTCCTCTCATATGCATGGTGCAAAATTACACGTCTTGCCAAGACTTCTTATTTAATGTCTATTACATGAGAAGTCTCTCTCTTTCTCTCTCTCTCTCTCTTACAGACACACACACATTTTACATGCCATGATATGAGAGTGCTTATAAAGAATGATCCTTTCAAAGACGGCTCTTTGCTATTAAGATGATTACCCTAGCAATTCATCCCAGGGTCGTCAGTACTAACCTTCATGGGTACCAACTACAGTTTTTTTTACTTGTTATAAAAGACTTCCCACAAAGCAAACAGGAAAATTAGAATGTCAGTCATTCCTTCAGTTACCATTTCTAAGACCCAGGCAAAAGACTCATTGTGCAAACACAAAGCCCCATTGTGCTATTATGTTAGATGCTACACTAAGCCTTGAGGTTTGTGGTACAGAAGGCTTTGAGGAGATGCTTAGTAGATAGGTAGAACGGTTACGTTTCCACCTGGTTGCATTGCAAGAAGCGTCCTTGAGCAAGACAATCCAACTCCTACAGCTCCCAGCGGTGAGCAAATAAGACCTTGCTATGCCTGGCAGCCCCCTTCACTGGTGCTGGCTGGCCCTTCTCTCCCTCCCTCTTTGCACAGCCTTATTGTTAGCCTAGACAAGAGCCAAACTAATTCAGTCTGTTAAAAAACAGATTCTCTTGTCCCTCCTGTAGCAAGAGAACTATGCTTAACATTCATTGGCCAAAGAGATGAGGAAGAGGAGGCATGAAGGCTGAGAGGAAGACGAGCTCATTCTGCTGCCGGAGGCCGCTGCTGCCTTTGCCTTTGCCTTTGCCGCTCATTCAGCAGGGGGGTTGCCATGGCAGTAACCATGGCAACATCCTACACCATTCGCAGCGAGTTTAAGGTACCACCCACTCCCATTGTCACGGCCGCTGATGCATATTCATATCCGAGCGAAAGAGCTCTTGATTAGGGTGCCCCTCCATTTCAGCATCATCTAGTGTTTTTATACACCCAGTAATACAGACACACAGGCACGCGCGCATGCCCTCGCACACATATAAACACACACACACACCCATGCACATGCGGGTGCACACACACACACACACACACACACACACACACACACGTCAACACACACACACAACTCGTGTGCACAGTAATACACTCTAAAGGCACACACACAAGCAATGGAAGAAGCCATTGACTCACAATAAAACTTCTAAAGCCAATGAAGCAGGTCCAAACCTTGACTAATGAATGACTCCCATTGAAATGTGGCGATATTATCCCTTTTACAGCTGTAATAGCTGCAGAATTAAGTAGTCTGGTCTCATTGTAATAGGTTTCTAGCAAATGTGTTTTCACCACACTGAAAAGGCATGTAATAAAAGGTCACACAGCAGGTCAAGCTGTTATAAGAGTTTAATTGGCAATAGGATGTAAACAAAATACACACACAGATAATATGCACACATGGCATGTGCGCTGATCTACCAATGACAACTCATGTGTATCTTCTTTATCATACACATCCATCAGAACTCATATTAACTCTTATACACTCCTAACTTTCCTATGTAAAATGGTTTAACATTTTTTTCCTGAGGGAAGAACCTGTGGTGTGATTAAATGTAATTAAACGTCTTTGTAATTAGTAAGAGCTATTTTTAAAAAACACACATATGTAACAGTGCAGCAAATGGAAATTTTGTGTTCTGATGCTAGCGTTTTTGTTAGCATACTGTGTAGGTCAATTCACACTTACATTAAGTTCTGGATTAGCCTGAAGGCCACTATCCTACTGTGACCCACAGGCAGACATGAATAGGGGTCAGAAAGTAAAAAATTGTGTGTTCTCGTATTTTACACTCTTGTGTTTTATCTCTTATTGCCTTTTTGTGCCTTTTTTGCCTGTTTGCCTTGTTTTGCCTGTTTTATACACTGGCGTTTGCTGCTATTTTTTGTGTAAATGTTACCTAGTGTGTGTGTGTGCCTGTGTGTGTGCATGCATGTGTGTGTGTACATGTGTGTATGTGTGTATGGGGGCATCTGGGGTGTGGGGGGTACATACTGTGCACTGTGTGCTCAAGCCCCCACATTGCTGATTATGGTGCACAGTCATGAGGCTTTAAGGTAGACCAGAGACCCAGCTCACTGAGGTAGACTGTGACTTGTTGTCGGGTGAGTGAATTTACAACAACAAAATCACTAGTCTTCCACAGTGTCCCAGACCAGAAGCTCTGTCCCACGTCCAGTCCTGTTCTGTTTCTGCTTGCCTATGGGAAAAACACACCATGATTGATGAGCACAGTATATGGAAATCACACATGGTAATGTTTATGCGAGAGAGATGTGTAATATATATTATAGCCTAAACATTACATTGTAAAAATAGAACATTTTAGATTATTTTACATTACATGTTTATGAATATCACATCAGACGTTCAAAGTTTTCTCCGTCCACTCTTTTTCTAAGCTAACTAAAACAAAATGTGTTGCCATTGGAAATGTGGCTAATTTTAAGTAAAAAAACATCTTAAAGATATTTTCAGAATATGGATATTACCTTAATGAGACTAAAGACTGATGATGTACTCTCTCTCCCACTCTCTTGCTCTATCTCTCTTTCTCTGTCTCTCTTTCTCTCTCGCTCTCTCTCTCTCTCTCTCTCTCACACACACACACACACACACACACACACACACACACACACACAGGTGTGGTGCTGGTGGGGGTGACAGCAGTGACAAAGGTGACAAGGGTATAATGAAACATATAAACACACCAATAACAATCATAAAACAAAAAAAGTAACAAATCACATCCACATGTACACATACACACTCATGCGTGCACACACCACAATCCTACGAGAAGCCATCAGACCTTATGGCATGCATCAGGAAACTGGAGCAGCATAACCCATGCTTGACAGACTGTAGCTTTCTCGGATTAAACTCCTCACAAACACTCACTAGCACTGCACTTCAGATTGGTGCAAAAATATCTGCACAGTCTCCCAGATGTCTGCAGTCTAGGGGAAGTGAGAGCAAACAGCTGACAGCAAGCGCACACACACACACACACACACACATCGTCACCAAATAACTGTTCTTCACTCCTGAAATGTGGGGTCCCAGTCTCACCCCCTATTTCACTCAGCAGGTATGAAAGGACCCTTGAGGAAATATTAGAGGGTCCCTTTGTCAGAGTATCATCAGCACAACTGTAGGCCCGTGAACGGAAGTGGAGACATCAGTGAATTCAGTCTGTCCGAAATGGGAAGGAAGTTACCTGCTGCCTCGCTGCCTTCACTGTGTAACAAGTGATGTATCTTTGCAGGCAGCAAGGTACAGGCTAAATACATTGTTTTGGCTGACCCAGCTAGGCAGTTAAATTGAACGTCGCCTTTTGTTTATTACACACCGTTGCCAAGATACCAGCAGCTGACTTCATTGTTCAATAGAATTTTGGACAGAAGGTAGGTAGCATCTATTCTGCCTTGAAAACTGGACAAAATAAAGGTATCTTAGAAGGCAAAATTTGATGCATTTTTTGGATTTGGACATGCCTTGATGCCTTGATGCCTCTGACTCCTCATTTTGACAGTATTTTGACATTTTCAGACAGAACAATTGTGATTTCAGAATTGTCCATTTCCAGGGCTGATATCAGCTATGCTGAATCACCCACCTGGGCAGCTGATGATAGGCCAGTGTAATAATGATGTCACTTTTGGTTGCCCCTACACCCTCTTCTATACACCTTGCCGTGTGTGCGGATGTGTATTGCTACCGCTACCTATAATGGCCGTGTTATTTAGTCAAGTACCACAGACAACAGACATCCTGTGTGGTTTTACAATGGTTTTCCTGCAATGTAATAAACAAAGAACAGCACATTTTTTTCATAGTGTCTGGCTGAGTTGTATCCAGCTCTTCTGGGAAACCTGTGGACATCTGTGGCCAGATCCTTACAGTCGGTGCTGTCAAAGGGGTGGGGGGCGGTAGGAGGAGGTTAGAGTTACAGCAGGACATTCATTTTGCATAAGGAGCCGCTCGGCTTCACACACACAAAGATGCCGCAACAATCGGCCCTCGGCACAGCGGCAGGGCCACATGAAGGGAAGACTGACAGACAGACGTGCGATCTCTGAGCTGCAGGAGAAAAGAAGAAAGGCCGAGAGAGAAAGAAAGAGAGAGAAAGAGAGAGGGAGAGAAAAAGAGTGAGGAAGAGAGATGGACAGAGAAACAGAGAAAGAAGAGTGATAGAGAGGGAGAGAGAGAGAAGAAGGGAGAGAGAAAGAAAGAGAGAAGAGAAAGAAGAAAAGAGATGGAAAGAGTGACAGAAAGAGAGAGAAAGCAAGAAAGAGAGACATAGAGAAAGAGACAGAAAGAGAGAGAGAAACACTGAGACACAGAGAGAGCGAGAACGCTCCATCAGAGTTCCTGCCATCCAACTGGGTGAGCTATTACCGGCCGACGCCAGGCCTAACAAGGCAAATTAGCCCTGGATCTGTCATGCTCCCCCATTAAAAAAACATATCAGCCATAATAGGCTCCTTAGCTGATATGAATAAAATGGAGCCCCCTTATTGTTTTTGGAGGAGCGGCGCCTGGGCATGCATCCTTTCAAGCAGTTACAGCTACATTCAGTGCAGAAGGGGGGAGAGGAGGGGGGGTGAGAACACAGCTCTGTCTCATCCTGGTACTGAGAGCTCATGCGGCGAAATAATGGCTTCCGTCGGTGAATAGTAATGCTTTATTAGAGCCGGTTAAATTATACTCTCCAGTTTGGGCCTGTCTCAATCAGGGAGATGAGATTCGGAGTGAGTGAGTAAGAAAAGTGAGGGAATGGATAAGTGAGCGAGTGAGAGAGAACGAGCGAGAGAGAACGAGTGTGCGGGCAGAGGCCCTGATAATGACGAGGGCGCTGTGCTCTCACTTCCCGGACTGACTGAATTAGGGCCGGCGTCCAATTACAGCACAGCAGCCGCTTGCCTGGAGGTGTCACACCGGGGGTGGGTTGGTAATTTGTCTAAACAGCTCGTTACACGGGGTTGGTCATCAGCAGGTGCTATCGCGCTGCACGGGGGACGAGTGTGACCCTCAACGGCTATATATGTATCACATGCTCATCAGCTATGCTAGCAAAGATTCCCTGTTGGTCTACAGCCAGTCGTGTCGGCATCTGCAGTCGATCTGCCCGTCTCTTTGGCTGATCTTGTTGGTCGTCTGCCACTAGTTGGCTACTTGCTACTGATGCGGTTCTGCCACTAATGCGCTGCTAGCCTGTGACTGTGCAGAGGCCTCTGCTGCCATCTGCTTCAAAATCAAATCATTCTCTGACCACGGGACATGCTCTCATCATTCTTACAGGCAGCGCTGTTAGAAGAATGTGCTGTGATGTTTAGCAGTGCTTTGCCAGCAGTGCATGATGGCTGCTATTATTTGAGCAGGGATGGTTTGCTCGGCTTTCAGAATTTTAAACCTCCTCAGGTTTTTCATGACATTACACGGAGAACACCAGTGACATTCCCACAGCATTAAAGGGCACGTCGATACCATCTTTTTCATTAACAGATGCTTTCAGTAAATGGTGACATGATAGCATGATATCGGCTATCCACCTCATTTGCACATGCAACTAATACCAGCCATTCATAAAACTATGAGATATCACCTGTTGCTGTCTGGCTGGTAATTTTACACAATAATTGTCATGCCTAACAGATCAGATGCTGGTAGAATCAAATGACTGATATTTTTTAACACTGGCCTGGTAAAATTGATCAGAAGCAGTTTTTCTTTCAAGAAACACATTTGTCAAGGTACAGTAGTGTTAGATGGTCAAGGTCTATTTACAAAAGCAAAGTAAGGAAGCAGCCATTTGTCTTTTTCTGATTACGGGATTCTATACATCAATGAGACACACTATCCTTGTCATTCACTTGCAACCTGGCTATAGCAATAACCTTAAAGCCTACATATATAAATGCCCCTATTAGGAAACTCTGAAAAGATTTGTATACATGAAAGGATCTATTTAAAAGGACACAACACATCTATGGCTCTTCAAATAGCTTACAATCTGAAAGGATCTATTCACATACAGAGTATTTTCTAATCTTTCTTGGAAGCAACTGAAAGCTGTATTGTACATGGCTAGATTGAAGTGTTTAGGTCCATACTACAAGGTCATTTCATATTAGCACTTCTCAACAGCAGAGCTAATATTGTTGCATAAATCTGATGTGTTCTCCATGTCCTGCTGG
>CM050208.1:17165000-17170000 GCA_027475355.1 Coilia nasus
TGTCGGAGGTGATAATGAGCAGAGCCCTGGTTGACGACGCTCGGGTTTCGTGAGGCTAGCGAGACCTAAACCAGCTGTTGCTCCCGCGCTATCTGTGTTAATGATGCGTCCCTTAAAAAACGACACTAGCCGTCTCCACAGCTAGGTGTAGTTAATCACAATGTAGCCGATAACGAAGCCACTATATGCGTCTCATTAAAACGCTATGCAGGCAATGACCGTCGACAGTGACAGACATTTCGAGAAACATTCTCAATTAAGGACGGGTCACATGAATGGGTTTCCAGTTTAGATACGACATAGGTTTTTGTTTAGCCACATTGACACCGCATTTTGGCTGGCGGCCAATGGAGAGGCTCTATGACCGGGCTTTGATTGCATTTACAGGGTGCGTAGATCGACCCACTTGTTTGAACATCTGCCTAGAAAAGACCTACTCTGGGAAAGGCTATGTTTGTTACAGGCTAAGGGCACCTAATTGTGTTAGCGTTGATGATTTGCAAGGGACATATTTCTTAATTACGATTGATTCGGAAACCTCTCACTGAGCTCTCACTCAGCTGAGCTTAAGAACAGAGCACGGTATACAATATGGGGGACAGGAGGCAACGTGAACAAAACTGTGCAAGTGTCCACTGTACAGTCTGGAAGCTGAAGGAAAATTCCCTCTAGAATTAATTAATGAAGAGAAGTATAGCATACCACACACAGATTGAGAGAGAGAGAGAGTGTGATGCGGCCCTACCTTGCTTCCTTACTTCATAATTGTTACTTTCGTTTATTTCCAGGTCATACTTTTGCTAACACATTTTCATAAACAATGCTCTCTGTCAGAAAAGAAATGCCAATTGGCTAAATATATATTAACTATGCGGTTCTGTACAGTCTACCATTAAAACGATTCCTTCAAGAACACGTAACAGTTGCTTCATTTATGTCACTCATTTTGTTGCCGCAGTTATTATCCTAAAAAAATCGCAAAGCACTAGAAGGTACGGCAAAGTCAGGTATAGGCTATTTTTCCATTGAGATGGCCTGTTTAGTCGATGAGCCACGCGTCTTAACAGACCAGCTGCAGCATATAGCGTAATACTCGTTGTTGCGCCAGGCTTCACTGAGGCGATGTGTAGATGAAGGTCATTTTCTTGAGTCTAGATAAAGAAAATGTAATGATCCTGTTACTTTAATTTCCAGTCGCACGGACATTTTATTGACTGACCTCAAGTGTGAGACTCCAACGTCGATACTGACCACATTAGACTAATAAACAGGGTCATTCAGCCCCAACATCCCAATGCACAAGGCTATTTTGTGAATATTCAAGGAAATAAACGTACTAAAATCGATTGTTAGTTTAAAAAACGTGTATTTAGGGGAATTTGAAAATATTTCCTGACAGCGAGACATTTTGCAAAAAATCAAGCCTGTTTTCTATCTTGTGAATTGACTTGAGTGGGTGGCTAGGTGTAAGTAGGCATTAGTGCTACTGGTAATACATCATTAATTTGCTAAATAGCCCTGAGGGATCAACATTTGTGTGTGACGAGAGAAATGAGTACCCCTTGTGTGAAGCTACAGCTGCATGGGAGCTGTCCACTGTTGTGGTGCTGAAATTATTCTCTTGAGCGTCCTTGTGCATTCAAAAGCTCGAACGTCCTTTTGGTTCAAGTTTTGTCATACTATAAACAGGAGAAGCGGTGTACATTATACAATTTTATAAGCTCTTTGGTCACTGTGGCCGATTAATGTCCATGGCAAGAAACCACATGCATTTTACTGTCTAAATCATATTTATGTCGTGTTGTATGGTCGATTTCAATTTTTATTTTAGTATACGTGAGCATCCGGCTTTAATAATGATTGGATGCATACAAAATCGACAAAACAGTGCGATAGCAGTGGCTGGGTTTAAAATTGAACTGATTATGTGGTCAATAGTTATTTCAATCAAGTTTAGACATGCCCCTCGAAACATCGTGGCCTATTTACAGCCTTCGGGAACACCTAACCAAAGGGCTTTACTATAATGGGGCAATGTGTGCTATTACACACCGACAACCCGGAAAGCAGGCATCAGACCCAAACCCACCTCCGGCCCAGACTTTGTGTAGAGCGAGTGGACGGGCTAGTCTGATTCAATTAGGAGATCATTGAGCTCATAAAGGGGCCGGGGGAAACAGCGCAGAAGGTCACCAGGACCATATGTTTACGCTCGGCTCAAATATGAGGATGTGCGGGACTGCACTCCGATTGGATTTGCCGAGGGTAACTATAATAAAGAGCTCTTCCAATCTAATTACAGTCATTGGGGCAACAGCACAATAGTGGGGCTTTGTCTTTAAAGACGCACATCCTACACTCATCATCAAATGCCCGTCAAAGGTAGCCTAATATTCAAACTGTGTTAGCGTTTTAGAGAAACAGGAAATTAAACCAAAACTCGAAATCCTTGATTTGTATTTTGATGCGTTAACGCGTTGAACACTGTGATTAGTATGTTTATTCATATCATGATGTGACCAGTAGCTATCACAAGACCACAAGCAACGTAAAAACATTTACACTCACACAATGTTTCATTTTATCAAAGAGTGGTCGGCTCTCTACCTGTTGATACAATTAGCGTCCGGCTCAACTTCTGGGACTGTCCGCCCGGCCGCTGGATATGTCTGTGTCTGGTGTCACCTTTTGAAAGAATACAAACAACGAATTGGCTGAATAATTCTGAATTACAGTGGAAATACATGTGGAAACGCAAAGACTTCTGAATGGTTTGCTACATAACCCGACAGTCGTTACAAATAATTCTAACTTACCACATTGTGCCATGTCATGTTAAAAGAGACGTGGCAGAAGTCATTCGGCTGATGTTCCTGACAGAGGACGTTGCCTTGTCTCGGGTGGCTGGCGAGGATAAAAGCTTACTTCATGAGATGATGCGAACGGTGCAGCATCGTTCTACCCTCACCCCGTTTAGGCAAGTCTTGCAGGGCGTCTCTTGTTGAAGTCTGTTTCCCCCAGTGCTGGGTACAAATCGACTTAGCGTTCTGGTGCCCATACAATGCGGTTGTCTATTTCGCTCTGTATTTTGTTCACCACTGCGCGCCCAGCTGTCAGCCTGTCCCTGAGGCATGTCCATGTGGTTAGAATGGTTCAAGCTCATTCGCACAGCTGTCGCTTTAAAGCGCGAGCGGCCCCACAGGTGGCCTGTCAGTCTAATGAGAGGCCATGACGTCACCGGACCAGGAAGCCAGCGCTACCGCCCTCCCAAAGGGAAAGGCCAGGGAGCGCCTCAGTGTTGTGACCCTTCCCTATCCTTTTATTTCCCTCTTTTCACTTCTACACTTCTCTTTTCCTCTCCGCTTCTTACTTCTTCGAACCTCTATCAGCTCGCCCCTTAACTGGTTTGATATCTGGTTGTTCCACTGGATGGAATCATGAAATATAGAGTGCTTAACCATCCGTGTTCATTTCAATAGATTGACTGTGTTGTCAAACACTGCCTCCTAAAGGCGTCTCAGTGCTCTATATACAGTGAATCTCTGTGGAACTATCATGATCCTATAGGTTATATGGGATATGTAAATTATTCTAGAAACTAGTAACAGAGCAGTTAGGATAGGATGGTTTCTTTCATATGGGCAATGTGGACAGATGATTATTATTTAGTGTACTAGACAGATGGTCAGCAGAAAAAGACTCAAAAAATGGTAGATAGTCTTTAATTGAGTGTGTGTGTGTATGTATGCGCACGCGTGTGCACGTGTGTCTGTGTGCGTGCACATATGTATGTATGTGTGTGTGTGTGTGTGTTTGTTTTTGTGTGTGTAAAGGTTGAAAATTTTGCTTGTCACATTGTGCTCTTCCGTGCTTTTAGGTCTCCCCTCCTTTCTTTGGCTCTGAAAGCTGTGTTTCTGGCTCAGCGGGAGACATGGCCAGTAACTGCTTGTAAAAGTACCTCCTGGCTTTCATGGCGGCAACAGCGTATTCAGGGGAAAATGGGCCCCTGCTACAAGAGCGACGCCACTCAGAACAGAAAGATTTTCTCTCTCTCCGTTCCTCCCTCCCTCCCTCCCTCCCTCCCTCCCTCCTGCCCGCTGCCCTCCCTCAAAATGGCCGTGTCGTGCCCGTGCTCTCAGTCCATACTGGCCATACATGTGCTGGCTTGAAAAAAGGCGTCAAATGTGGCCTGACAGCGATCTCACAATGTTTTTAAGTGAGTAGATTGGGCAGAGCTCGAGAACAACAGCTCTTCAGTGTTCTCCCGGTTTCAAAATCAGATGTGTGTGTGTGTGTGTGTGTGTGTGTGTGTGTGTGTGTGTGTGTGTGTGTGCCTGTGGTGCTGCAGACATGCTCACACATGAAAGGGGAACAAACAATGCTTCACAAATATTCTCAACCATTCAGTCAATCATGCGTAGGTTGAGGATGTAGCCTGGAATGGCTAAAATAGGTATCGTGAAGAAAAGCAGTCACAGTAATGACTTTAATGATTACTCATTTTACTTGGCGGTGTTGTTGAGCGTAAACAGAAATCATCATCACACCTTTTTTTCAGAGGACTGCTTTGAGTGCTTTGCCTCTATATAATAGTATTACTGTACGAAATCTTAAAAATGGCAGAATTTCAGAACTCTTCTAAGTGTATGTGGGGTAGTCAGTAAACACGTGCCTTTTTGAAGTTATTTTTGGTGCCATTTTGTTTTTAATCTGATAGCGTAGTGGAGAGAGACAGGAAATGTTTGGGGGAGAAATGGGCTGGCATCAGAAAATGACCACAGGTTGGACTGAAACCTGGGTTCCCAGATGTATGGTGTGGATACCCCCGTCTTTTGTATTTATTTATTTATTCATTTATTACGATGATGTAAATACATGTAGAGTGATCAATTGATAATGTCCATGTGGCCTGAGCAGGATTTGCTTCTCACCTGATGGTAGTCGATTTGCTATTGACATCATTCAAGTTACAAGGGTTACTGGGGGGTATGGAACTCCCT
>CM050208.1:17175000-17300000 GCA_027475355.1 Coilia nasus
AATTAGTCTGTTCAGCTGCGTGACATTTTTTCAGACCGGGTAGCAGTACTCTATTCAAAACATTTAACTTTTAGTTCAAATCTTGCCAAGAATTTACATTACAGTTGATTTTGAATAATTAAATGAAAAAAAAAAGTTTCTTTTCACTGTTTCTGCTGAATTTATAAGACACTGGCTCTAAGTAAAAGGAACTGACCCAAGAATACTACAGCACGTAATACTGACAGGGACAATCTCATAATCAGCAAATCCAGTCTGCCCTTTGCAATGCAGCACTCCATGCTACACACAAAACTGGCACCTACAAAACTGGAAGACTTGCCAACAATCACAAGTGTTCTTCGTGCTATGATAGCAGCATGTCTTAAAATGTTTATTGTGTATGTTGGTACGGTGCAATATATAAAAAGATTTTCTTGAAAAATTGAAGAATGTAAAAAAGAATATCCCGCACACTGTCTTATCCACCAGCAAACTACCTGAAGGTAAGGACCTTACCTGAAGAAGGTCTGATGACCGAAACGTAGTAGCTTATTAAAGTTTGCTGGTGGATAAGACAGTGTGGGGGATATTCTTTTTTACAAATTGACAGCCTTACTGGGATGTTATCCTACGCACCTGGTAAATTTACAGAGGTGTGCAAAAGCGCTTTTATGAACTTGAAAAATTAAAGGCAAGGGAAAATGACTGAATGTGGTGCTGTAAATGTGTGATTTAGTCATAATCATGCCAGATTATTAGATTAGCATTGGGGCTACAGCTGAATTTTTCTGGATGATCTCATGTATAGTTTCACTCGCTGGGTGTGGAATCACAAAAGCTCAATTTGTTGAATTTAAAGCAAATGTACAGCAATGTCTAGAAGCCATCATAAAATGTGTGGCTGTTTTATATCCCATTATGCACTGTAAGAAAGGGCATGCATTCTATTTGCATTCTCATTTCCTCACAATGTAAAAATTGTTTGGTCATACATTGTGTAGAATAAGTGTTCTGTAGTGTTTTCATGTTTGATTACTAGATGGATGACCAGGACATGGAGGAGTAG
This sequence comes from Coilia nasus, assembly GCA_027475355.1. Classification (NCBI taxonomy): domain Eukaryota; kingdom Metazoa; phylum Chordata; class Actinopteri; order Clupeiformes; family Engraulidae; genus Coilia; species Coilia nasus. The sequence continues at coordinate 17,176,049 of CM050208.1, forward strand.
CTTCCATTGAAAAAAGGCCACACACACACACACACACATACACACACACACACACACACACACACACACACACACACACACACACACACACACACACACACACACACACACACACACGCATGCGTGAGCCTTCATGCAAAAAGACCAAGTTGTCATGACTCAAAAAATCTAATTCAAACACCTGCCTTTCTGGCAGTGCTATTCAGGGCTCACACAGGTTGGCCACTGGTCAGTCTGACACACATACACACACGCATACACACACGCGCATACAAACACACACACGTACACACACACAGACACACAAACACACACACACACACACACACACACACACACACACACTGAATAGCAAACCCTGCTGCCGACATTCTGGTAGATGACACTGATGACCTTTAATGTTTAACTTGCATTTAAAGAATCTACAGAATGCAAAATACCCGCTGCACACACAGAACAGTGATTGGTACATTTAGAGCATAGATATGCTTCACCTCCATTGACAATACTGAAAGGGTTACACACATGCATTTACATAAAGACATAAATACTCAAGTAATCCCCCTTACACACAAAAACACACAGAAGCACACACACACACACACACACACACACACACACACACACACACACACACACACACACACACACACACACACACACACACACACACAAACACACACACACACATCTCTGTGTCCCGGCTGTTTTTTCCCCTCCCTATTTTTCCTCCAGACCTTGGTTTTGGCACTTCACGGTTGCCATAGTAACCACACTGAAAGCTTTCTGATACCACCAGAAGATGGAAAACACTTAATGTGTGCTTGCATTTGTCCTGACCAGTATGATGGACAAAGCTGAGGGAGCAGCAGTCTAGAGCTGTCATGCACTGCTCATGAAGATGCCTTGCACAGATTACAAATAACACGACCTGATTTATCAAAAAAGGTCACAACCTTGGGACATCTTCTCTGCACCACACAAAACTCTGTAAATATCTCTGATCCATTGCACTACACACCATAGGGTAAGCTGTGGCTGCCTATACAGCATACATATACTTTGCGCCTACTCAAACCTAACAGAGAAGCCCACATTTACGTAATTAATGTAGCTAAATTGGATGCCTTTCATTCGGCTGGCAGAGCGACAGAAAAGGTGCAGCTTGGCTTGGAAACAATGTTTCTAGGCAACAGCATCCTGTCAGCTGTTCCCACTGACCAATCGCATGGAGCCATGTGTTCCTGCCAAAGCCAATGCAAATGGAATATGGGTGAAATTCATTATGGTGAGTATGTGCAAGTGTGCTCTTGTGCTTGGATCATACTTGAGTTCATGTATACGTGTGTCTGTGTGTGTGTCTTACCATCTCTGAGTGTTTTTTTTTTTTTTGCATGCGTTTCATACATAAATGCAGGTCACTTGAATTAAAGGGAGTATAATTGTGTATGTTGTCGTATTTTATACTTGAGTCGAGTGCAGGCACACTTGTGTCCTTGTGTGTATGTCATTGTGTGCATGTGCCTTCTTTCGTGCTTATATTATATGTTAGTGTTATGCTACTGATTTCTGTGTACATGTTACCTTGTGTGTGTGTGTGTGTGTGCGAGTGTGTCTCTCTGTCTCTCTCTCTGTCTGTCTCTCTGTCTGTGCATTCTCTCTTTCTCTCTCTCTCTCTCTCTCTCTCTGTTTGCGTGTGAGTGTTTTGTCACTATGGATATGTATTTTCTCTCCACAACCAAAAGACGATTTGTGGTTTCTTGGACTAATGCAGAGACGATGATGACCCACACATTAGAGTCTAATATATTGATACCCATCTGATTCTTGAAACTGTATTAAATATCTGTGCCTACATATGCGTATGCATAACCATTCACAAATGTTTATTAAAATCAGTTAAGAAGTGATGGTTAACCCGGATTCAGACGTTACAATCTAGGACCACATATTCCAAATAAATTGGTTTTACCGGTGGACTTAATGCAGATGATTTCAATAATGAACTCATCTACCTGGCTGGAGAGCTGTGCTTATTCGAATCAGCTGATTTAGTAAAAAGTGAAAGACATACGTGGTCAGGCAATGCCCTTAGACAGTTCTTTAATGTTAACTGTTAAAGTGGTGGCAACTCAAGGTTTACACAACAGTACTGTAACCTCTTCAAACTGAAATATGTGCCTGCATAATTCTGCAATCCAGGTATCACACTGCAAAACATGCTGCTTAGAACCGAAGTAAAAAATGAGGACAATGTACTACATGGATCGTTTTTGATGGCACTATTTTTCTTGCACAATTTTTTCAAGTGTCATTATTGTACATTATGTAAATATGTATGTTACATATATAGTGTAGTAGGCTAAACCAATTTAAAAAGATCAGTGCAGCATATTGCCTGAACAACTTGCAGCTTTTGTAAGTATTTAGAAGTTTAAGTATTTTAAGTCTAAGAAGCTATTTTTACAGTCCTGCCGATATCCTCACACTTGTGTGCAATTTCTTGGAAGGTGCAGGAAGTCTCCTTTTGAATTCAACAGGATGTTCATGAAACACATCGCAAGGAAAGGTCAGGCTTTTAAAAAATGTACCAAGTATTATGTAGCCAAGGTTACATTTTTGACTTCATCACAAACAAACTTTCAGAATTGCTCAGAGGGAGTAGTTTGTGTACTTCTCCCCTAAAGCCATTATAGACAGCACTCTCTAAAAGCATAAATCCAGGGAGCAGTATGTTTTTTAGTTAAATGTCACACACTAGCTCTCAGCTACAGAACGAATGTTAATGCGAAAAAAAATTCAGCTTTTTAATGCCAAACCAATCTTTCAAAAGGGCTTTTTTCAATTACATCAACAGCCCAACTAAAACTGATGTTCATAATTACAGCTGGTATGACATATTATTTACCCATTTTATTTCTAATTTCTTTTTTGGGATTTCTCTCAGAAATTATTATTTTAATTAGGATTAAAAAAAGTACTCAGGTCACATGTACCCGGTTGTATACCATAGAGGTGCATATGTCCGTGTGTGAGCACACGTCTGAATACAAGCTATACCGCTCCCTTGTATATCTACACCGAGATTCTACTGTAGCACTCCAGAAATTTTGATCTACACACTCTAAGAAAAAAGACATAAGCTGTGGTGAAGTCCTCTGATTTGCAAGAAAACAAAAGAAGTTAGGGATCCTCACTTTCTGATAGAAAAGTGGTCATCAGAAGGCCACCCTGGGCAAAAGAGAACCTCGGATGTTTGCTCTACACGCAGCCATTGCTAAGGTTGATGCTCATGATGCTATTCTGAGATCCATGTTAAAAGTGCACAAGCATGTCAAACTGAGGCATTGTTGTTGTTTTTCATGTTTGTGTTTTCACAATTTCATGGTTCTCCCTAAACAACTGAACTATACTATAGCAGATAGATTAGAGAAAGTAAAAGCTGTACCATGTGTTCCTTCTGCCTGTGCTCCTAACACAGCTGATTTCACTAATTAGCTTATCTACCTGGCTGAAGAGTTGCACTAATTAGGATCAGCTGGTTCAGTGAATTGACTGGAACAAATATGTGGCAGGACTTTTACTCCCTGAACCCGGAATGCCCGCCTCTGCACACAGTTGCTCACAACTGAACTATATCATCGCTCGCAGTGTCTCACAACTGAATTATACCACAACACACAGTGGCCCACAGTGCATCCATCTGCAGGGTAGGAATGCCCGGTTCCATATAAAAAAGTATACTCTTGGTGTATGCTTTTTTTAGACTATGTGTCTTTGCATGTTAACAGATATTGCATGTATTGCATCTAAATTTGATTTAGAATAAATATAACTTAGTGAGAGATGCAGACACCTCTGAGTGGATGCTCTGAGTTTTAACTGATAAAAGATTAGACAACAGATCCACAGACTATAATTAAATCATTAGTAATATTCTGAATACTTGAAAGATCAGTCTAATATATGGTTTTAAAAACACTGAATATAAAGAAGTAATATTGCATGAAAAAGGAACAACAGGAATGGCTTTTGGGAGGCTGACTGGATTTGAACAGATTAAAGACACCTTGTGCCCACTTTGTGCCCCTTGGAGTAGTTAGCAGGCTCAACTGTTCAGCCTTTCAGCAGGCCCTCTGAGGAACGGAACACCATTCATCTCCATGCATTAGCTTTATGGCACTATGAGCATTTGCATCATTTTCTATTTTTGAGTTACAAATGTGTGAAGGGAACATAATGGTTTTCATTTTCTTTCCCTCCTGGTTCTCAGTGACTTTTCAGATGGACAGCATGAGACAACACTTTCAGCCCCACAATAAAATGACATTCTTACACTGTATATTTTACCTAATACCACTCAATTGGTCCCATACAGCTGACTAAATTATGTTTCTCACAGTGTGGTTAGTTTTCTGATGTGGAGAAAGTAATATCAAACAGAGCTCTGTCATCTAGACAAAAATGTAATCACAATTACATTATAACACAATCAATCGATTTTTATGTGTTGTGAAGTTTGCACAATTGCGCAGAGCCTTTGGCTAGTGTATGTTTTTTAAAAGGGACATCAGATGCTTTAACTGGTCATAGTTATTTTGGGTATGCTAAAATAGATTCTCACATATTGATTAAAATCCCTGCCATGTAGACCTTGATCCATCTTGCTACTATTCCAGGTAATTCTTTTTTAGGACAAGCTTATTAATTAATATTGTAACTCTTCAGTCAGGTCTTTAGCTCTCCGGTCTGTAAAGAAATCTAAATGTTGTATAACTATTTATGTGGTGATAACAGGTGGATCCAATATATGGTACGGCTCTAACTTCCTGAAGCTGTAGTTTTCTACCTCTGATAATATAATGCTATCACAGATTAGGGAGAAATACAAGTTTTGAATCCGGTGCTTTCTATATTCTATGCTGTCATGAAATTTACTTGACGACCAGTTTCCAGATGTAATGCATCTCCCAGGCCTTTCCGCGGCGCTGTGACAGTAAAGTGTGATGTCGATAGCTGTGTGGTTATTCAAGAAGAAGACATTTCTTGCTGGTGCGCGTACTAAAGCTTCTTTGGCATTAAATTTGTGCTTTAGGTTTATCTAATTAAGACAAACCAGGAAATTAATCGTCGGTTTATTATATACTAACATTACATCACCGTTTCAGACCACTTTAAGGTGATGGCAAACGGCCAGCGCAACTTCAGGTTTAGAAATTAATCATGCTATGTTAATATCACTCTAACGGGTGGCAAAGTTACAGTTGGATGCAGTTAGCTAGGTGGCCGAGAAACCTTGGACAATCTGACTTCCACAGGTGGCTGTCAACCTGGTGAAGTTAGTTATGAGTAGTGATAAGTAGTCACCCATTCTAGTTCCCATTTTCATAGTTTTCCTTTATAGCCTATGACATTAGTTAAAAGCTAACGATACAAACACACGGAAGACGTTGGGAATAGGTGAGTATTCACAACATTGTGTTTAGATGGCTGATCAAAGATTTTGCTATACTAAGGTTTTAAGTAACAGTGTGCCTACTCACTGTGCTTGTATTTCCTACAAGTAACTTGGCATCGGTTCTATAACATTCATTTCTCTACGTAACTACACTTGTATGCCTGAGACAGTATGTAGGGTCCCCATTTTAGGCCTATAGCTTAGTACATTGCTATTTTAGCGTTAACTCTGTTTAACATACTTTTGATACTGCATGCTATTTGCTCAAGTAGTTGCTTAGTTTGCTTAACAATACAAATCTTAGGCTTAACTGTTTCTCAAGTGTGTTTACCTAAGGCTGTATAGCGTTTATCTGTGTCATGACATCCGGATGTTGTGACACTCGGCTGATGTCCCATCCACAGAGCTCCGCAGCATGTGAGGTGGAGCCACTGGCATGTGGCAGCACACGGCGGAGAGAGACTCACCTACTTTGCGGCCACGCCGCATCCAGAACCAGAATGTGGTCTATCGTCTCGAGCAGCGTCGGATCAGCTCCGGCCCAGCGGGGGCCCACTGGTACCGCGTGCGCATCTTCCACCAGAACCTCTTCCCCAACTTCACAGTTGTCAATGTGGAGAAGCCACCTTGCTTCCTGCGGAAGTTCTCTCCTGATGGCCGCTGGTTCATCGCCTTTTCTTCTGACCAGACGTCCCTGGAGATATATGAGTACCAAGTAATGTACCTAGTATTCAGAATAGACTGACCACCACATGTGGTAGCATTTCCAATCCAGTTTGATAGCAACAAGCAATGAAAATTGGTTGTTTGGGGACATACACACTACACTCTTATGCATAGGGCCCAGCATTGGCAGGGGGCCTTTTGAGAACTATTATAATAGGGGCCAAACTTGTATTCTTAGTATAAGGAGCCCAAACTTTCTGGCTGCACCCCCTAAGGCGCAACTTCCAATATCTAACGACCCAATTGAAACATTTTATTGCATAAAGAAACTAAAGAAGTTTAGAAGAAACATGAAGGTGATTAAACAAAACTAAGTGTTTGTATTCTGCTCCGTCCACAGGGGTGCCAAGCGGCCCAGGATCTGCTCCAGGGGCAGGAGGGAGAGACACTGGCCAACGGCAACGACCAGGCCTCGCTGGGCATCCGCGGGCGCATCTTCGAGCGCTTCTTCTGCCTCATGCACGTCACCAACGTGGCGTCCAACGGCGAGCACCTGAACCGTGAGTGCAGCCTGTTCACGGATGACTGCCGCTACGTCATCGTGGGCTCGGCGGCCTACCTGCCCGAGGAGCCGCACCCGCACTTCTTCGAGGTTTACCGCAACAACGAGTCGGTGACGCCCAACCCGCGCGTTCCCCTCGAGGACTACTCGCTGCACATCATCGACCTGCACACGGGCCGGCTCTGCGACACGCGCACTTTCAAGTGCGATAAGATCATCCTGTCGCACAACCAGGGGCTCTACCTGTACCGCAACATACTGGCCGTCCTCTCAGTCCAGCAGCAGACCATTCATGTCTTCCAGGTGTGTATGCGTGTATGCGGATGTGGGGTGGTTACTGTGGTGGTGGGAGTGGTGGACAGAATGACGTGAGAGAGTAAATGTCTGGTCTGGGGGTGGAGGATGCATCAGAAAAACACAATATATATATATATATTTATATTGAACTGTTTGTGCGAGATACATAAAATTGTGTTATTACAAATATTGTGTATGCAATTGTTATCCGTGTGTGATGGTGGCAAAGGTGGACAGCTGACATGGGCGCTGTTGTCATGGCTGCCCCCTGCTCACGTGTGTGATTAAATGCATAGTCAGTTTTGTTGTGTGCACTGTGTGCTGTGCTGTGGTGTGCTGTGCTGTGTAATCACAATGATAAATGGGTGCTGTTTTTTTACATTATTGCTGATTGAATAACTGTTTGCATCACGCCTATCAAACAGGAGAAAATGAGCTCAAAAGCCTGTTGCACATTGTTGCTCAACATTGTAACCAAACATGTCATTCAATCTCGAAACCAGAGCAAAACATTGTGCCGTTGAACCGTCCCCTGATTGGTGCACCCCTTGTCCCAGGTCACCGGCGAGGGCACCTTTCTGGACGTGCGCACCATCGGGCGCTTCTGCTACGAGGACGACCTCCTGATGGTGTCGGCCGTGTCGGACGGCCCGCCGGAGGGCCAGCCGGGCTTCTCGCGCCTCTACAAGGAGAAGAGCATCAGCTCGCTCAAGCACCGGCTGCTGGTGTTCCTGTGGCGCAGGGCCGAGCGGGACGGCAGCGCGCTGGCCAAGCGCCGCTTCTTCCAGTACTTCGACCAGCTGCGGCAGCTGCGCATGTGGAAGATGCAGCTGCTGGATGAGCAGCACCTCTTCATCAAGTACACCAGCGAGGACGTGGTCACCATGCGGGTCAGCGACCCTACACAGGTATGCTACGATTACTTTCCTCCTAGTTCTATTCTATTCTATTCTGTTGTGTTGTCTTGTGTTCTATTCTAGTGTTTTAATTGTCTCACTCTTCTTTTTCTTCTTCTAATTTTCCTCTCCAATCATTTTTTCTTCAATCAGTCTCCTTTTTTTCCTTTTTCCTTTTTTTCATTTGGTTTTCTTCCTTCTATCACCTGTCTCACTCCTCTCTCTCAACTTTTTTTTTGTCCTCTGTAACCTGACTCACGCCTCCCTTTTACTGGTTTAACTTCATAATCACTCCTTTCTTTTTTCCAGAGTGCCCCCCCAAAAACTACATCGAAGCCTTTATGATCAACAAATTTCAATATACGCGTTCAGTGTAGACCTAACTGTGCCTGTGTGTGTATGTGTGTCTGGATTTGTCTCTCTGGATGGGTCAGCCTTCCTTCTTCGTGGTCTACAATATGGTCTCCACTGAGGTGCTGGCGGTGTTCGAGAACACATCAGACCAACTGCTGGAGCTCTTCGAGAACTTCTGCGACCTCTTCCGCAACGCCACGCTGCACAGCGAGGCCGTCCAGTTCCCCTGCTCCGCCTCCAGCAACAACTACGCCCGTCAGGTGCAGCGCAGGTAAGCCCTTCCCTCACACACCTCAACCAATGAGGCTTAAGCCTCTCGCCGGCAGTAAGCAACCTGGCTACAGAAGCTACAGTCCAGTACCACTTCTTGTATTCCAGCCTTTCACTAAATCATCATATTCTAAATGACTAACCAGCACAGTTGCTGCTGCCAAAGCTGGCCTAGAATGAAGACTGTGTTCATGTGTGCGCTAATAGGCTTATCAGTATCACTACATCATTAAGTCTTGGGTGTCTTGTTAGGGCTCATTTCCACCGATTTGACCGTGTACAGCACGTAACCGTGTACAGCCCATGAGCGTACCGTGAGCATATTTGCATTTCCACTGGACATGTCTAGGTGTACAGCGTGTGAGCGGGAATTCAGCTGCCAGCCCCGTCTTTAAATGCACTTGGCCAGTGTCTTTAAGTGTACATAGCCATGTTTCTCTTTGATCTCTGGCTTTAATAAACGCAATATGTGTTTCTCTGGTTTTATTTCCTTATTTTAAACGTTGTTTAGAAAGCACAACTGCACATAAAGTAAGGCCAATGGAATATTTGACATATAGCGAGTGGTAATTATTTTGCAGACAGTCACAAGGTTTTTCAGATATCCCTTGTGTCAATACATGCTTTGATAGCACAGGTAACATTGTATAGTTGTGCCATAGCTTTCAATGGGATTTTGGCTGAATACGCTCACATCACGCGCATAAAAATAGACTCGATTTCTATTTTCTAGCTGCAGCCCGTATTCTGAGCGTATTTCATGGACAGAATACGCTCAGATCACACGTGTGGTGGAAATGGTCTGATCTGTTAACGTGCATTTTAAATGAATACGGACAGAAAATGGGCACTTGCTGTCTACGTGCTGTATACACAGAGTGTTTGGTGGAAATGAGCCCTTAAAGTCTGCCATAGCTTTTCACTCTTGCTTGTTTGTGAACTAGATGGAATAGAATGTTGGTATAAAGTTTTAATGGTTACGTTGTGTCTTTGGCGGAGTGATTACTAACTGTGAAGAGTCACCCGCGGTATGTCGGGGGATATCCTCACTCCAAGTGATGTGTAGAATGCCTCTCGTCCAGTCAGAAATTGCTAAATAGTTTGACTGGACCTAACTGTTGTATAATGAGGTATATTCTGATGGCATGATGGTCAATTACTGACATTCTAGGGTCAACCCTGGCCCTCTAAAGAGAGATCCTTTTTACAGTACATGATGTAAGATCCATGTTATCTTGCAGGATGAGTTAGTAGGCAGAGAATTAATGTGTTTGGATCATAACCTAGAATATAAGCTACTCTGAAGGTTCTCTTTCCACTTCCTCTGTCTCTGTCTATCTGTCTCTCTGTCTCTGTCTCTCTCTCTCTCTCTCTCTCTCTCTCTCTCTCTCTCTCTCTCTCTCGCTGTGATGTGTGTGCAGGTTTAAGGACACCATAGTGAATGCCAAGTATGGGGGTCACATGGAGGCGGTGCGACGTTTGCTGGGCCAGCTGCCCATCAGCGCCCAGTCCTACACCAGCAGCCCCTACTTGGACCTGTCCCTCTTCAGCTACGACGACAAATGGGTGTCTGTCATGGAGCGCCCCAAAACCTGTGGCGATCACCCCATAAGGTAACACGCCCCAATTACCCTCCTTATTCTAGCTCCTCTGCGTCCTGTTCAAGTCTAGATGTGGGACTTTACATCCCAATCTTTTATTTAAAATTGAAATCTAAATTAAAAATAGATTCTACTCTAGCTTATGTGGCAGTCATGGGTTAGTGGTTAAGGAACTGAATTTGCAGCCTAAAGGTCACAGGTTCAGTTCCCGACACCCCATGACAGGTGTCCTGAGCATGACACCGTCCCCACACACTGCTCCCCGGGCGCTGTTGTCATGGCTGCCCCCTGCTCACGTGTGTGATGGGTTAAATGCAGAGGTTGAATTTCATTGTGTGCACTGTTGCTGTGTGGTCACAATGACCAATGGGGCTGACTTTCCCTTCACTTTCATCATCTCCAAATTCAGACTTCAAGTAACTTGAAAAAAATGTTTTTTGTCACTATGCCCATTTTTCCCCACATGCTCTTCAAGTGCAATCATCTGTTTTAAGTAGGACTGGGTGCTTTTACTGATTAATTAATTTAGTGAATGGCTGAAACACATACTTGCTATGAGAATGTAACTGTAACTTTCTAAGCTGGGCCACCTCAGTGTTGTGTTTTTTTTATCACCAATTGTGTTTTGTAATACAATGCTGCATTACGAGAGGTATCCATCCAAGCTTCAGGAAGTAAAAACTCTGCCATAAATTTTTAATCCAACCATTTTAGGAACCATCTAATCCTAGCGAGCACACAAATCATCAGACAGGTAGATCAGCTAATTAAGTGCACAAGCAGAAGGTATACATAGCAGGGTTGTTAACTGTCTAAAGCCGGGATTAACACCTCTGTGGGTGACTCTCAACCCTTTTCTGAAGGCAGTGTTGGCACACTGAGAGCAATCGAGCACGTCGAGTGTTGTCACTCTGTCTGGGGCTAGTTGTTTGCTTCACACTGGCATAAGCTCTGATTGGAATGGCCAGCAGGTTACCGCCACTTTGCACCCTCCTCAGGCTAAGGCCAGGATCAGACTAGATGTGCTTGCAGGTTAATCGACCCAAGGCGCACCACACTGAAGTTTTTTTTGTTTTTTTTTTAATGCACTGACCACTCAGAATGCTGTTTGCTGATTTATTTATTTTTTAACATTGCTATGTAGCAACCAAATAATCTGTATTTCACCTCGGTCCCTTGTGTTGGCCGTGTCACAGGTCATAAATGAGTGTGTCATTGAAGTCATGTTTAAAACATGACAGATGTATTTAAGGTGAGCAGCACCCACTTGTGCTCTGATTAGAAACAACAGGAAAAAAACAGTGATCTCAAAAGAGAGGTGGTTAGATTTCCAGGATGTTTTGTATTGACTCCTCCAAACGGATAAACATGCAATCAGATTTAGAAGACAAGTAATGTATGTAGTAATGCAGGGTGAGTGCCAAACAGAATTTCATGCATGACACTAAGTCCTAACTGGATGTGATGCAAGCCAATGTTGGCGTCAAATGTTGGCATTTTTGAAGTTTGCGTTAAAAAGATGGAGGAGAGTCAACTAGTTGAAACAAGACGTTGAGTGTTTGTGACGTAACAGTGAGTGAAATTTAAAGGTTTCAGTGTGAACAGACAGTGACAGATTGATACTATAGTAGATCGCATTATGTTGCAACTAGGACACAGTGCTAGGTAAGGCTGCTCGATTATGGAAAAAATCTGAATCACGATTATTTGGGCCAAAACTGAAATCACGATTATTCAAACGATTATTTTGTTTTCCTCAGTAACATGCTTCAGATTTTCCCTAATACCTTTGTTCGTAAACATTAGTAAGTCTCCTTTGTAGTCTAATGTACAAACAGTAGAAATGTCTAATGTATACATCTAATGTACAGTACAAACAGTGGAAAATAATTAGGACGAAAACATTGTTGCCCTCGATTTTATTTGTTTTGAGATCGTTTGGCCCTGAAATCGTTAGCACGATTAGAATTCGATTAATTGAGCAGCCCTAGTGCTAGGCATGCGGTTGGTTTTTCATTTAGATTGTGTGTGTGTGTGTGTGTGTACCTGTACTTGTCCAGGTTCCATGCTCGAGATTGTGTTGAGGTGCAGGTTCCATGCCTGTGATTGTGTTCTCATGCAGGTTCCATGCATGTGATTTTGTGGAGGTGCAGGTTCCATGCGTGTAATTGTGTTCTTATGCAGGTTCCATGCTTGCAATTGTGTCGTGGTGCAGCTTTCATGCATGTGACTGTGTTGTGTTGTGTGGTGCAGGTTCTATGCGCGTGACTCTGGGATGCTGAAGTTTAAGATCCAGGCGGGGCTGCTGGGTCGGCCCGTAAGCCACGCTGTCCGCAGGCTGGTGGCCTTCACCTTTCACCCCTTCGAGCCGTTCGCCATCTCCGTGCAGCGAACCAATGCCGAGTATGTGGTCAACTTCCACTTGCGTCATGTGTGTACATGACACACACACACACACACACACACATACACAAATACACAAATACACACACAAACAAACTAATACCATTTTCCAGTTTGTTTGTTCCATAGACAGAACAAAAAAACTGTTCATATGCACATAAAGACACAGCACTCATCTACCTGAGTCACATAAACATATAGTCATACTTAGAGCAGCACACACACACTGCCTTTAATATGCTGGAATCTGCATATAGAGATGGGTCAAACACTCGTGTGCAGCCGCTGTAAAGACGTTTTTTTTATGTGGGACCAATAATGTGTGTGTGTGTGTGAGTGTGTGTGTGACAGAGAGAAAATGTGTTATGCTGGAGTTTGAGTTATTTTATTTTGTTACTCATTTTTTTAACAGTTTTACTTTACACACCAAAGCCAAACTCCAACATGTAAAAAAAAAATACTTAAAATAAAGAATACTGTTTTTAATACAGCATTTGAGTGCTAGTGCTTTTATTTTTGAACCAAGTTGCAGTACTGTAGACTGCACACTGTAAGTGCTTAAACAACCGTCCTTAATCAGAGCTAAGGTCTTGAAGCAGTGTAAGGTGGATGGTAGGATTCACTCTGTGGGTAGCGGAGAGGGTATAAAATGTGGGAAGAATGTTTTTCCGAGAATCCTTCATAGATTTTAGGTAGCCGTGAAAGCCTCTCATCCTGTTGACTGTAAAATGAAGTCAGCATCCATCCATTAATGACATGGCTTAGCCCTCCACACCCCCACATCCGAGCGTACCATTAGGCTAAATTACACTCCTAATTAGTCCACTCCAAAGTTTAACGTCACAAACAACACAGGCACATGAACAAATGAGGGCAAAATCCCTAAAAACCAGAAAAGGTACACATGACAAAAAAATGTAACACATTTTGTAGAGTTTTATATAAGAAAACAAAAAAACATACATTTAAATACTGAGTCACCTCAATGAGTCACATTCCCACCTGGGGGGAAATGTATTTTCAGGCAACCTTCAAGTGAAGAGCCCTTCCTGTGGTGCTGGTACAAAGAGTGTGTGTCAATCTGGGCACAGATTACACACACACACACACACACACACACACACACACACACACACACACCTGCCGTAAACCCATTTGATTCCCCCCACCCCAGTAGCCTCAAAAAGCCCTTCCATTAAAGTAGAAGTAGAGGGGGTCAAAAAAGACTGTTCTCAAGACTGGTCTGAATGGGTGTGTGTGAGTGCAGCTTGAAAGTATCCGTCGTACCGACTTAAAAGTGAAGTTTTCCGGCCGAGTTTTGAGAGAACCCCTGAGCGTGCGAGCAGCGGTTATAATCATGCGGTGGCTTGAGTGCAGTAGCACGCGGTTCCCCACTTCTCCCTGACAAGAGCGACTCGTGGCCCAGAGAGCTGGCGACATTCTTGCAGGATCTGCTTCGGCGCATGCGATGGCGTGTGGATGTGCCATGGGTGGCTAGCTGTTCCTGAATGCTTTTAGCCGCGGGGCAGCAGAGAAAAATGTGCTCCCGTGGTTGTAAAGTGGTAAGGTCTATTGGTGGTAGTGATGGGGGTGAGGTGAAAGATGTTTTTAGATGGGGAGAGTTTGTGTGAGTGCCTGCCTGCCGTTCTTTCAAGCCATCTAATAGCCACAGAGCTAAAATATACATCTAGACTTGACGTATATATTTAGACTGGATATCTCTGTTTCTCACATCAACAAAAGGCTAAAAATAAGGCGACCTGCAGCAGGTTTGATTGACTTCACATAATTCACAGAATACAAGGATATTTATTTATCACATGCATAGATATACTGGATAGAGTAGGATATGCAGTGAAACTGCTGAATGGGAGGTGATCAGATATTGAAGGTAGTTTACTTCGGTTCATGTCTGTCTGAACATTTCATATCACATGTAGACCCATTCCCACAGTCACTTAGGCACTCCCGAGAAATGTTGACTGTAATAATAACTGTGTAATAGACTATGTGCAATGTGTGAATCATTTCATGACATTTATTTTTGTGTTTGCAATCAGTAATGCTCTTCAGTTTATCTATAGGTTTGTTAAGGGTAAACAGTATGAAACCATTTTTAATGAGTAGTAGTTGTGTATTAATGCATCCTAATGTAAAACAAGTGTGTCCTTTTATTCTGTGGGAAAGAAGAGGCCAAGCCATGGAAAAGCAAGCAAAAAAAAAAAAAAAAAAACGGAATGGTAAGTTTCGACAATGTGCATGGTATTTTTTACTCAGTATACATGATGAATTAACTCTGTAGCAATGTGACAAAGGTTGAAGAATTTTGGAGATGAAAATAAAGGGAAGAAGACAGTGAAAAAACAAGCACCATTTATCCATTCTGGATAAAAAAAGTTGTATTACTGCCGTTTGGTTCTCATACACTTAAGACTTACACTTAAAACACTAATTCAAATTTATGTTTACAATGAGTTTCGTTAGGTCCAGAGATTTTAACCATTTGCAGCATAACCATTCGGTGGTCTTGTTTATATATACAGTGTATAATTACAACTGATTATTTATCAACATTTGAAGCATTCAGTATTTGCAGAAATATACGTTCAAATATAAAGGAAAACCCAATGAATGCATTTACTGTTACTTTAGTGGCTATTCATTGAGCCAATCAGATAAAGGTTTCCGACAGTATATTATATGTTGGTTTGTATTTGCTATCGTAAGATGAAAAGATTTCCAAGGGATGGAGAAGAGTTCTGCGCAAGGTTTGAAGCCAAGCTTTTGTGCAGAGCAAACAAACCGAGAGCACCGAGGTCCCTATGAATCACACACACATGCATCCGTTTCCAAAGGTGCAGATTCCAGCTTCAGAAAGTACAAACCCTGTGGTGTATGTCCTCTGCCTGAGCGCTTAACCCAGGTGATTTCACTTATTTACTGATCTACCTGTCTGATGTTTCATGTGCTCATTGGGATGAGCTGATTTAGAACATGGCTGAATTAAATGGGTGCAGGATTTGTACTTCCTGAAGCTAGAATCCCCCCCCCTCTGTCTCTGTTTCATACAAAAGGTTGAGTCACACACATGCTGTGATCATAGGGAACACACACACACACACACACACACACACACACACACACACACACACACACACACACACACACACACCAATTCAGACTGACGCTTTAGTCATCCATTCAGTTAGGGAGCTCCTGCCCAAATGCAACTGTGCTGTAGAACACACACACACACACACACACACACACACACACACACACACACACACACACACACACACACACACACACACACACACACACACACACACACACACACACACACACACACACACACACACACACACACACACACACACACACACACACACACACACACACACACACACACACACACACACACACACACACACACACACACACACACACACACACACAGAGTTTGGATAGGGAAGGTAATTTCATAGACATGGTACACGGCAACGGGACAGAGGGGGTAAATCCAGGGCAGCTGGGGAGGATCAGGGCCTTTTATGAAGAAGCTAGACAGGCACAGCTCACCTGACAGGGCACAGCAGGTGCGTTGGTGTGTGTGTATGTGTGTACACGCATGCATGCATGTGTGTATGTGTGTATGTAAGGCAAGCCATGGTGGTTCACCTGAAGAGACACAGCAGGTGTGTGTGTGTGTGTGTGTGTGTGTGTGTGTGTGTGTATATGCATGTGTGTGTGATTTCATATATGTGTGTGCAAGCGTGCCTGTGTGTGTGTGTGTGTGTGTGTGTGTGTGTGTAAGGCTGACAACACTGGTTCACCTGAAGGGGCACAGCAGATGTGCAGGATTAAGTGTTCACCCACCACACAAGCTAATTGAACACATCCTAAGCCAAGCAGGGATACAATGAGGATGAGGCCTTTGTGTGTGTGTGTGTTTTGAGGTGGCGTTTCCCTCTCAGTGCTTCAAATCAGTATTTCAGTAAATAAGATGCTAAAATGGGTGCTTGCCAGCATGAATCTACTCACACATTCTGAGAAGAGTATTTTATTCAACCTTACAATTATGTAATTTTTTTATCATTTGGGCTCTTGGGGGAAGAATCGGACCTTGGCATTGCTACTGCCTTTTCTGTCTAATTACATGAGTTAGCTGCCATTTCATTTGACAGAAATGGATAGAGGTGGACTGGATATAAAAAAAAAAGTGAAAATGGTAATGGGAGGAAGTTAGCATTTAAAGTGAACCAGATGCACCCTAGACAAACCCTGTATTTTCAAACTACATACTATCTTAATATTAAACATATTTCTGACCTAAATGTAGTGCAGTGTGACAGTTGACAAAAAGACAGAAATACTATCTTCTGCTGAAAGGAAAGACTTGGAGTCCACATGGATAATTTCAGACCTGAATAATCACATTTGACTTGAAATATGTATAACATTTGTAAGCATATGTGCATGTGTGAGTTTGTCAGAGCTCTGCATGATTTGTACATGTACTGGGGAGAAACGAAGCTGTGTATTTATAAAATACTGATGCCCTAAGTGTGTTCATTTGTGTATGTGTGTGTGTGTGTGTGTGTGTGTGTGTGTGTGTGTGTGTGTGTGTGTGTAAAAGACCTGCAATTTCAGGTTCATAGGTGAGATGTTTTTAATCACCTGAGTTTGTTGTAATGATCGCCCTATTGTCACTGCCAGTTCATTTTTTGCCCCACTTCCTTCTTATACAGCTTGCAGCGAGTGTAGCTGTATATCGCCACTGCTACCTACAGTGGTCATATTATTTAGTCGAGTACCACAGACTATGATTAGATAAATTAGATTAGATAGATTTAGATTAGATTTAAACATCCAGTAGCAAATGGGACAAACACACTTAAAATATACAAACTATATGTTTAAAAAAAAAAAAAAATAACATAAAAATGAAATGCTATGTCCAACCTATGTGGTTTTCCAGTGTCTTAATGTAATGTAATTAACTAAGAAACACTTTTTGTCCACTGTGTGAGTTACTGTATATCCAGCTTCCTGGAAACACTGGGGGCATGTGTGTCTAGATCCTAGATCCTTTGAGACACGTGTAGACACGTGTGTTCATTCAAAACCTATATGTATAACTGTAGCTGTGGTGTGTTAATACATCCAAATACAAAAAAAAGTGTACCCTTGTTTGGAAGCAAAGAAACGAAATGGTTTTAACAATAGGCATATTTTTACACAGTATACATAATATATTAATTATATGATTATAGGCTAGTAGTGTGGCATAAGGGACAAAGTCTGTAGATGGAAATTAAGTGAATACAGAGGAAAAAAAACACCTGAACATTTTCTGTTAAGAAAATAGAAGCATGTAACACTTACATCGAACCTCAACTGTGCCATTTTACCAGTAGTATGACATTCAGGCTACATGCAAGCTCCTTACTGCTGGTTCATGATGTAAGTATCTTACAATACATGGAATTTCTGCATGTTCAACAACCCTTGTCCATGTGGACTAAGCAAACTCACAGCTTGTTTTATCATTGGCAGGTGTGTGTGTGTGTGTGTGTGTGTGTGTGTGTGTGTGTGTGTGTGTGTGTGTGTGTGTGTGTGTGTGTGTGTGTGTGTGTATTAATTGTAAGAGCAGAGATGGGTAGACATTTGCCAGTATATTTAGTTAAGGCTGTAAGTTTCCAAAAATGTGTCTATGGATGTTTGTACCAGGCATGTGTATTCTTGGGGTTTTAATTTGTTGGTCTTTTGTAGGTGTTTTTACAGTGTATACTGTTCGTGGACTAAGACGGTGTGTTTTTTAACTGGATGTTGTGTATGTGTGAGTGTGCATGTAAGCATATGAGAGAGAACGAATGCTCTTTGGTGCTGGATTGCACATGGACATCTGCAGCTGGCTTGACCGACGTCGCTATGGCAACAGCGTGTAGAGAATTATTGCTGCCGTCTGCCTGGTAACCCAGTTCCTGTAATTATCATCACCCTAGCAACAAGGTGCTCCACATAATCCTGGAGAAAAGGACAACAATCTCAAAGATCTGTGTGTGTGTGTGTGTGTGTGTGTGTGTGTGTGTGTGTGTGTGTGTGTGTGTGTGTGTGTGTGTGTGTGTGTGTGTGTGTGTGTGTGTGTGTGTGTGTGGAAAGCTGGACACACAGGTTTGGTAGGCCTACTTCAGGCTATTGGTCCACCGCATGTCTTTGTATGATTACTGGTTTAATGCCAGAGAGCCACTAGTAGCAAACTATGAATTGTAGTCCTCAAGACAAAAAATGTATGTTTCTCATTTGGAAACTGATGTCGGGCTAAAGGACACTCAAAAGTTTATTTTCTACTAAGGTGGACAAACTGGCTTAAGAACATAAAAGTCCTACTATGTATTCCTTCTGGCTGTGCTGTTATAATAGGTGATTTTACAAATTACCTCAGCACTAATTTATTGAGCTACCTGGTTAAAAAGATGTTCTGATTAGGATCAGCTGGTTCAGTGAATTGACTGGAACCAATATATGGAAGGTCTTTTACACTCCGAAGCTGGGATGTCTGTCTCTGGTGACGGCTTTACCAGAACACTGGTTAGGTACCTGAGTGAAAACACCAGGTCAAGCTTGCATAACGTGACACCGTGTTGTGAGATTGTGCCATGCTTAAACCGATATGCACAAAAAGACACACACACACACACACACACACACACACACACACACACACACACACACACACACACAGACTTTAGCAGGAATCATTACATCCTTTGGTAGTTAATGGCTTTGGATTCATCTGTGCTTGCACATGTAGAATGTAGATGATCAGACATTACTGGTGATTTGGTTGAGACCTTTCTAATAATGTATGAGTTTGACATTGAATACAAATTCTGACACATGGAATGGAATCAGCTATATGATTCTAACCAGCACATTTGTTCCATTGGAAAAAAACAAATTATAATCTATTCTACTGGTCATCCAATAAAAACATAATTATTATTTTACTCCCATCCCACATTCCTTAGCAAAAAAAAACACCATTAGTAGATTTTCATTAGTGTATAATTACACTGAGCAATGAATTGATGTGTTTTCACTTACTCAGAATGAACCCTTTATAGGGGCAAACCTAAGAGTCTGTCATCTTGCACATCCATTTTGATAGGGTTGCTAAAAAAATGATAAAGCAGCTGTTTGCATTTTACTGGGGAAATAATATTCAATAATTTCAAAACCTGAGCTATTACAGTGAGGATACACAGAGGTAGTTAGTCAAGCTAGCTTGGATCCCTGGAATTGTGTGGTGTATTGAAACACAAGAAAGCAGAGACTTGTCAAAGTAAAGTAGTATGAGATAGCAAGAGGTATAAAACCACTGGGTAGCATTGGCATTAGCTTTATTGTACAGACTATTAACCCATTAACATTTATTAAAGTAGGACTTCTTAGAGGACAATATTGACTACTTGGATACCGCACACTAAGGATTGATGACCTTAAGCAGGGATGTCTCAGAGAAGAGACTAAAGGCCTGAAACACCCGGTGATACTGAAGTGCACTACTGATAAATTGTCCTGGAAATTTTCACAGACCAACTATATCCTGTGACTTAGCGAAGAAACCCAACAATAGTACGGTGGACTCGGGAAATAATAGAATAGCAGCACACCTAAAGTGCTACGTTTTCTCCCGAACAGTAGTATTGTAGCAACCTGGAGTAGCACTGTGGATGGGTCCTATGATACACTGCGGTGGGGTTTAACTCAATGGAAGTGTATTGGTTAAGTCGTGCAATTAAACAACTACGCAGCAAAACAGTTATCTACTACTATTTTTGCTGTCAATCAGGTGGGGTGAAAACAAAAAAACACACAAGGGATTATGGGAAGGGATGCCATGCAGGGCCAGTATTGACACGTCTAATGGCCAACACAGGATATGCTGGGTGGGGGTGGGGTGAAAGTGTGAAGTGAAAGTCAAACAGGAATAGGTGAGGGGGTATGGGTGATGTGGTTGTGTGTGCCTTAATATGTGATATGGTTGTGTGTGCCTTAATATGTGCATAAATGTGTGCCTGTGTGTATGTTTACATATATGTATGAAATCCTGTGATTCCCTGTGAGCTCCCAGTTGTCCTCCCCAACCACAGCATTTTAACCCTTTAAGACGCAGCCCCTATTATAACATTGGTTTTACCAGCATGCCAATGACCAAGCTGTAATGTGTTACTAAAGACTTTCTGTAATGTCATAGTAATGTTGTAGTTACATTTTTTTTCAGTCACAGTGAGTCGTAGCGCCGGCGATACGGTGACCGCTAAGAGGTTAAACCATGGGGTACATATGTGGTGTGTGAAATAGCTGTTTACAGTGAGTGCATGATAAAACAGCCATTGCTATTGGTACATCAACAAAGTTAAATCAGATAATTCCAAGTTATAATTATAAAGGGCAGTTTCTTTGCAACCTAAGAAGCTGCAGAAAAAAAAATCTGCCTGATGTGGACCTGCTGACTTGCCAAAAGAAAGCTGAAGAAATATTACAATGTCTCAGTAAAAGCTGTGTACATACTTACTTAAATTAAATATGGTACACATAAAACAAATAGACATGTGTAAAATGCTAGTTTATTCTGTTAATTGTATGGATGCAAAAATGAAACAACTGCATTCAGTTCTTCAATAATTTTGTAAAGCTCCCTCCTCCACACAGAACACTGATATGACTATTTTTCACTATGAATTCTCAGGTCTAACATGGTCACTGATTTCCTTACAAGTCAATCCACAATGAGAACACTAATGTGGGCTTTCCCCAGTATGAACCCTCTGGTGTCGATCACCAATTTCCAACAATTTCATTAAATGTCTATCCACATTGAAAACACTGCCATGCTGTTTCCCCGGTATGAATTATTTGGTGTTGTTTAACTAAAGTCTTTTAATTACATGCCTTACCACACTGAGGACATTGTTATGATTTTTCCCTTGTATGAATCTTCTGGTGTTTATTGAGATTCCCCTTGAGACCAAAACTCTTTCCACAGTGAGAGCACTGAAATGGCTTTTCAGCTGAGTGAGTCATCTGGTGTGTCTTGAGATTGCTTTTGTGATTAAAGCTCTTTTCACATTGAGAACACTGAAATAGCTTTTCCCTTGAATGAGTCATCTGGTGTATCTTGAGACTCCTTTTGTGGCCAAAGCTCTTTCCACAATCAGAGCACTGAAATGGCTTTTCCTCAAAATGAACGGTCTCGTGTGTCTTGAGACTGTCCTTGTGGGCAAAACTCTTTCCACACTGAGAACACTGAAATGGCTTTTCTCCTGAATGAGTCACCTGGTGTATCTTGAGATGGCTTTTGTGACTAAAGCTCTTTCCACAATGAGAACACTGAAATGGCCTTTCCCCTGAATGAACTGTCTGGTGTATCTTTAAATTGCCCATGTGGGCAAAGCTCTTTCCACATTGAGAACACTGAAATGGCTTTTCCCCTGAATGGATCATCTGGTGTGTCGTGAGATTGCTTTTGTGACTAAACCTCTTTCCACACTGAGAACACTCAAATGGCCTTTCCCCTGAATGAATCCTCTGGTGTATCTGGAGATGGCTTTTGTGACCAAAGCTCTTTCCACAGTGAGAACAATCATAAACAGTGTTCCATTAGACTGCATCCTTTGAACGTCTCCTATAATGTAAGGAAAGACATTTAAAAAAAAAACAACATTTTATGTCTTTTTCTTTGTCTGTGGTCACTGCCCTAAAACATACCACAGTGTGTTTCAGTGTGAACCACATATATGTTACTTTGGATAATGTGTCACTGTATTTCATTTCAACTTCAACATGTCTGTTCATACTTTTAAATTTTGTATAAAACACTCAAAATTTAAAGTCGTTGTACTTTATCAGGAAGTATGTGTCGCACCTCACTGTAAATACATTTACATTTAGAGACCATTTATCACAAAATTGCTCAAGAATTGGCTAAATATGTAAATAAACAGATTAACACACAGTTACAGAGGTCATGAGAGACACCCAGATTTCCTAAATAAATACAGTCTGAAAAAAACATTCCTGTTTTATACAGTGTCCCTGCCCCCTTTCTCACACTCAGATTTTGTGTGAAACAAAAGTGAAACAAAGTTCAAGTGTTAGATTTGCACATTTTGTTCTGAGATTTATGATGCCAACAAGTCAATTTACTTACTTGTTGCAGAAGAGTCATCTTTGCCATACTCTCCTAGACCAGACTCTTTTTCTTCAGGTTCTTCTTCTTGTTCGTTTTCTTCTTCTTTAATGTCCATATGTAATACAAAACCGTGGTCGGTGACAGCTGGTGATATATTATTTTCAGTTCTTAAGTCTTGTTCCAGTTGAGGCTTTTCATCCACTGTTTGATTTGCAAGTAGATAACTGTGTAGGAAGTCATCAAATTCTTCCTCATTTTTCACTGACATGAGCAGTTGTGATGACATTTTAGACTGTAGTTAACTATATTAAAGTTGTTACGTTGTATTTAAGTTGTAAGAAACTGTACTTCTTTTTGGAGCTTGAAGATGTTTTACCTTTTATCCAAAAGGGCTTTGTCAGTTCTGGTCTGATGATGGGGAAACCAGGAGTTATATCTCTGGATCACCGGAGGTGGAGTTGTAGACCACACCCTCATTCCATGACAAAGGGTCACATGACTCACTAGTCAAGGTGTGAATTGGAGTGAGAGTCGTTGTGGTCACCTGATCCAGAGAATGAGAACTGCTCTGATGGTGAAGAGGAGTTAAACTTCCTGAGATGAGATCTCAAGGCAGAATGGTATGTAGTAGATAGATTATGATGCAGTGCCCCTCCTCTGTTCAAAACTGGTTGATCCAAGTGGACATATATATATATATATATGTCCATATATATATATATATATAAGTGGCCTCTTTCACTCTTCTCTAAAACTACCTGTCCTCCTTGTGCATGACACAATGGCCATTGCGGTTGGTACATCAACAAAGTTAAATCAAAGAGTTCCAAGTTATAATTATATAAAGGGCAGTTTCTTTGCAACCTAAGAAGCTGCAGAAAAAATAATCTGCTTGATGTGGACTTTAGATTTTTGCTTAACCTGACACAGAGCAATCATATTTTCTCTACGTTGGTTTGTCTCTTACATAGGAAGGATATAATAATACTTTCTCACATCAATGTACGGCCAAGCTACACGCTGACAAATCAAAGAAAACAATAAAATGACTAAAGGAACTTTATTTTGAAGATGCTGGTCTTGGACAGTAGGACAAAGACGACAAGTAAATAAATTCAGTAGTTGGTACCACAGTTTTTAAAAACTAATGTAATTACAAAGTCTATCATGTTTACAATATTGTTCATTTTTGTTGCACACAAAACCAGAGTGTGAGGGAGGGGATGGGGACATTGCATAGAACACAGAACTGTAATTTGTTTGCATCGACAGACCACTGTATTAATGCTATGTAGCATTTGTGATGGAGATGTCATTAATTTAAAAGTATGAACAGACATGTTGAAGTTGTAATAAAATACAGTGACACATTATCCATAATCAGCTTGAGAGCTTTAGTCTTTTGTCACATATAAAAGAGGGAAAATGTCTGTCGCCATTAAGTTTCTCCTGTGTCCTTACTCAAGTAAATACATTATTAGATATCTTTGCCCTCTATGAAAACATCCAACTTAGAAAACATACTGAAACATACTGTGGTGTTTTGTAGGACAGTGACCACAGAGAAAGAAAGACATCGAATGCTGTTTTTAAAAATGTCTTTCCTTATATTATAGGGAACGTTCAAAGAATCCAGTGTAACGGAGGATGGAACAGAGAGGAAAAACGAAACGCAGACAGACACCTACCACACTCACAGTGCAGGAGGAGTTGACGGGGCAGAAAGATATATCAAAGTGTACCAAAACCTTTGTCACATCTTCTGCCTTTGTGCATCATCAGCATATACACAGAGAGAAATGGCTCTGTCAGTGTACTGTATGTGGGAAGGGCTTCAGGAGCAACTCACATCTCCAGATACACCAGATTATCCATTCAGCGGAAAAGCCATATGATTGTTCTGAGTGTGGAAAGAACTTTGTTGACAAAAGAAGTGTCAGGAGACACCAGATGACTCATTCAGGGGAAAAGCCATTTCAGTGCTCTCAATGTGGAAAGAGCTTTGGTGACAAAATAAGTGTCAGGAGACACCAGATGACTCATTCAGGAGAAAAGCCATTTCAGTGCTCTCAATGTGGAAAGAGCTTTGGTCGCACAAGCCATCTCAAGAGACACCAGATACTCCATTCAGGGGAAAAGCCATTTCAGTGTTCTCAATGTGGAAAGACCTTTAGTCACAAAAGCAGTCTCAAGATACACCAGATGACTCATTCAGGGGAAAAGCCACATTTTTGTTCTCACTGTGGAAAGAGCTTTCGTTCCAAAAGCCATCTCAAGACACACCAGATAATCCATTTAGAGGAAAAGCCATTTCAGTGTTCTCAATGTGGAAAGAGATTTGGTCAGAAAGCCACCCTCAAGACACACCAGATAATCCATTTAGAGGAAAAGCCATTTCAGTGTTCTCAATGTGGAAAGAGATTTGGTCAGAAAGCCACTCTCAAGATACACCAGAAGAGTCATTCAGAGGAAAAGCCATATTTTTGTTCTCACTGCGACAAGAGCTTTCGTCTCAAGAGCTCTCTCAAGACACACCAGATAATCCATTCAGGGGAAAAGCAATTTCAGTGCTCAGACTGTGGAAAGAGCTTTGGTCAGAAAGGCAACCTCAAGACACATCAGATACTCCATTCAGGGGAAAAGCCATTTCAGTGTTCTCAATGTGGAAAGAGCTTTAGTCGAAAAGACCATCTCAAGACACACCAGAAGATCCATTTAGGGGAATAGCCATTTTGGTGTTCTCACTGTGGAAAGAGCTTTAATCACAAATGCCATCTCAAGATACACCAGATGACTCATTCAGGGAAGAAGCCATTTCAGTGTTCTCAATGTGGAAAGAGTTTTGGTGTCAAGGGGAATCTTAATAAACACCAGAAGATTCACACAAGGGAAAAATCATAGCAATTTTCTCAGTGTGGAAAGGCGTGTAATGAAAAGATTTCAGTTAAACAACACCAAAGAATTCATACTGGGAAAACATCATGGCAGTGTTTTCAATGTGGACAGATATTTAATGAAATTGGTGATCTCAAACGACCCCAGAGGGGGCATACTGGGGAAAGCCCACATTAGTGTTCTCACTGTGGAGAGAGTTGCAATGAAATTAGTGACCACAGGAGACCTGAGAATTCAGACTGAAAAATAGTCATGTCAGTGTTCTGTGTAGAGGAGCTTGGCAAAATGATCGAAGAATTGAATGTAGTTGTTTCAATTTTGCATCCATACAATTACCAGAATAAAGTAGCATTTTACATGTGTCTGAATTAGTCTTATGTGTACCATATTTGATTGCAGTACCCACTTTATACATTCATTATCATATCAGCTCTGAATTGGATTATTCCATGATGACCGCCTCAGTAAAGCTTTCTACATGACACAGAAAATTCTTGTTTTCTATTCTCTAAATATACTGTAATGTCTAAGTTGTAAAAACAAAGGATATAATATTAAGTTCACATACCAACAGGGCCAACTACATTCAAAATAATAATAAGAAACTTTATTTTATTGGTGGTAAAAACAATAATAAAAGCATGGTGGCATCTCAGTCCTTCATATTTGCGCTAGTTAATTCTGATTGTTAAAAAATTATATATTTTTTAATTATTTTATGTTGTTGGTGGTGAAATGCCTATTTTAAGTGGGTGGGTGGTGCCTCAAGAAAAGAACACAACTGAACAAAGTGAAATAACTAAAGAAACACCGATGTGATTTAGAGCTCCCCAGTACCTTGCTTTGTGCTTCTGACATTTCTACATTACATTTTTTACATCACATAATTTCTACATATAATTTAGCAGATGCTTTTGAATGATTGACAGTTTACTTACTACAATAACAATCTCCCTGCAGCAACTTGGGGTTATGTGCCATACCTAAAGGAGAAATTGGGTGTAAAATGAAAATTGGCATGTTAAAACATCATCCCGAGTTGGTATGTTTGCTGTGGAGCAAAATTGAACTAGCCTGTTGCATTTAGAGCTTCACTATTTTTTACAGTTTGACCCAGAAGGCTAACAATGAAAGTGCTAAGCGCCCTTATTGGAAGCATGAAGATTACGCTGTTTTTAAACCATGAAAAACAGCTCGTAGAAACTCCACACTTCATCTGTAGTATAACTAATTGCCTGCCATTCAAAACAAGGCATTGAGAAAGAAAAATCCTGTTGGTTTAAACTTTACAGTACAGTTGTACACTACAAAGTTGATTTGTTTTCTGTACATTTTTGTATTTGTTTTATTTGCTTTGCATTGTTGTATTTCCTTTTCAAAGCAGCACTGCAGTCTAAAATATCATCAGAACGGCATTTGACAGTGAAGGAGGACCGAAAAGAAGAAGAATACATGATTTTCTATGATATGTTCTGCTTGTCAATCACACAGTGCATGAAAAGTTAAAATTGGAACAAGACTTTAGAACTGAAATTAATCATGTGTTTCCTGAAACAATGAAACAACTATGCAGCAAAAGAGGCATCTATCTTACTACCATTATTACTGTTAATAAGGTGGGTAAAAACAAAAATCACAGGGGATTATGGGAAGGGATTACTTGCAAGGCCAGGATTGACACGTCTAATGGTCGACACAGGATATGCAGGGTGGGAGTGGGGTGGAAGTGTGAAGTGAAAGTCGAGCAGGAATTGGTGAGGGGGTATTGGTGATGTTTAAAAGCCTGCATTTTCCCGATATAATAATATTTTCTTTCAATGTACGGCCAAGCTACAAGCTGACAAATAAAAAAAAACAATAAAATCACTGAAGGAACTTTATTTTCATGGTGGTAAATACAACGCCTGAAGCATGATAGCATCACTGTTCTAGATGCTTGGTACAGTCAATTCTGATTATAAAAAATCAGTTTTGGTTTTGTATGGTTGGTGGTAAAATGTCTTGCTCAGTGACAATACTGTACTTCTTTGATGAATCACCTTAAGTAGAGAACACAACTAAAACAAGAGACATAACTAAAGAGAAAGTGGTGCATTAAGGGGTTGCCAGTTCTTTGCTTTGTGCTTCTGATATTTGTACATTACAGTACATGTCATGACACTGTGATCCAGAGTCACTAAAAGTGGACTATAATACAGAGACAGCCTCCTTGGAGAAACTTGGGGTTACGTGTCATGTTTAGGGGGACAGTAGTGCAAGATCAAACACAACCAAACTTTTCTCGGTTGTTGTCCCCCAGTTGTGGAACAATCTACCAGTCCCTACAAGAGCAGTAACACCCCTCTCGATCTTCAAAAAGCTTGTGAAGCTTGTGAATTCTACTAACCATATCTTTACATAGGTACCTTCGATGTTTTCTACATATCTGTTTGCTGTTATGTCCTCCTTTTGTAAGTCGCTTTGGATAAAAGCGTCTGCTAAGTGTAATGTAATGTAATGTACTGTAACCACACATGGTTTGACTTTTGCAAGCCCTTTTTGCTGACCACCAGCGTCCCACCACCACATTTTTATCACAGCCCTGGTACTTGGCTGAGAACTGTAATTTGTTTGTTTGCATGGGCAGACCACTGTAATAATGCTATACAGTATAATACTTCTGATACAGACCTCATAAAATAAAGAAGAATCCACTTTACCTGACCAGGGGTATCCTACACCCAATTCCCAGACCCCCCATGGCTGTGCCCACCTGAGCACCATCAGACGTGTGAACGATGTCCATAAACATGGAATGTTTTCCCATGGTCCTTTGCTGAACTAGTTTACATACCTAAAGCTCTTGAAGGTGATTGGACAGTGTTGAACTAAGGAGGCTAATGAGTCATGATATTAACACCACAGAGTGGAGTCAGATTGCTGAACTCATGCTAGAAGGAGTGAGGAATATAGTCTAGAAGAATACCATATTGAATTTAATAGTATAATTGTATACTGTGGTTGTTACATTTACTTGTTAAAATACTTTAATTTAACCAAATTACTTTGCAATAACATAGATGTTATCTACATAATATTCCTCTTAAGAACAACTTGGTTGTGTCTGTTTTACAAACCAGAAGTACAGCCTAAAATGTCATCACAACTGTTCATGTCGGTGAAAAAGGAGACAAAAGAAGAAGAATTTGATGACTTCCTACACTGTTATCTACTTGCAAATCAAACAGTGGATGAAAAGCCTCAACTGGAACATGACTTTAAAACGGAAATTAATAGATCACCAGCTGTTACCGACCACAAGTTTGTATTACCTATGCTTGTTAAAGACGAAATAAAACAAGAAGAAGAATCTGGAGGAAAAGAGGCTGGTCTAGGAGAGTATGGTAAAGATGACTCTTCTGCAACAAGTAAGTAAATTGACTAGGTATCATAAATCTGAAAAACTAATTTAACTGCAAAGTCTATCAAATGTTTACCAAGAGATTAGTTTAATTATTGATTTTAAACTTTGTTTCAATTTTGTTTAGCACAAAACCTGTCTGTGAAGGAGGGCACAGGGACACTATAAAACAGAAATGTTATTTTCAGTATTTACTTATTTTGGAAATCTGGGTGTCTGCCATCACCTCTCTAAATGTATGTTTATCTCTGTTTTACAAAGCAGAACTACAGCCTAAAATGTCAGCACAACTGCTTGTGTCAGTGAAAAAGGAGACAAAAGAAGAAGAATTTGATGACTTCCTGCACTGTTATCTACTTGTAAATCAAACAGTGGATGAAAAGCCTCAACTGGACCAAGACTTTAGAACAGAAATTATTACATCACCAGCTGTCACTGACCACGATTTTGTATTACCTATGGATGTTAAAGAAGAAGACTCTGGAGAAAAAGAGACTGGTCTACCACAGTGTGGTAAAGATGACTCTTCTCCAACAAGTAAGTAAATTCAGTAGTTGGTACCACAATTTTTAAAAAGTAAATTAATTACAAAGTCTATCATGTTTACCAAAGCTTAGTTTCATTACTGCTTTTAAATATTGTTCATTTGTTGCACACAAAACCAGAGTGTGAGGGAGGGGATGGGGACATTGCATAGAACACAGAACTGTAATTTGTTTGTTTGCATCGACAGAACACTGTAATAATGCTATGTAGAATTTGTGATGCAGATGTCATTAAACCAAGACTGATTTTACTGACAGAGGTACAACACACTTTCTGATAAATTACAAACACTTGCAAAACGTTGAGTGTTTTATACAGAATTTAAAAGTATGAACAGACATGTTGAAGTTGAAATAAAATACAGTGACACATTATCCATAATCAGCTTGAGAGCTTTAGTCTTTTGTCACATATAAAAGAGGGAAAATGCCTGTCGCCATTAAGTTTCTCCTGTGTCCTTACTCAAGTAAATACATCATTAGATATCTTTGCCCTCTATGAAAACATCCAACTTAGAAAACATACTGAAACATACTGTGGTGTTTTGTAGGACAGTGACCACAGAGAAGGAAAAAGACATTGAATGCTGTTTTTAAAAATGTCTTTCCTTATATTATAGGGAACGTTCAAAGGATCCAGTGTAACGGAGGACGGAACAGAGAGGAAAAACGAAACACAGACAGTCACCTACCACACTCACAGTGCAGGAGGAGTTCACGGGGCAGAAAGATATATCAATGCGCTGAGTGTACCGAAACCTTTGTCACATCTTCTGCCTTTGTGCATCATCAGCATATGCACAGAGAGAAATGGCTCTGTCAGTGTACTGTATGCGGGAAGGGCTTCAGGAGCAACTCACATCTCCAGATACACCAGATGATCCATTCAGCGGAAAAGCCATATGATTGTTCTGAGTGTGGAAAGAACTTTGTTGACAAAAGAAGTGTCAGGAGACACCAGATGACTCATTCAGGGGAAAAGCCATTTCAGTGCTCTCAATGTGGAAAGAGCTTTGGTGACAAAATAAGTGTCAGGAGACACCAGATGACTCATTCAGGAGAAAAGCCATTTCAGTGCTCTCAATGTGGAAAGAGCTTTGGTCGCACAAGCCATCTCAAGAGACACCAGATACTCCATTCAGGGGAAAAGCCATTTCAGTGTTCTCAATGTGGAAAGACCTTTAGTCACAAAAGCAGTCTCAAGATACACCAGATGACTCATTCAGGGGAAAAGCCACATTTTTGTTCTCACTGTGGAAAGAGCTTTCGTTCCAAAAGCCATCTCAAGACACACCAGATAATCCATTTAGAGGAAAAGCCATTTCAGTGTTCTCAATGTGGAAAGAGATTTGGTCAGAAAGCCACCCTCAAGATACACCAGAAGAGTCATTCAGAGGAAAAGCCATATTTTTGTTCTCACTGCGACAAGAGCTTTCGTCTCAAGAGCTCTCTCAAGACACACCAGATAATCCATTCAGGGGAAAAGCAATTTCAGTGCTCAGACTGTGGAAAGA
Source organism: Coilia nasus (assembly GCA_027475355.1). NCBI lineage: Eukaryota > Metazoa > Chordata > Actinopteri > Clupeiformes > Engraulidae > Coilia > Coilia nasus. Next base: position 17,207,111 of record CM050208.1, read on the forward strand.
GCTTTGGTCAGAAAGGCAACCTCAAGACACATCAGATACTCCATTCAGGGGAAAAGCCATTTCAGTGTTCTCAATGTGGAAAGAGCTTTAGTCGAAAAGACCATCTCAAGACACACCAGAAGATCCATTTAGGGGAATAGCCATTTTGGTGTTCTCACTGTGGAAAGAGCTTTAATCACAAATGCCATCTCAAGATACACCAGATGACTCATTCAGGGAAGAAGCCATTTCAGTGTTCTCAATGTGGAAAGAGTTTTGGTGTCAAGGGGAATCTTAATAAACACCAGAAGATTCACACAAGGGAAAAATCATAGCAATTTTCTCAGTGTGGAAAGGCGTGTAATGAAAAGATTTCAGTTAAACAACACCAAAGAATTCATACTGGGAAAACATCATGGCAATGTTTTCAATGTGGACAGATATTTAATGAAATTGGTGATCTCAAACGACCCCAGAGGGGGCATACTGGGGAAAACCCACATTAGTGTTCTCACTGTGGAGAGAGTTGCAATGAAATTAGAGACCACAGGAGACCTGAGAATTCAGACTGAAAAATAGTCATGTCAGTGTTCTGTGTAGAGGAGCTTGACAAAATGATCGAAGAATTGAATGTAGTTGTTTCAATTTTGCATCCATACAATTACCAGAATAAAGTAGCATTTTACATGTGTCTGAATTAGTCTTATGTGTACCATAATTGATTGCAGTACCCACTTTATACATTCATTATCATATCAGCTCTGAATTGGATTATTCCATGATGACCGCCTCAATAAAGCTTTCTACATGACACAGAAAATTCTTGTTTTCTATTCTCTAAATATACTGTAATGTCTAAGTTGTAAAAACAAAGGATATAATATTAAGTTCACATACCAACAGGGCCAACTACATTCAAAATAATAATAAGAAACTTTATTTTATTGGTGGTAAAAACAATAATAAAAGCATGGTGGCATGTCAGTCCTTCATATTTGCGCTAGTTAATTCTGATTGTTAAAAAAATTATATATTTTTTAATTATTTTATGTTGTTGGTGGTGAAATGCCTATTTTAAGTGGGTGGGTGGTGCCTCAAGAAAAGAACACAACTGAACAAAGTGAAATAACTGAAGAAACACCGATGTGATTTAGAGCTCCCCAGTACCTTGCTTTGTGCTTCTGACATTTCTACATTACATTTTTTACATCACATAATTTCTACATATAATTTAACAGATGCTTTTGAATGATTGACAGTTTACTTACTACAATAACAATCTCCCTGCAGCAACTTGGGGTTATGTGCCATACCTAAAGGAGAAATTGGGTGTAAAATGAAAATTGGCATGTTAAAACATCATCCCGAGTTGGTATGTTTGCTGTGGAGCAAAATTGAACTAGCCTGTTGCATTTAGAGCTTCACTATTTTTTACTGTTTGACCCAGAAGGCTAACAATGAAAGTGCTAAGCGCCCTTATTGGAAGCATGAAGATTACGCTGTTTTTAAACCATGAAAAACAGCTCGTAGAAACTCCACACTTCATCTGTAGTATAACTAATTGCCTGCCATTCAAAACAAGGCATTGAGAAAGAAAAATCCTGTTGGTTTAAACTTTACAGTACAGTTGTACACTACAAAGTTGATTTGTTTTCTGTACATTTTTGTATTTGTTTTATTTGCTTTGCATTGTTGTATTTCCTTTTCAAAGCAGCACTGCAGTCTAAAATATCATCAGAACGGCATTTGACAGTGAAGGAGGACCGAAAAGAAGAAGAATACATGATTTTCTATGATATGTTCTGCTTGTCAATCACACAGTGCATGAAAAGTTAAAATTGGAACAAGGCTTTAGAACTGAAATTAATCATGTGTTTCCTGAAACAATGAAACAACTATGCAGCAAAAGAGGCATCTATCTTACTACCATTATTACTGTTAATAAGGTGGGTAAAAACAAAAATCACAGGGGATTATGGGAAGGGATTCCTTGCAAGGCCAGGATTGACACGTCTAATGGTCGACACAGGATATGCAGGGTGGGGGTGGGGTGGAAGTGCGAAGTGAAAGTTGAGCAGGAATTGGTGAGGGGGTATTGGTGATGATTTAACGTCTGCATTTTCCTGATATAATAATACTTTCTTTCAATGTACGGCCAAGCTACAAGCTGACAAATAAAACAAAAAAAACAATAAAATGACTGAAGGAACTTTATTTTCATGGTGGTAAATACAACGCCTGAAGCATGATAGCATCACTGTTCTACATACTTGGTACAGTCAATTCTGATTATAAAAAATCAGTTTTGGTTTTGTATGGTTGGTGGTAAAATGTCTTCCTCAGTGAGAATACTGCACTTCTTTGATGAATCACCTTAAGTAGAGAACACAACTAAAACAAGAGACATAACTAAAGAGAAAGTGGTGCATTAAGGGGTTGCCAGTTCTTTGCTTTGTGCTTCTGATGTTTGTACATTACAGTACATGTCATGACACTCTGATCCAGAGTCACTAAAAGTGGACTCTCTACAGAGACAGCCTCCTTGGAGAAACTTGGGGTTACGTGTCATGTTTAGGGGGACAGTAGTGCAAGATTAAACATAACCAAACTTTTCTCGGTTGTTGTCCCCCAGTTGTGGAACAATCTACCAGTCCCTACAAGAGCAGTAACACCCCTCTCGATCTTCAAAAAGCTTGTGAAGCTTGTGAATTCTACTAACCATATCTTTACATAGGTACCTTCGATGTTTTCTACATATCTGTTTGCTGTTATGTCCTCCTTTTGTAAGTCGCTTTGGATAAAAGCGTCTGCTAAGTGTAATGTAATGTAATGTACTGTAACCACACATGGTTTGACTTTTGCAAGCCCTTTTTGCTGACCACCAGCGTCCCACCACCACATTTTTATCACAGCCCTGGTACTTGGCTGAGAACTGTAATTTGTTTGTTTGCATGGGCAGACCACTGTAATAATGCTATATAATACTTCTGATACAGACCTCATGAAATAAAGAAGAATCCACTTTACCTGACCAGGGGTATCCTACACCCAACTCCCAGACCCCCCATGGCTGTGCCCACCTGAGCACCATCAGACGTGTGAACGATGTCCATAAACATGGAATGTTTTCCCATGGTCCTTTGCTGAACTAGTTTACATACCTAAAGCTCTTGAAGGTGATTGGACAGTGTTGAACTAAGGAGGCTAATGAGTCATGATATTAACACCACAGAGTGGAGTCAGATTGCTGAACTCATGCTAGAAGGAGTGAGGAATATAGTCTAGAAGAATACCATAATAGTATATTACCATATAGTATAGTACCATATTGAATTTAATAGTATAATTGTATACTGTGGTTGTTACATTTACTTGTTAAAATACTTTAATTTAACCAAATTACTTTGCAATAACATAGATGTTATCTACATAATATTCCTCTTAAGAACAACTTGGTTGTGTCTGTTTTACAAACCAGAAGTACAGCCTAAAATGTCATCACAACTGTTCATGTCAGTGAAAAAGGAGACAAAAGAAGAAGAATTTGATGACTTCCTACACTGTTATCTACTTGCAAATCAAACAGTGGATGAAAAGCCTCAACTGGAACATGACTTTAAAACGGAAATTAATAGATCACCAGCTGTTACCGACCACAATTTTGTATTACCTATGCTTGTTAAAGACGAAATAAAACAAGAAGAAGAATCTGGAGGAAAAGAGGCTGGTCTAGGAGAGTATGGTAAAGATGACTCTTCTGCAACAAGTAAGTAAATTGACTAGTTGGTATCATAAATCTGAAAAACTAATTTAACTGCAAAGTCTATCAAATGTTTACCAAGAGCTTAGTTTAATTATTGCTTTTAAACTTTGTTTCAATTTTGTTTAGCACAAAACCTGACTGTGAAGGAGGGGACAGGGACACTATAAAACAGAAATTTTATTTTCAGTATTTACTTATTTTGGAAATCTGGGTGTCTGCCATCACCTCTCTAAATGTATGTTTATCTCTGTTTTACAAAGCAGAACTACAGCCTAAAATGTCATCACAACTGCTTGTGTCAGTGAAAAAGGAGACAAAAGAAGAGGAATTTGATGACTTCCTGCACTGTTATCTACTTGTAAATCAAACAGTGGATGAAAAGCCCCAACTGGACCAAGACTTTACAACAGAAATTAATACTTCAACAGCTGTCACTGACCACGATTTTGTATTACCTATGGATGTTAAAGAAGAAGACTCTGGTAAAAAAGAGACTGGTCTACCACAGTGTGGTGAAGATGACTCTTCTCCAACAAGTAAGTAAATTCAGTAGTTGGTACCACAATTTTTAAAAAGTAATTTAATTACAAAGTCTATCGTGTTTACCAAAGCTTAGTTTCATTACTGCTTTTAAATATTGTTCATTTGTTGCACACAAAACCAGAGTGTGAGGGAGGGGATGGGGACATTGCATAGAACACAGAACTGTAATTTGTTTGTTTGCATCGACAGAACACTGTAATAATGCTATGTAGCATTTGTGATGCAGATGTCATTAAACCAAGACTGATTTTACTGACAGAGGTACAACACACTTTCTGATAAATTACAAAGACTTGCAAAACGTTGAGTGTTTTATACAGAATTTAAAAGTATGAACAGACATGTTGAAGTTTAAATAAAATACAGTGACACATTATCCAGCTTGAGAGCTTTAGTCTTTTGTCACATATAAAAGAGGGAAAATGTCTGTCGCCATTAAGTTTCTCCTGTGTCCTTACTCAAGTAAATACATCATTAGATATCTTTGCCCTCTATGAAAACATCCAACTTAGAAAACATACTGAAACATACTGTGGTGTTTTGTAGGACAGTGACACCAGAGAAGGAAAAAGACATTGAATGCTGTTTTTAAAAATGTCTTTCCTTATATTATAGGGAACGTTCAAAGGATCCAGTGTAACGGAGGACAGAACAGAGAGGAAAAACGAAACACAGACAGTCACCTACCACACTCACAGTGCAGGAGGAGTTCACGGGGCAGAAAGATATATCAATGCGCTGAGTGTACCGAAACCTTTGTCACATCTTCTGCCTTTGTGCATCATCAGCATATGCACAGAGAGAAATGGCTCTGTCAGTGTACTGTATGTGGGAAGGGCTTCAGGAGCAACTCACATCTCCAGATACACCAGATGATCCATTCAGTGGAAAAGCCATATCATTGTTCTGAGTGTGGAAAGAACTTTGTTGACAAAAGAAGTGTCAGGAGACACCAGATGACTCATTCAGGGGAAAAGCCATTTCAGTGCTCTCAATGTGGAAAGAGCTTTGCTGACAAAATAAGTGTCAGGAGACACCAGATGACTCATTCAGGGGAAAAGCCATTTCAGTGTTCTCACTGTGGAAAGAGCTTTGGTCGCACAAGCCACCTCAAGAGACACCAGATACTCCATTCAGGAGAAAAGCCATTTCAGTGTTCTCAATGTGGAAAGACCTTTAGTCACAAAAGCAGTCTCAAGATACACCAGATGACTCATTCAGGGGAAAAGCCACATTTTTGTTCTCACTGTGGAAAGAGCTTTCGTTCCAAAAGCCATCTCAAGACACACCAGGTAATCCATTCAGGGGAAAAGCAATTTCAGTGCTCTGACTGTGGAAAGAGCTTTGGTCAGAAAGCCAACCTCAAGACACATCAGATACTCCATTTAGGGGAAAAGCAATTTCAGTGCTCTGACTATGGAAAGAGCTTTGGTCAGAAAGCCAACCTCAAGATACACCAGAAGAGTCATTCAGAGGAAAAGCCATATTTTTGTTCTCACTGCGACAAGAGCTTTCGTCTCAAGAGCTCTCTCAAGACACACCAGATAATCCATTCTGGGGAAAAGCAATTTCAGTGCCCCGACTGTGGAAAGAGCTTTGGTCAGAAAAGCAACCTCAAGACACATCAGATACTCCATTCAGGGGAAAAGCCATTTCAGTGTTCTCAATGTGGAAAGAGCTTTAGTCGCAAAAGCCATCTCAAGTCACACCAGATACTCCATTCAGGGGAAAAGCCATTTCAGTGTTCTCAATGTGGAAAGAGCTTTAGTCGCAAAAGCCATCTCAAGACACACCAGAAGATCCATTTAGGGGAATAGCCATTTCAGTGTTCTCACTGTGGAAAGAGCTTTAATCACAAATGCCATCTCAAGATACACCAGATGACTCATTCAGGGAAGAAGCCATTTCAGTGTTCTCAATGTGGAAAGAGTTTTGGTGTCAAGGGGAATCTTAATAAACACCAGAAGATTTACACAAGGGAAAAATCATAACAATGTTCTCGGTGTGGAAAGGAGTGTAATGAAAAGACTTCAGTTAAACAACACCAAAGAATTCATACTGGGGAAACAGCATGGCAGTGTTTTCAATGTGGACAGATATTTCATGAAATTGGTGATCTCAAATGACACCAGAGGGGTCATACTGGGGAAAGCCCACATTAGTGTTCTCACTGTGGAGAGAGTTGCAATGAAATTAGTGACCACAGGAGACCTGAGAATTCATACTGAAAAATAGTCATGTCAGTGTTCTGTGTAGAGGAGCTTGACAAAATGATCGAAGAATTGAATGTAGTTGTTTCAATTTTGCATCCATACAATTAACAGAATAAAGTAGCATTTTACATGTGTCTGAATTAGTTTTATGTGTACAATATTTGATTTCAGTACCCACTTTATACATTCATTATCATATCAGCTCTGAATTGGATTATTCCATGATGATGACCGCCTCAGTAAAGCTTTCTACATGACACAGAAAATTCTCGTTGTCTATTCTCTAAATATACTGTAATGTCTAAGTTGTAAAAACAAAGGATATAATATCAAGTTCACATACCAACAGGGCCAAGTACATTCAAAATAATAAGAAGAAACTTTATTTTATTGGTGGTAAAACAATAATAGAAGCATGGTGGCATCTCAGTCCTTCATATTTGCTCTAGTTAATTCTGATTGTTAAAAATAATTTCTTATTTTTATTATTTTATGTTGTTGGTGGTGAAATGCCTATTTTAAGTGGGTGGGTGATGCCTCAAGAAAAGAACACAACTGAAAAAGTGAAATAATGAAAGAAATACTGATGTGATTTAGAGCTCCCCCGTACCTTGTTTTGTACTTCTGACATTTCTATCACATAATTTCTACATATATTACATCGTTTAGCAGATGCTTTTGAATGATCGACAGGTTTTGGGTGTAAAATGAAAATTGGCATTTTAAATCATCATCCCGAGTTGGTATGTTTGCTGTGGAGCAAAACTGAACTAGCCTGTTGCATTTAGAACTTCACTATTTTTTTACTGTTTGACCCAGAAGGCTAACAATGGAAGTGCTTGGCACCCTTATTGGAAGCATGAACATTACACTGTTTTTAAACCATGAAAAACAGCTTGTGGAAACTCCACACTTCATCTGTAGTATAACAAATGCCCCGTCATTCAAAACAAGGCATTGAGAACTTTGTAAGTGTGCACAACGTTTATTAAGAAAACAGTTCTTGCATGCAGTAGTTTGCAGTTGTTTGTGAATGGATAGATTTCACTGAAGGATTCAACTCGATGTCCCACCCCCCTGCCTAAGCCCACCTGAGCATCATCAGATGAATGGTGAATGGTGTCAAAACAGGCATCTATCTTACTACTATTATTACTGTTAATAAGGTGGGGTGAAAACAAAAATCACAGGGGATTATGGGAAGGGATTCCTTGCAAGGCCAGGATTGACACGTCTAATGGTCGACACAGGATTTGCAGGGTGGGGGTGGGGTGGAAGTGTGAAGTGAAAGTCGAGCAGGAATTGGTGAGGGGGAGGCTGTATTTTTCTTTAAGGCTTTTCATACCATAAGGTTGTGTGTGCCTTAATATGTGCATACATTTGTGCCTGTGTGTAAGTTTACATATATGTATGAAATCCCATATGACCACATTGGGTTTTGAATAATATTTTTTTATATATATAATAAAGTAAAGGTAATAAGAAATCAATGAGGTAGAGAAGTGTCGTGATAAGGTAGGTAGCTCAAGTAGATAGATTACATTGTCCCAGTAAAATTGACCAATGTTATAGAAGAGTCCTTTACTGCAATAGTTATCAGGGTAGTGCAGTATATTGCTGTCCATAGTAGTATAGTAGTCCCACCAGGGACAGCATATGAGTGTGTGTGTGTGTGTGTGTATGTGTGTGTGTGTGTGTGTGTGTGTGTGTGTGTGTGTGTGTGTGTGTGTGTGTGTGTGTGTGGGCTCAAGCACCCCGGTCCATGATGCTCAGCTCCTTCTATGTGCTGTTATACAGCTTTATGGCCCTGGGGACAAATGACCTCCGCAGCCTGTCTGTCCTGCAGGAGAGGGACCGGAGTCTGTCGCTGATCAAACTCCTCTGATTGATGATGATGATCTGTAGGGGGTGGCGGTCATTGTCCAGTATGAAGTGCAGCCTGCTCAGGGTCCTCCTCTCAGCTATTGTAGTTAGAGACTCCAGCTCTATGCCCACCACAGACCCCGCTTTCCTCAACAGTCTGTCCAGACGCCCATTATCTATTTTCCTAGTGCTGCCACCCCAGCATACCACAGCATAGAAGAGCACACTGAACAAGACTTTCGAACTGAAATGAATCTTGCGTTTCCTGAAACAATTAAACAACTATGCAGCAAACCAGCATCTATCTTACTACTATTATTACTGTTAATAAGGCAGGATGAAAACAAAAATCACAAGGGATTATGGGAAGGGATTCCTGCAAGGCCAGGATTGACACGTCTAATGGTCGACACAGGATATGCTGGGTGGGGGTGGGGGTGGAAGTGCGAAGTGAATGTCGAGCAGGAATAGGTGAGGGGTGATGTTTTAAACTTTAAAATTTAAAGCCTGCGTTTTTCTTTAAGGCTTTTCATACCATATGGTTCTGTGTGCCTTAATATGTGCATGCATTTGTGCCTGTGTGTATGTTTACATATATGTATGAAATCCCATATGACTCGCGGTGCACCCAAATATTTGCAACCACATTGGGTTTTGAATAAAAAATAAAGTAGGATAATAGTAGAACTTTATTTTGACGTCACTTTAATAGTGCTGGGAAAAGGGAACAATTAAATTGATTGTTATGTTCTGTACATACCTCTGAGTGAGGTAAGTAGTATAATAGTAGACGGAACCTTTGGCGTTGCTGTCGTGATCCTCCGGTTGCCTATCGCGAAGCAGCTTCCTGTCTTCGGTCAAAAGCAATCTGGAGAATGACATGAGTGCAACTGTTTCTTGTCTACTTGTATATTTCCAGGTCAGTACTGGGTTAAAAGTTACCACTGATGCAAGCCTTAAGCTTCGTATTATGTATTAATCAACAGCGATGTTATGATGATTTAATGCTCATAAAGTTAACTGAACCGCTGTAAAGCGGCGCTGCAGGTAGACTAGCGCGAGCCCACGTGACTCCCAGGAGAGTTTGTGAAGATGCACCGTAACGAGATACATGAAGTAAAAAAAGTACAATAACATAGAGCGTTCTAAATGAATTTGTACACAGTCTTGTTTTTCTAAATACAGTCTTGTTCAGTGCTGGATGATGTGATGGTTGATGAATGAAAGTCCCTATTGTTAATTTGTTTACGTGAATATATGGTTCTATATTCATATGTTTTATACATTCAAATGTGCTATGTCCCTTTTTGAATAAACTGTATACATTTAGACCAAATTGGTTTATTTGAGTAATTCTGTGTTAAGTAAAATGTGAGTGCAGTGTTAGAAAAGGGTGCGATGTTTATGTTGTAAGGCCATTAGGAAGAGCTAAAGATTGTAATTCTGATTGTAAAAAACAGTTTTGGTTTTGATATGGTTGGTGAAAAAATATCTTGCTTAGTGAGTGGTTATACTGCACGTCTTTGATGAAGCACCTTAAGTAGAGAACATAACTAAAACAAGAGACATAACTAAAGAGACAGTGGTGCATTAGGAGGTTCCCAGTTCTTTGCCTTGTGCTTCTTTGCAAGCCCTTATTGCTGATGACCAGTGCCCCACCACCACGATTTTATCACAGCCCTGGTACTTGACTGAGAGAACTGTAATTTGTTTGTTTGCATGGACAGACCACTGTAATAATGCTATGTAACAGTTGTGATACAGACCTCATAAAATCAAGATTGATTTTACTGACAGTTTCAACATCATTTTGTTTTGTTTATCCACTTTACCTAGCCAGGGGTATCCTACACCCAATTCACCCACCACAACGACTCTCACTCCAATTCACACCTTGACGAGTGAGTCATGTGACCCATTGTCATGGAATGAAGGTGTGGTCTACAACTCCACCTCCAGTGATCCAGAGATATAACTCCTGGTTTCCCCATCATCAGACCAGAACTGAGAAAGCCCTTTTGGATAAAAGGTGAAACATCTTCAAGCTCCAAAAAGAAGTACAGTTGCTTACAACTTAAATACAACGTAACAACTTTAATATAGTTAACTACAGTCTAAAATGTCATCACAACTGCTCATGTCAGTGAAAAACGAGGAAGAATTTGATGACTTCCTACACAGTTATCTACTTGCAAATCAAACAGTGGATGAAAAGCCTCAACTGGAACAAGACTTAAGAACTGAAAATAATATATCACCAGCTGTCACCGACCACGGTTTTGTATTACCTATGGACATTAAAGAAGAAGAAAACGAACAAGAAGAAGAACCTGAAGAAGAACCTGAAGAAAAAGAGTCTGGTCTAGGAGAGTATGGCAAAGATGACTCTTCTGCAACAAGTAAGTAAATTGACTTGTTGGCATCATAAATCTCAGAACAAAATGTGCAAATCTAACACTTGAACTTTGTTTCACTTTTGTTTCACACAAAATCTGAGTGCGAGGAAGGGGGCAGGGACACTGTATAAAACAGGAATGTTTTTTTCAGACTGTATTTATTTAGGAAATCTGGGTGTCTCTCATGACCTCTGTAACTGTGTGTTAATCTGTTTATTTACATATTTAGTCAATTCTTGAGCAATTTTGTGATAAATGGTAAAAGTATGTATGTAAAAGTATGAACAGACATGTTGAAGTTGAAATGAAATACAGCGACACATTATCCAAAGTAACATATATGTGGTTCACACTGAAACACACTGAGGTATGTTTTAGGGCAGTGACCACAGACAAAGAAAAAGACATAGAATGTTGTTTTTTTAAAATGCCTTTCCTTACATTATAGGAGACGTTCAACGGATGCAGTCTAATGGAAGATGGAACACTGTTTATGATTGTTCTCACTGTGGAAAGAGCTTTGGTCACAAAAGCCATCTCCAGATACACCAGAGGATTCATTCAGGGGAAAGGCCATTTGAGTGTTCTCAGTGTGGAAAGAGGTTTAGTCACAAAAGCAATCTCAAGACACACCAGATGATCCATTCAGGGGAAAAGCCATTTCAGTGTTCTCAATGTGGAAAGAGCTTTGCCCACATGGGCAATTTAAAGATACACCAGACTGTTCATTCAGGGGAAAAGCCATTTCAGTGTTCTCACTGTGGAAAGAGCTTTAGTCACAAAAGCCATCTCAAGATACACCAGGTGACTCATTCAGGAGAAAAGCCATTTCAGTGTTCTCAGTGTGGAAAGAGCTTTGCTCACAAGGACAGTCTCAAGACACACCAGGCAATTCATTCAGAGGAAAAGCCATTTCAGTGCACTGATTGTGGAAAGAGCTTTGGTCATCAAAGGAGTCTCAAGATACACCAGATGACTCATTCAAGGGAAAAGCTATTTCAGTGTTCTCAATGTGAAAAGAGCTTTAATCACAAAAGCAATCTCAAGACACACCAGATGACTCACTCAGTGGAAAAGCCATTTCAGTGCTCTCACTGTGGAAAGAGTTTTGGTCTCAAGGGGAATCTCAATAAACACCAGAAGATTCATACAAGGGAAAAATCATAACAATGTTCTCAGTGTGGTAAGGATTGTAATTAAAAGACTTAAGTTAAACAACACAGCATGGCAGTGTTTTCAATGTGGATAGACATTTTGGAATTGTTGGAAATTGGATCTCAAAAGACTCATACTGGGGAAAGCCCACATTAGTGTTCTCATTGTGGATAGTGACCATGGGAGACCTGAGAATTCATAGTGAAAAATAGTCATATCGGTGTTCTGTGTGGAGGAGGGAGCTTGACAAAATTACTGAAGAACTGAATGCAGTTGTTTCATTTTTGCATCCATACAATTAACAGAATAAAGTAGCATTTTACACACATCTATTTGTTTTATGTGTACCATATTTGTTTTAAGTACCCACTTTATAGAAATCTAAGTAATCTGACTTGATTGTGTACTCAACCCTTAACCCTAATTATGTCAGTGAGTTGGCCATTATCATGCACATAGGAACTTGACTGGTAGCCCTGCGCCAAATATCTTGAAGAACTACGATGTATGCTTCCTGACATATACAACCAACTTGGTGTAATTGGTTGAGCATACACCTGACTATAATTCTGCAAAATTCCTAAATTTGTGTGTACCGCTGTGTGTGAACTGATGCTGGTTTGAAGGCACCTGCCTAAATCTCAGTACTGTATCTTTTCAGCCAACCACAATGTTAAAACACACATAAGGCTGAAATGACCTAAGGCATAAGATGGGCATAAGTTGTTTTTTGACAAGTGTTAGGCAGGTGCACACAAAGTGTACACACACAGGGGTGACACAATGTCAGGAAGCATACATCCACTGTGGTAGTTCTTCAAGATGTTGGGTGCAAGCTACCAGCCAAGTTCCTTCAAAACTATATGCAATAGACCTAGAAGAATTGATGCTCTTTTAAAGGCAAAGGATGGTCACACCAAATATTGATTTGATTTAGGTTTCTCTTCTGTTCAGTCAGCATTTTGTTAACTGATGAACATAAATGATTAACACTTCCATTTTTGAAGGCATTCCTAGTTGACAGCATTTTTTCACACCTGCCTAAAACTTTTGCACAGTACTGTACCACTGACAGAGTGATGCAGGACACAAAGCAGAGGGGCCATTAAAAACTCTGAATTTGATTATTCCATTATAATGACCACCTCGGTAAAGTTTTCTCCATGACATGGAAAAATCATATTTACTATACTCTAATTTGTCCAACTGTTATAAAAAAACTGAGACAATATTAGGATCAAACTTCGAATCGTATGATATTTTTTTTTAGCAAGCTGTTATTGCTAGTCACCAGCAACGTTTCAACACCATTTAGTTTACATATCTACTCATGGGGCATCAAACCACGCCCCCACCCCCACCCCATAAGTCCACCTGAGCACCATCAGATGTGTGAATAGTGTTAAATGATTGGTCAGTATAACATACAAACACTAATGGGCAGACAGAAGAGGCACGATATTAAAACCACAGAGTGGAGTGTCTTTACCAAACTCACGCTAGAAGACAAAAGAAATATAGTCTAGTCTAGTCTATTTTAATTTCACAGTGCAATTGTATACCACAAAGTTGACCATTTTGAAAATTCTATACTTAAAGTACACTTTTTCATAGTAACGTAAACACTAAGCTGATCTACCAAGTCTGATTCAAGTGTCAAACTACACTATTGATAGTTGTCTGTACATTTTCTCCTTTAAAGGGGCCATTTAACGGTATTTTCTTTACAAAGCAGAACTGCAGAAGAACGTGATGACTTTTAAAAAAAACTACAATTGGAACAAGACTGTAAAACTGTAATGAATACATCATCAATCTTCAAGTTTTCTTTTCACCTGTGGTCCTTGAAGAACAAGAAGCAGCAGTGGAGGAAAAAAGTGGCTGACCTGAAACTCTGACTTTATTTATTTTGACAGGGACAGTGTACAATGACATTAACCCAGCAGAGAGATGTTTTGTACCAGGTTTTAGCAAACTTTGCTATTTTCCACCTGTAGTCCCTGGGCAGGTAGTGCAATAATATATTGAAATACAGGTACAACGTATAGAATACAGGAAAATGTGCATAAATAAAATAGTACATAAAATAGTACAAATTTATATGTAGAAGTTACTAGTACTAGTTACTATAAACTGTATGACACAGATGGCTCTTCTTCTACAAGTAATGAAATTGACTGGATATCATACATTTCCAAAAATAATAGTATTGCAGATGATTGTATTGCATGTGTTTACAAAAGCTAAGTATAGTTCACCCATAGTTATGCTTGCTGTCTACAAGTACATGTTTGGCGGGCCTTGGTCCAGGGTCCAGGGATGCCTTCATCAGAGAGTGATGTCTGCTTGCACCCCCTATGTTAATACGGGGAATGAGAGTGTAGAGCCACTAATGACACGGGGGAGTCAAGGCAGGCAGGGGGATAATTAGCAATGCTAGTGCGCATGACGTGTGACACAGCAGGAAGTTTCAAATCACCTGAAAGGCTGGAGGCTGGTGAGTTGATTGCTGTCAATCATCCCTATAAGCTCCTGCCAAACTATGCTTAAATAACAACATTTATTGGTTTTACACTTCGTTTCATTTAACAAAATCTGAGTGTAAGGGGACAGGGACATTGTATAGATCAGTAATGTTATTTTCAGGCTTTACGTATTTAGGAAATCTGGGTGTCTGTTATCACCTCTGTTTATCCTCTGTTTATCTTTGTGTTTATATTTAGTCAGTTCTTGAACACTTCACTCAAACTGTAAACAGGCCAGTCTACTAAATGGGTGCCATTTGAGTCTGCAATGTTTTGCTGTTATTGCTGACGACCAGTGTCCCACCATCACATTTTTTATCACAGCCCTGGTACTTGACTGAGAGAACTGTAATTTGTTTATTTGCATGGACAGACCACTGTAACAATGCTATATAACACTTGTGATACAGACTTCATAAAAATAAAGATTGATTTTTACTAAAATTTCCCAAACCTTTAAAGTTCACATATCCACTACATATGGCCAGGAGCATCCTGGGAGGTTAAGGCATGAGGAGCCATGATATTAACACCACAGAGTGGAGTCAGTGTGCTGAACTCATGCTAGAAGAAGCAACAAGAAATGTGGCCGGAATAGCATGAATGCTACAATGCTAACAAGTCCACTTTGGAAAACTGATGATGTGATGTTGTAAAGGTGTGTATAAAATTGAATAGTCTGAACATCCTAAATAGGTGTCTTTGTCAGTTCTCCATACTACATACCAACAAAGATACCAGAGTAGATGCCTAAGAAACCTTACAAAAAAAAACTCTAAAAGGCACTAAAAAAGGTCTTGCGTAGATTTGCAAAGTTGCAAAGTTTTTAATAAGACTCTTTCCAACTCTGAGCTGAAGTGTTTGTCCCACTCCCACCTCCTGACTCTCACTTTCATTTGCCTGGTGAGTCTTCTACTTCTGATGGGATCCTGGTGTGCAGCTGTTTGGCTGTGAGGGCGATGGGTAGGGGGCCAGAAGTGGCAACTGGGGGAGGCTGGGGTGGGGTGGGGGGCTGACAGAGGTGTGAGAAGGGCTGCCACTGTGCCCCTGGAGTCCACTCTCATTAAACTGCATAACATGAATCCAGAAGTGGACTTGAGTGTGTATGTGTGTGTGTGCGCGCGTGCATGCATGTGTGTCTGTGTCTGTGTGTTGGGGAGAGAGAGAGAGAGAGAGATGTAAGGATCAGGCCAGTCAGTAGAAGGTATGAGGTATGTGTCTTGCAGAGAGAGCAAATGAAAAGGACTAGGTCTACAGGCCTACATGAAAAACAAGAAGCACACCAGGTGTTCAGTATGCTGAAGTTAAGCAGGGGCGTCACACACACACACACTTGATCACGCACAATCACACAACCACAGTCACACAACTCCAAATTTCACAATCACACCAGCTTCAGCTGCAAGCATGTAGCAATGAGCTGGTGATTTCCATCCAGTACAGCATGTGGCCCTATAGCTTCTCCTTCACACACACCCACACACACGCACGCACACGTAAAATATACACGTATAAGAGCAAAAAGCACAAACTTAAAGAATTAAATTCACATATGTAATGCAGCCACATTTAAATACACACACCTTCAAGTTAACTTCACTCTACTAACAACCTTTAAAAAACAAAGCACACACACACACACACACACACACACACACACACACACACACACACACACACACACACACTCTTTGTTATACATAGCACAATCACACACAAACGGACATGAGCAAACAATACGTTCTCTAAATGACTGGTTTCCATGTGCACGTCATGCCGTAGTCAAGTCTGTTCATGCCTGGTAGGGAGCATAGACAGGAATATGCTGGTCATGTGTGTTATACGTAAGTCACACCATCACCATTGGGTGTTCTTTTGTCATGCCTCTGTATGTGAGCAGACATACTGTACGTGATGATTCTGTCTCTTTTTCTTAGGTGTAACTCTGCAACCATAACTGAACACTGACACTGCGTTCATCGGCCTTACACACACACACGCACGCATGCACACGCATGCACGCACACCACGCACCGTGCACCGTACACATACACACTGAATCCATCCTTCATCACCGCTCTCATCCTCTATGTCTTTAAATTAACTCAGCAAATGAGGAAGAGAACACAGAAGCACATTTGTGTAAGCCCGGGGTCGTACCACCCCCAACCATAATTCAAACTCGTCCGGAGGCCTCAGCTCCGCCCCCTCACCACATAATACAGACAGCCGGAGCTAAGCTGCTACAGTATTTCTAACAATACAATAAAGTGAAATATTGACCACTCTGAGTAAAGAAGGCCTACCCCTCCTTACAAAAGCCAATTTAACCCACACACCTGGATGGGCGGCTTGCTCTGTAAATACTGTGTCAACATTTAATATGATCCTGCTTGGAGCCTCTTCCTCTGGGGAAGCCAGTATCGATCTAAAGTTCTCCTTCACCTGAAGCCATATGAAGCCTTTCTGGCCTTACTGTAGGAAATGCCATTGCACTAATACCAGCAAAGATATCACTGAAATGAGATTTTTGTTTGTCTGCTCATCCACATGTTTAAGGATCTGTTTCGTACAGCCTTGCTTGCATGATTTCTTTGTGGTGATGTACTAGTAAGCTTGAGGTATCTTTGTGTCTGTGTGTGTGCTTATGCAGATCATTTCTAAATCACAGAAAACAGAAACAGAAAAGAGAAAAACACAGGAAACACCACCCTGTTGTTTGAGCATGCGTGTGTGTGTGTGTGTGTGTGTGTGTGTGCGTGTGCGCATGTGCGTGTGCGTGTGTGTGTATGCATGCACGTGTGTGTGTTTAGCACTACATAGCTGACTCCACCCACCCCCTGCATGAGTTTGTTCAGTTAATTACAATCAGGTCACTGTTACAAAGTACCCCCTACCAGGAGGAACGCTTACTAGAACTCATTTACTCCTACTGCCAATACAGCCTTAAATAGTAACTATATTTTGGTAACATTTTATTTGAATAGTCCACCCACAGAGACTTTACAGATGGTTTCTCTACATTTAATTTAATCTTAGTTTGTTTATTGACTTATCAGCTAATTGACTAATCAAACCCAAGCCTCAATCCCCACATTAACAAGACAGAGTTTCAACAGATGGTTTATTGCTGTAATAGTTTCAGCATTTGGAGACATCTATAAGATCATCCAAATAAAGCAGAAATAAAAATATTTCTTAGACCCACACGTGTGTGTGTGTGTGTGTGTGTGTGTGTGTGTGTGTGTCAGTGTCACTATTAGCATACTCATGAATTTAAAGCATGTTCTTTCATTAGGGAGTACTTAGCACTGATGATCCAGATGAATTCATCCATGGGCACACGTGTGTAATGGAAGTGTGTTTGTGTCTTCTATACTGCACATGTATAAGAGCTTTATGTGTGTGTAGATCTTTGCAATTGTGTGTGTGTGCGCGTGTGTGCGTGCGTTAAGAAAGTGTGTTGAGGTTGTGTGTGTTTCTTTACAAGTAGACCCCAAAGTGCCCTCCCTTGAGTGTTAGCTGCAGTTTGTGGCAGTGGAGTGGATACACATATGTGTGCATTGTTTGTCTGTGTGTGTCCGGATGTTAATACTGTGTTGCTGTATTTTTAGGACTGATTGCAGTTGTTGTTTTTCCAGAAGATTCTGTTACCTTTTACTCTGAAAAAGAGGCGATGCTTGCATGCCTGTTTGAGTGCACACAAACACACAAACACACACACACACACACACACACACACACACACACACACACACACATACACACACACACACACACACACACACACACACACACCACCACCACCACCACCACCACCACCACCAAAGAGCCTTTTCCTAGGTAAATACTTGAGTGGTCAGAGAAGCTAATTTAGTAGAATGCGCTGTTCTCATTCCACTGGCACATCTGAGAGAACATTATGTGTTTGGTTCCGGGGAAAACATCCACTCCATAACTAGAACAGATATGTACAAGCCTGCATGTTATACATCACAGCAGAGGGAGAGGGAGAGGAGATATATATATATATATATATATATATATATAGAGAGAGAGAGAGAGAGAGAGATAACCTTTGTTATGAAAAAAAAATTGATTAATGCTCAGAAAGACAGCAGTGGTCCTACGTTGCTTTCATTAAAGGTGTACTTCCATCGTGTTTTCATTAATTTTGCGGTGTTCTCTAGTATTAATAATTGCCCTGTGCGCTGGTTTTAATGAAAAAAATGTTCTAGTGCTTCTGTTTCAGGCTGTTTGGTGGAGGGGGTGGGGCCGGGAGAACGACACGATTTCACCAGAGGCGTGACACGCTCCCTGCAGCTTCCTTTGCCCCACAGTCAACTTGATAGCAGAGTAAGGTAAAGGGGAAAAGTCAACTTGACAGCGCTAAAACTGCACACAGAATGTCTACGGAGATACAGCCTTATGTGTTTGATCCTGAATCCGAAGAGGAAGGAGAGATGGCACAAGCACAGTCGCTTCCTGACCGTTTGTCAATGAACGTTTCAGAATGGTAATATTTGCATGACAAAACAGTGAAAGTGCCCGGCTAAATGCAGTTCAGTCATTCAACTAGCCTGCTAATCTTATGCAAGTCAGTCACAGGCTAACATCATTTAAAGCCCATTCGGTCAGTTTCTCGATCTACGTCACGCCGAAGGCCCTTTTCGCATTGGGTCGTTTTTCCGCCTATTGTCTTCTTTTGACTGATATAGAAAACGGGGATAGAAAAAACATTTTGATATGCAGCATGCATATGCAATTCGGGGTGACCTATCATATTTCAAAAGAGCAAGTACTAAACGGTTTCTTGTGGAAGTACACCTTTAAAATATGGACTTAAACACACACACACACGCACACACACACACACGTATACTGTCCCGCAGAATGCACAAGGGTGTTCAAGTTCCTTCATACATCATTTTACCCCACTGTATTATTTGGTTTAGGACCCAGTAAAGTAAAAAGATTGTAGTAAGAAAGTAATAACATCTCTTGCCATACTAAACAAATAGTTGTTTCTAATGAACTTGTTCATTTTGGGCAAATATGAATGTACAAATGTACACATTATTTCATTTGTGTGACAAAATGCAAAATGTTGTATTTTGTTACATTGTATTTTATTTCATTTAGGTTTTGACCTTAAAGTTAACAGTTTTAATAAGAAAATAAATGTCTGCAAAAGTAGCTGTAGTTGTACATAATTTTGTTAGTCATGAACACTGACTGAGAAGAGTAATCATGCATTTAGGTTGAAGTGGTGTTCAAATGCAATTGTGTTAAAGCAATGTGGAAGAGAATACTGTTTGGCTCCCACAGTCTATGGCTGGTGCAAAAGTGTAAACATGATTGATAAAAACTGTAAACTGCATAAATTCACAACATAATAAAACTTTCTACAGTGGTTTTCTGCACCCGGTCTTCTGATATTTCAAATTAACGAACCAAATATGGTTTTCACTTTACTAGGTCTTCAAGGTCTTAATTTATGTAAGCCTAGTGGATGGTAAATGATGTACCAATCAGTACTGTACTGCAAGGTTTGCTCACATTACCTCCAAACAAAGCTTCTTTGTACTGGTTTTCTGTGAAATTTAGAATTGACTTTAAAAGTATTTTAATCACTTATTGCATTGCATGGTCAAGTACCCACTTCTGTATGGGAATGTGTCAGGCCTCATGCCCCGCAAAGCAGTTCTACAAGCAAGATGGAGGAGATGTAGGCTTACAGTAATGGCATGCAGGCTTTGGAACAGGCTTTCTTGTGATGGCTAAATTTGTTAGAATTTTTAAATAATGTCTAAAAATCTGTTTTTCTTGAATAGCTGTTACCACAGTAAAGAGATGATTGGATTTTTTGTCCTTTAGATTTTTTTTTTTTTCATTTTATTTATAAGGTTTTTAAAACAAAATATTTTGTAACGATGTAAAGTCTGATTTGTTTACTCTGCAATTATGTAATTTACGTTGTGGATATACATGTGCATGTATAGGGGGGGTTGCACACTGCAGCAGATAAGCTGCTAACCACAAAGCCTCAACAAACACTAACATTCTAAAGTTGACAGTTGGTGAGACCTGGCAGGTGACAGTCATGTTTACATGCATTTAAGTATCCCGAATATGAGGCTTATCCCGGTTTTGATCAAATTCAGGATAAGGTGTTTACATGAGCACAGTAATCAGGTTATTAATATCCCGGTTTACATGAAAAACACTAGTATCCCGATTTCTTGTTACACAGACAATGCTGTCAGAACCTGTATTCGGGATAAGGTGTTTACATGCCACATTATCCCGGTTTCTTTCAGAGTACTCCACCTAGCATATCCCGAATTTCTCAGAAACCAGGAGGAGGGCTTATTCGGCATACTGAATTCTGGAAAAAGTGTTTACATGCACAAAGTCAGGATACTTAATATCCCAATCATATTCGGGATACTTAAGTGCATGTAAATGTAGTAATTGTTTAGTAAACTGACTACTAGTTCCACACTGCCCAGGCAGTCTGACAAAGGTGACTTTTTCCCGTTTGCTGCCGTCCATCAAGAAGAAACACAGACTTATGATCCACACTGACCCAACTATTACTGTTTGATGGCATTTACTGTAGCAGTGTGGAAGCAGCTTGTATCATATTTTTTCCTTCCTTCACATAGCAACACACAGGCAAATATCCTTTAAAGTTTATACTCTCCTTAACTTGGTTCTGCCCAAAGATGCTTTCAATAGTAGTCGCAGTAGTCCTTTCAGAAACCAAGAAAACCAATTTAAGCTGCTCAAGGCCTTTTACCACTGCTCTGTGAAAAGTACCTTTACATACAGTATAACAGCGTGGTAGGTTATGCACAGAAAAGGAGAGGAAAAGCCTTCAGAGAGTCATAAAAACATCCCCAAGCAAAAACCCAACTTGTTCACTGAAAATGCATTGCCACCGCTATAGTTTAAAGGGCAGCCCTTTGAGGCCTTTTAGTGGCTTGGGGGCCCCAAGCAGTTGCCTAAGCTATACAAGGCCTCTAACTGAAGGAAGTCATCAGGACATACCATCTCCGCAAAGCCAGCAGCATACTGAAAGATGTCACCTACTGCTCTCACCAGCACTTCTCCCAGTTGCCATCAGGGAAACGTCACAGGGCCATCAAAGTTACACGTCCAGGCTGAAGAAGAGCTTCTTCACAAGGGCCATCACTAAACTGAACTCACATCCTTCTGTTTCACTCCCACCACCTACATCACAAAACATCCATGTATCACTTTATGATGCAATATTAGGTGCAACATCCAACTGAATTGAATATAAGGCTCACTGGGTCATTAAATATGCTACAATATTAGGGTATTTGTTTATTTATTTCTAAATATTTTTATTCATACAATAGTATGTTGTTCTTGTCATATTTTTGTGTGTGTGTGTGTGTGTCTATGTACTCCATACTTTGACATGGAAGTCATGCATGTGTGTGCGCACACACGCACACCGGAGGAACTCAATGAACTGATGCAGGGAAAAGATGGTTTGTGGTAGGTTAGATTATAACCTGTAGCTCCCTCTGCTGGCGATAGATGTACAGGTTGACTCAGGTTGATGAATTCAACCTTCCTCTCTGCTTGGGTGGTGAGTTTTTAAACATTATTGAATATGTTTCACAACAGTGAAAGATTCTACAATTCCACAGTATATTCTATGGATCCCAACATTCTTTAAAACCTCCATAATACCAACATTCCTGTCGCACCATGTGAGAAAAACAGGCAAGGTAAAACCAGACAGACCTCCACACATCTGACTTGCGCTACACATACTCACTCCTTAATCAGTATTACATGTTGTTTCCTCAGCAACTACAAACAAGTAGACGAATGGCACTTCTTCAGCTTGGATGTCTTGAGCACAAACTACCTCTTGGTTAACCAGGTTTATCACCAGGTTTGCCACCTTTATACCCTGCTTAGGATACATGTCTGCATGCCCTGCACTTCTGCAGTGTTCTTATCCTTGTATAACTGATAACATTGTCTCTCTATGTTATGTACTCTACAATTTTATCTTTAATGCTGCTTCTATGAGCATACAGTTACCACTTCTATTTGTGTAATTACTGTTGGCACAGTGGTTTGAGACCATGGCTATGGTGACACGGTTAATCGATTCAAATCAATTCAATTGAAATAAAGGGAAAGGTACCTGAGCATTTGGGGCATTTCCACAAGAGTGCTAAACACATTTTCCCACCAATCTGTCAGGATGCTGAACTCTGACCACCACCTCCTTCCTCTGCCTGCTGACGATAACACACTAATTTGCACTAGTACTCACACACAAAGACTCAGTGCACTCACAAGTGTGACAGACAACATTTGCACACTATTTGGCTGCTGCTGGTCATTCACAGTACAGTCTATATGCAGCTTACAAGTGGTTCCTTCATACACCCACTAACTATCTTTTTGCAGTCAGTAGCAATTGCACCACTGCTATTATGTACATGTTTGATTTATACATCTTTGAAATGTCTATTTACTAGTGGTGGGCATAGATTAATTTTTTTAATCTAGATTAATCTAGATTAATCATAAAATTAATCTAGATTAATCTAGATTAAAATGGCTCATTTGAATTCTGCCGAAGGCATTCAGAATATGTGTGCTACCTAAATAATGACTAGAAGTAAGTCTTTGAGAACGGGTTTCTTAAGCCAGGTGGCACAGTAGACCAGGGGCTCATCTCCTGTTTCCAAAATGCATCACTAACTGCTTGAAAAAGCTGTTCTACTTTGATACTTGGTGATGGAAATAAATCATGTTCAATAAAATGTACTTGTGTTTACTAGCTGTTTATTTAGTTAAACATGAACTAAATGAAACATGAAACATGGATTTGAACTGTAAGCCTACATAAGAAGTTGTGATGAACTGTTTACAGTCAGTAGCTTTGTGTCAATCAGTCCAAGCTCTATTTCTCCTTCTTCCACCAGTCACTTAGGCAGACCAGCTTGTTCACATTTTCTGGTGGCAAAGTAGATCTCCTTTTCTGCACAATATGGCCTGCTAAAGAAAAAAGTCTCTCGCATGGGACAGTTGTGGCAGGAGTCCCCTTCAGTGCAATTCGGCTAAGTATACATCCGCATTAAAATATAGAGGTAGGGTATACATCCGCGCTAAAATATCAAGGTGAAAGCAGAAAGTGTTGAGGAAGGGAGCCGTTTGCTTCCGTGTTCTATTTTCGCAAGGGGGAGGGGGGAATCCCCCTTTATTCAGTGCAGAGCAGATTCTAGGTTCGTTTTACTGAAATGAATGGGACACATGTGGAGTTTAACTAATAAATTGGTCATTACGTTTTTCTGGAGTTGTTAAGGGTTTTTTGGAATCATGTGTCACAATCTGCAACTATTTGTAATAATTTCAAGCCTAATAGTGTAAGTTGTTACTGTTTGGATTTTGAGAAAATTAGCTTTATTTCAGGTCAGGCAGCAACCACTTACTATTAGCGCGCTAACGCTAGCGAACTACGCTAACGTAATGTTTTGAATTGAAAGCTGTCACTAACACCCACCTAGATACTGTTACTGGTTATAGTGTAAGCAGACAAAGTAATATAAAGTTATAGGGCTACAGCAATGTATTAAATTCAAGGTGAGCCCAATCGCTGTTAGCGTTTAGCACATGATGTTGTTATAGTTACTACTATTCACTTGAATGAGCTAGAGCTAGTTCGTTAGCTTGCTAGCTCGCTTTACAGACACACTAAATTATTTTCTAAGAGTTCGAAATAGGAATTTCTTGGCATTTTGGTCCCATAGTAACGTATTATGTTGGCTTATCTTTGTAGAATCTAAGATCTTTGGTGAAAGTCATCATAGTTTGTGTAGTATAGACCCAGCTCCCAACCCAACTTTGAGAATAGATTAACGGCGATATTTTTTTTATCGTGCGATAAGAGTCTCGCGTTAACGCAGCACGTTAACGCCGATAACGGCCCGCCTCTACTATTTACCTTTTTAAATTTTATTTTCTTCTCATACATAATGCTATTATTTTTCTCTGTTTAGGTTGCTATGGAGAGAGAGAGAAGTGACATTTCCAATCTCCTGTATGTCTTATACATATAGATTTAGAATAACACTCTTTGAATCCTCAAACCTTTGAAGCACATGCCCTGCTGAAATAATGCACAGATTTAGAATCAACGTATACAGACAGCTGAAGTGTAGCACATCACCCATCACTGCAGTGTGGTGGGGATTCTAATTTGTGACACAAAATCAGCCATGTTACTGACACTGCATATGGCCTTGCATACAGTGCCTTGCTTATCGTCTATAAATTCCACATGGTTTGTGTGACAAATTACATACAAATACATGTACAAAAGCAACCATAAATACAGTCGCATATCTCTATGTACAGTGTACACCAATGGCAAAAATGTATTAGGGAAATATAGATTTCTTTTAGATTGGTGTTCAGTCTTTTCTGCTAAAAGTGGAAAATAATTTAACACTGCCATCTAGCTGTGAAATACAGTACCTAAAAGAAGGTGACATGGCCCTACCCATACTGCCTGTGACACTGCATAGAATTTTGTGTTCAAGTCAGTCTGGCCAGCCTGCCTATTCTCAACTGTTCCTTTGCCTGAGAAATCGGGCACCAATGAAAACTGAACGCTACGCTATGTAATAGGAATGAGTGGTCTGATTGGTTGTAGCTGTGTGGTAGTATACACAGGCATTTGATAAGACACCCATCGATCCCGCCTCTGAGAACTTCCTGTTCATGGGATCTTTGCTAGACCAAGTTCCGTCTATGAGCTTGGTGCGACAGCCAGGCTAAGAAGAAGGGGGGAAAGGTGAAAAAGAAAAAAACTTCATGTTTCCAAATATTTTCATGAATTTATTTGATATATTGTATCCTACAGAAAAAAATGACTGGATGCAATATATCAACAAAGATGTTCTCAGATGTTGATTAAAGCATGCCGTGCAGAGGCTTTCATAAATTACTGCCTACAGACAAAGTGGATCACAATTCCATCAGCGCTTTTAATGAAAATAAACTCTTTTGTACAATACAAAAAATAAATAAAACTATTCCACAAAGCTTTAAAGGAAAACAAAATTTGTTGTTAATGTACACATCTGCGTGGAATGCACAATGATTTGGTGACCATCAATTGATGATCAAGGACTAATAGTATGGATTGCGTTGAGTGGGGCGCAGAGGGGAAGCCATCAGGGCCAAGTATGCCGCTGATAAGTGTGAAGTGATTCGGGTCTACTCTGCTGAAAATGAGTCTTCATCATCTGAATGTGCTGTGCTGATGGAGAGGCACAGTTTAAAGGGGATGGGGGGGGGGGGGGGGGGGGGCATATAAAGGTGGACTATGTGTGGACAGGCGCATCTAGGTGTGTTGTGGGGTATACACTACAAAGGTGGTTAAGTAATAGATCTGGTTTGGTTAACTGAGGTAAAACTGTTAGTAGAAGAGCCCAGGGCTTCACTTTCTCATTTAAATGAAACACCAACAGGCTCCTCTTCTACTACATTACAATTAGCTGACACTCTTATCCAGAGCGACTTACAGATTCTCTTCTTCTCTTCTATCAGTTTAACGATTACCTCTGGCTTTAATAAACCAGTTTTGTCACTTAACCACCTTTGTAATTCACCTCACTTGGTTTCATTTTGATTTGAATGCTAAACCAAGCCTGCCAGCAGTGCAGTGCTGAGCTTGGAAGCTGATGACGGAGTAATTTTATGGGAGGGCTTTGGGAGTAATGGATGCACCTCTAACTCTGAATGAGACCCTGGACACCTCAAACATACAGACAAGGGCAAAGAAACCACATATCAGCAACCTTAAAGGTGTTGTTGAGTTAAACTGACATTAGTTCGGTTTTGTACAGCTAAAAGTTACGTGCTTGTCTATGACTATATTCTCGTCCGCTGACTTTTTGTTTGTCCAATTAGTGTGACCTGTTTGGCTGATAAAGAGCTGCTGGGCTTTTCTGAGAGAGAGTGGCTGCTGGATCAGAGGCTGGGCAAATTATGATGTAACTGTTGGTAATCTTGGCCTAAGTATTAAAACACTATTTTGAATACAGGCAGAATAACTCTGTCTAAGAGCCATCTGCATGAGTGATCCACATGCTTCAGAAATGAAAAGTATCCCATGTATTTTTGTGAATCAAGCACGACTAAATTCATTCGAAAGTTTTGGATAAACGCATGCAAATACATTTTATAATTGCTTACTTTTGCAAGACACTACCCTCACTTGTGTCTGAAAGCGTACTACTGAAACATCCACTTGCCCTCCTGAAATAGCAGTGATGCATAACTCTTCTCTAAAAAAAAAAATGCTTTTGAACGTGGACCTCTATAACTTAAAAAAAAAAATAATGATAAAAATTATATAACTACTATTGATTCCACTCTGTTTTGGCTAGCCACAATTTAGGAATCTTTGGTAACTGCAAAACTGTTGCTAATGTGTCAGCTTTTAGGTTTTCCCAGGACATGATTTAACAGCCACTCCCATGTTCAGGAACATTCTATGGTGTCTTTCGTGATCTCAATCAGTTTACCTCAGGCCTATATTCTGTAGTTGCTTTAAGCATGATAACTGCCTGTACTAGGAGGCAGTGGCAAGACAGCAGCAACAACAAAAGGGTTCTCACAGAGCTGGAAGGGTTTTCCCCAAACCAGTTTAAAAACAAATTTGCACACCAAACATAACCTATCGGTCAAAAGAATGTTTTAGAGCACTTCAGATCTTCCCATTTCATCAATACGAAAAAAAAAATGTTCTGAAACGGTGAAAATGTAAAACACCAACCTGACAGAGATCTTGGAACACCAACTTTTTTAGGTTTTATGGAAATGCATCAAAAACAAATAACCATTTTTGCTGGTGAAACACCCACACTAGCACAACATTCTTTCTATGAAGTAACTCAAATATTGCTCTGTAAGTTCTTCCCTGTAAGTTATCAGCTATTAGCTGTTTCCCAAAGGAGGCCGAAGCTTAACACTGAAACCTTTTTTCAAAGTCTATGTTTTAAATGTAAATGTTGGCCATTGACTTTGGACTTTTCACCATTTCAGCTCATTCATTGCATTGAAACATATAACATTTCAAGAGAAAACTAGCAAGTCTGATTGTCAAAGGAGCTAAGTTGTAAGCAACTGGACTTCTTTTTATGGAGCGTGGTGGTCTACAGCCCCACCTCCGGTGATCCAGAGATATAGCTCCTGGTTCCCCATCATCAGGCCAGAACTGAAGAAGCCTTTGAGATGAAAGGTGAAACGTCTTCAAGGTTCAAAAAGAAGTCCAGTTGCTTAAAACTTAGCTCCTTTGACTACCTGGATGAATGGCAATCTTCACAGACATATAGCAAGTCTGATGTGTTCAAGAACTTTTGACCTGTAGTAGTGTGTGTATACCAAAGATTCTAGAGTGGAGCGTAGTGCTCGAAAACCTTTGGTGTATACCCAAACTAGGACAGCCTACAGGACAAGAGCATGTTTGGGGGCGATGCTTGAGAGTAGGAGGACCAATGAGGCACCAGCTCTCAGACTCTGGGTGTCATCATTACACAGTCTAAGTTACATTGGCAACAGTATGAGTCCATGTGTTTTCTCTTCAGGAGCAGTGTATGCTGCGGCTTTTTCCGCAGTGCAAGGCAAGGTGTGTGGAGCTGCATGCTGAGACCATCTCCTTAGTGTCTCATGGAGGGGTTTTGTGTGGTGTGGTCAGCCAATAAGGGGCCATCTTCTTCTCTTTGTCAGGTTGATAGGGATACGGCTCCTCACTCAGCATTGGGATCCTCCATCGCAGCACGCTCCCGCCATCGTCATGACGAATTTGCCTTCTTTTCGAAACATCAGACATTCTAAACACAACCCAAGAAATACAACAAAAAAAAGTCAATCATTTAGCTATTTACTAGAAAGACGTCACAACTGAAGCCCAGTTCATTATGCTATCCTCTCAAAATTGAACCACAGTGTGCATAGACCTACATCTCATCAATACAAATGGAAAATGCTAAACTTCAGTGAGTTTGTAATAATCATTACATCTCCTGACACCATTGCTGTATGTAAGCACCAGTACCAGAAGCTACTCCTGGCCAGTGGAGTGCTAAACGTCAGTGAGTTGGTAGTAATCATTACATCTCCTGACACCATTGCTGTATATAAGGACCAGTACCAGAAGCTACTCCTGGCCGGTGGAGGGCTTGCTGGTGTGCTGGAGCTTGGACTGAGAGCATCGTTGGGCACTCTGCAGCTCTGTGGGCCAGCTTCTCTTCCTCTGGGCCTGTGCTGCGATGCCTGGTGGTGCGGTGGCCAGGGGCATTGCACTGACTGGGGTTGCTGTCGATGAGGAAGTCACCACTACTGCTGGTGGTGGTGGTGTTGCTGTTTCAGCATCTGTCATGGTCTTGTTTGCCGTGGTGGTGGTGGTGTTGGTCTGTGGTGTTGTCTGGACACCTGGGAACCACACAAAGACAAATCAGCTACATTGCATCTATTATTGAACCCATATTACAAAATCAGTGTGAGCTACTGTAAATCTGTAAAACATTTACATACACTGACACCCCAACACAACAATTAATGTAGGAGAAACATGGTAACAGAACAGATTCAGCACATAAACTGGATTTTTTTCATATGAATCATTTGCTTAGGAAATTGGCATACAGAAAAAAAAAGTAAAGTTTCAAGAATAATTTCAAAACAAAAAACTTAACAAAAGAAAATGGCACCTGCCAAACACAAAGTCACAACAGTTGATACCGGGTATGGCCTGGCCTCTGTTTGCTTCGATGCAGGCGGCGATCCGTTAGCGCATGCTTTGGACTAGGCGTCGGATAGTGTCCTGCGGAATCCTATTCCACTCTTGCTGTAGTGGAAGCCTGGCCCATCAAAGTCGTGTCTGATGTTGAACCATGGTCAGGATGTTGGCGCGTAAAGGCAATCCTGCTTGCAGGTTGACCTCCCGGTCTATCGTCAACAGAGCCAGAACCAGGTTTCGAATTGTGGGTTGGAAACAGCCCATACTCCTGGCTCTCTCACTGTAACTCAAACTGGCCTCCACCATACCCAGTGCCCGGAGTTGTTGTTCATGTGATGGACGCAGCATAGCCTGGACTAATGGTGGCCTTTTTTGGGCCTTTATATAGGCCTTCAAAACCAATCCTCAAATTGTGCAGATACCCACTGAGTGTTGCTCAATGTGTATTTGGCCCACTTTTGCAAAGAGACCAACCCATGTGTAATGAACCGTGATAAGAAGACAACTTATCATTATCTCAACTACCCTAGCACTAAGTCATCAATAAATCCACAATGAACAATTACAGCCCGGTCTTGTAGCCAGTTCCTGCACCAGTTACACTGGGAACCTAAGTTCTTGCCCGTGAATGGTCTGCACTCATACCATTAGGCGAGCCCATGACGCATCATCTTCAGAGGGTGTTGCTTCGCCACAAAAAGTAATCACAGTTCACTTACAAAAAAAAACAACAACTTTTACTTGCCTGTCAGGAACCACATTTTCGGTTCCCAAACGCTCTGTTCAGCTTTTGTTCAGGTAGGAAGGACACTGATGAGTGTGAGACTGCCAGGAAAATAGCACTCATCTGAAAGCCATGAAAATCCACTGGGAGTTGGCCTTGCTCTGATGGGATGTCAGTATTTCTTGACTGTTAACTGCAGGTGTCTACAGATGCGGGGGGCAACAGATACCCTGGGTGTCAATTTTCACCCTACCTGAACTGTTGTTGGGTTGTCAGCTGAGAACTGTTCAAAGATGGCGTTCCCCAATATGTACCATCCATCACGTCTTGGTACCTGGACAGAGCCTCATGAAGATAGTCGAACTGGTGACCTACCACGTTGGGCAAGCATGAAGACCTTGGGTGCCTTTCCACTGCAGGACTTAAACAGGCACCAACACTCGCTTTAACACTTACAAACGGCACCGAGCAGTGAATCATTTCTTTTGCATTTTGCTTTCCTACTGTAGCACAGTGCAAAACTGACCCACAAGTTGACTTGTAATTTCGCTCCTCTGCCATTCCAAGCATAACAAAACATTGATTTATATAGTAATTATGATTACCCCAAGATGTTTAATCCATTAAAAATATTACTGCTTCTGCTTTACATTTTTCTTGTAAACCATCTTGGGTAGTTTGAAAGGTGGCACTTGTGCTCCATTCACATAATGTTAAGCCAGTTAGCATCAACACTCACTTCAACCCACAAAGAGCAAAGGTTGTAGAGTTCAACTTTCTCAAACCTCTCGGGTTTCATGGTTGCACAGAGATAGCCCCATACAAGGCGGCTTTATCCGATTCTGCAGGACCAGTTATTGAGGGTCAAAGCACACATACGTGTTTCTGTTGTATAAAACCATCAAATTCCTCCATATTTAGGAAAGAGGAAAACCACACCTACCCCCCACTGATCATCAATAGTGAGGATCACTCACTGATGAGACATCTATAATGATGGGAAAAGGGGACCACCAAACAAGTATGGTGGTTTCCAAGGCAAATTAAATTGGTCAGAACAACAGAGCTGCTTATCCCACCGTGGCAGTGGGATGAGTTAAGCCAGAGAGAGTATACAACAGAGCTGCTTCAGCACCAATAGAACCGTTTAAACCCAACTTACAACGGTAACTAGAACACTACTCACAGGCACAGGATGACAGTTGAAGGATGACAGTGAAAATCAGCTGAACAACAACAGCAGACCCAGCTTACTCACCATCAGTTTCACCAGCGGACAAACCAGCGGACACTAGCATCTCGCTTCAGGAGGTAGGGCGAAAAGCAGACAGTGTTGATGGCTAACCTTGCTGCCCACGCAACTTCAGACAACACAGTTGCAGCACGGTGCAAACTGCTTCCAAATAGTCCAGCTTACCACATACGACTGCATGCAATGGTTCAGACCATCCCAACTGAGCAAATCCACAACAACCACCCCATACTTCTAACGTGTAACTCATTTGCATTTGTCATGAACTGTAATGTCAATGTAATTTTGTTATTGATGAACTGTTATTGACTATTCTTACTCTGAGGCAGGGTGCACCATTTCACTGTTGTACCAAATAGCTAAGAAGTTGTTTTAACATTGCTGTTGTGTATTCTTGGCCTCTGATGGTCTTGCAGTATAAATATTTACATATCTGAATGAACAGCCTAAATTACCTGTTTTTATCTTTGAATTTGAACTGCAGTGTTGTTACTTATGTGAGAACCATTGCAAATTATGTTGGCATATGGTAACACTTAAGAACACACATCTGATTTACTTTTACAGCATTTTATTTATTTACACTCAAAAATGTGGGTTTTATACATTTTACTTTCTCTACTTTTTACAATGTCATAGGTCTTAAACATTCAGCTTTAAAGCTTTAAAAGGATATTTATACTGACATTACAGTTTGTTGAAACAAATAGTTTTCTGATGCACAAAAATATTCAATTTCCATGAGATGCATACTGTATTGGTTAAAAGAGAGTATCAAAACTATGTCCAATAAATGTAAGAGTAACCGATTTATGTACTCCATAATTTGGTAAACAATGACTGAGTATTTCTGTACAGCGCTTTAGATAGTGCATTATTACTGGTGCGGTTTGGAGCTGATGGCGGCACTCCCGTCCTTACCAGGGGTGCTGCTGCCACTGGCCTGAGAGTCATCTGATAAGGATGGCTCTACCTCTTCCTGGATGGTGGGAACAGAGGCCAACAGGCCTGAGAAGGTCACAGAAAAGGGGAGAGAGAGAGAGAGAGAGACGGAGAGAATAAGAAAGAGATAGCAAGCACACAAGAAAGCAAGCAAGGGAAAAAAGCAAAAGCAAGAGTCTTAAATCAACTTATTCAGTGTCTCAATGGCAGTCAGACATCATGAAGCAGCAAGAGAGGTTTTGAGCTATTCAGGTTTGGCGCAAGCTCATGCCAATAGCTGCAAGACTGTTCCTAAAGCATCTTTTGTGCTCATCTGCTAGAGCATCGTAACAGCTCTAAAATGTAGTAAAAGTATTTTCATTTCCATCAAATGATTTACAATTACAGAAATTATTGCACAATCAAAAAGACTGCCTTCAAGTAATGCTATTATTATACCCAGTCCAAATGCAATCAATGTGACAATAAGCAATGTGATTTTATAATATTATTGAAGAAATGGCAGAGTGGGTTGACTACAGGGCTCCAAAGCACATGAGCCTCAGCAGTTCTTTCTCCCTCTCTGACTGAA
Source organism: Coilia nasus (assembly GCA_027475355.1). NCBI lineage: Eukaryota > Metazoa > Chordata > Actinopteri > Clupeiformes > Engraulidae > Coilia > Coilia nasus. Next base: position 17,239,846 of record CM050208.1, read on the forward strand.
ACACAAAAACACTAGCAATGTATAGTTGTGGCACAAAAAGTGTAATAAAGTTTAGGGGCCCCTAAATCAAGTGCCTGAAAGGAAAAGCCATGTACATCATTGCAACCAAAGTAAAAGTGGATTCTGGAGCTTTTGTGTGTATGTGTGTGTGTGTACGTGTGTGTGTACGTGTTTGTGTACGTGTGTGTGTGTGTGAGATTTCTTTCTCCCCAGGGTTGTGGCTTATGACACTGCAGTGATCAAAAGGAACCTGCTGTGTAAATGACTTAATGGGGTCATGCTGACTGACTGAGCTCCAACATGGGAACACAAAGGCTAATGCCACCAATGGAATTGTCCTGAACTTACAGCGCGGGAGGTCTCCCCACATGAGGCGCCATTTTTAAAAACCACCCTCTGACATGAGGCCGTACAATAGATTCTCAACTGACATATAACCATAGCTTCACGACACTTACGTGCAACATGCAAGCCCAGAGCCCAAAACCTAGAGGACTTGAGAGGTAGGTGTAGGTGTAGATTGAGATTCTGTTCACTGATTTATCATATTTCCCTCCATGTTTAATTATATGTATTGCACATAAATGTTTATCTAGTTCATCGAGTTACTTGTAAACCCGTCTGCAACGCAGCAAATCTGTCCGCACATGAACTCATTGCAATTAACTGACGACATGTATTTTACAGCTGTGGGTACATTTTGAATACACTATAATTCCTATGTGCAGAACAGTGTAAACATCCTCCCTGCATAACAATAGTGTGTGTGTGTGTGTGTGTGTGTGTGTGTGTGTGTGTGTGTGTGTGTGTGTGTGTGTGTGTGCGTACGCATGCGTGCTAGTGTGAAAACACTCACTCAGGCCTCGGTAGTGGGAGAGCTGCTGGTAGACCTGCTTCATCCTCTCTATGTTAAGCCGGCTGCTCTCGGCGTGGTTGATCATGGGCTTGGGGTAGTCCACCCCCACCACACAGTTGGCTGCCTTCTGCACAGACTCCGGGGCGTTCCAGGGCTCATAGATGTAGCGGTTGGGATAGTCCTTCAGCTTTGGGATGTAGCGCCTACACAGGGCACAGTACAGGGCATCTTCAGCCTCGTCATGTTACAGGCATGCATTACAGAGACAATACGGCATATGGACACAGGTGAGAACTGCTGGTCTGATTACAACCTTTAAGCAACAAATTCAGTTTTGAGAGATTCCTCTTTGGTATGTTTTAGTGAGATGTATCGTATACTTGGATAGTGGATAATACAGTTGTATTTTGTGAATATTTAGGTTTGTAAAGTGCAGAAATCTAAGATATAAAATTACGATATATAGCTTAATATTCTCAAAATGGACCTAGAGAAACGTAAAAAAAAAAGCAGTTTTTGGGAGGGCGCTTTCTTGGTGCGCTTCATGAGCATCTAGCAAGTTATCAGGTGAAAAGATACACCGTCATGGCTGCTGCCTTAAATCTAGTGGCTATGAGGGGGCCTACTGTGGTGTGTACTGTACCTGATGTAGTCTCCGCTGGGGTCGGTCCTCTTGCCGAAGCCCACGGGGCAGTAGCAGTGGAAGAACTGCTGGAAGAAGGCGCTGCAGGACAGCCACATCCAGCTGCCCGCGTTCACACTCCAATCAGCGTCCAGCAGCAGCTCCTCAAACACCTGTACACACACACAACCATGGTTACAGGTTGACAAGAGGACATGTTTGTGCTAAATATAACGGCAGCAATACAGACATGTATTATTATCATCATCATCATCATCATCATTATTACTACTACTGCTGCTAATAATAATATTATTAACAACAACAACAACAATAATAATAATAATTACACACACAGACAGAGACATACACATTCACAGCTAACTCCACAAGGGGGGGGGAGGAAAACTGTTGGAGCCAAAAGATAATGACTGATATGCAGATAGATATTCAGTACAACAGCGTGATGGCAAGGCTGGGTGTGAAGACAAACACCTATATGAAGATGATGCTACATAGCACACACACATATGGGAAGATGATTCTAGAAACCACACATATGGGAACATGATTGTACAAAACACACACATACTACTAACACGTGTGAAAAATACCCTATACACAGTCATATGTGAAAAACGCTCTATACACACACATATGTGAAGATGGCGCAACAAAACACACACACACAGATTAAGATGACGCTATATATGCACACATGTAGAAATGGCGTTACAAAACAGATTCTCTGTGGTCATTACTCAGCTCTACAGTGTGGCCTGTTCCCTAGCAACAGTGACATTAGCACTGCAATGGCAGGTAGCAGGAGCAGTAAATCAAAGGCTTCTTTTAGACAGGTTAAAAAAAAAAACGTTCACAGGATTTAACTCTTAATACTTGTCTAGTGTTCCAAGCTTTAGTGTTACAGCTCTCCCCCATTCCCACATAAAGTGGCAAACGAGTCCCTGTGTACATTTACAGCACGTTTTGGGTGGTAACATCACAAAGCCGCTTCACAAATGAAATCCAAGGCTTGTACAGAACTGCACAGATATAGCCCTAAACGCCAATTCTGGATACAGGAGATGAGACTGTTCACAAGGGTGAGATGCAGAAAATGCAGATAGATAGTGTGATATCTACTCATTGTATTTCATCACCATCCCAGCACCTGGTTACAAGGTTGGATGATGACAAATCCCTGGCTGTGTACAGTGAGCCGAAACATCTAACACTTTGCCGTTTCTGAATCAACAGGTATGCTAAACAGTATCCTTCAGAAAAACAGCTGCGAATCCACCAAGCAAAATATTAGCCTACAGCAAATGTTAAACAGAACACACATGTTCTGCTTCCAAGTCTAGGACTGAGAACATATTCCTTGATTTGATGAATGCAGTGTTGCTTCAATGCAAATGTCTGACAGTGGAGGTTGGATCACCATTGCATTTTTTAACAGCATTGAAGTGAGATTGTGTTAGCACGTTGACTGTAACAGCCCCTAAAGGAATACCATGTCAAATGATCCATCTGACTCTGAATTTGTCACTTCACACCACACTGTCAGTGCGTTTACATGGGAGTGTAATGACTCAAATCATTGGCTTAATTTGACTAAGATCAAGTTACTATTTTCATGTAAACACCTTAATTCGACTAGAAATCGGACGACCATAGTCGAATTAACACCCTGAGATAACTCGATTGTTAATCGGATCAGGGGTGCATGTATACGGTCAACCGGATTGGGATTAGGACTTGGCGTTCTGCACATGCTTGTGCTTTTTTTTTTTGCCTCTGATCTTCATCCAGACCTTTCGTTGTGTACTTTGCGGAACAGCAGTTCAGCAACAAATTGTTGGTCTGAATTAAATTGGCCTGTATCATTTGTCGGCAGCGCCTCTCCTCAGCAATTAGCAAAACTAAGAGTGCCGTTTGGCATCTCATTACTGCTTTAACCACAGTGATAAGCCACGCCATGAGGAACATAGCTTCTACCTCGTCGTTAGCCATCTTTCAGGAATGCTTGATGCTGTCGTTGCTATTGGTGGTGAAGAGGTCAACTGGAAGTAGCTCTATTAACACTAGTTGAAATTGGTACAGCGCTACCTATCGTACCGGGGTACTAGGTGCTTTCGGCCAATTCGAATTAGTATAGAAGTATTCAAATAGAAATGCATCCATAACTAGCCTACTGCTTGGGAGCTTAACTGGTATTAGTAAGTGTGCACATCTGAGCATCAAGCTAGTGCACCTCAGCATCAGCCATCACTGCTTACTGCAACAGTTGACAGTACTACACAAACACACACGCACAAACACACAAACACAAACAGTAATTTATAGACCCCAGCAGCACTCACCTTCATGCCGCACTCCCAGCTGATCCACAGGTCTCCTCTGGTGAGGAAGCAGGCCACAGCGTGGCGCGCCAGGTGGTGGATCCAGCCCTCCTGCCGCAGCTGGGTCATGATGGCGTCGATCCAGGGGAATCCGGTGCGGCCCTCGGCCCACTTGGCCAGCGCCTCGGGGTTGTGGTCCCAGGGGATCTGCACGCAGACGGGGTTGCCCTCCATGCGGTCGAAGGCCGGGTTGGTGGTGGCCGCCGTGTAGAAGAACTCCCGCCACAGCAGCTGGCCAAAGAGCGAGAGCGGAGGACTGCAGCGCTTCCGGAGCTGGGGAGGGGAGGGGAGGGGGTGGCATGTTAGGAAAACATCATGCGGGTGGTGCGGGGCCCAGGTTTGAGTCTGGCCTGGGTCATTTCCCAACCCTACCCAATCCACCCCCCCATTTCCTGTCTATTCTTCACTATCCTACCACAGAGACACAAAATCCCAAAAATATACTTTAGAAAAACATCATGTGACAATCCTTTCCGATGACTAACAGAACTAGCTGACGATTGAAATATTACCTTGCATTACAACTTCGGATTTCATTTTCTAACAGCGTGTGGATCCCTTATTGACTCTTTTCCTCAGTTTGCTGCAATTTGTTAAAGCCTACCTTGAAGAATTACAACAAACCCGTACCTGCCTCTTTCACACTGTGTCAAGCAGCAGCACAGACATATACCAATCTTTTCCTAAAAGAATGATTAAATGAAAGTGGAAAGCCACAAGTGGTTGCTGATAGTGGCTAGTCCAAAGGGATTCACAGTGTGGTGTGAAGCACTGGTGTACTAAGACAGGTATGTCTAAACACGTTTATGTCTAAACATGGCTGACATCAAAGCACCGTCACAACACACTTATCTACTTGGCCCAGGGTGAATGTGAACAATCAGGACAAGGTATGACTGGCGGTGGTACTAACTGAACTTACACTAGAAGTGAGTACAACGGCAAAAATACAATGCTAATCAGGTATTCTTCATACGTTACTGTCATTTGGGGGAAATATGTCAGATTTTTAGTTTATCAGAGGCTTATCACGAAAACTAATGTTACTTAACAACTTAACTTAAAAACTTCACTTAAGAACTTCACTTCATTTTACAACTTAAAAACTTTAGTTAACTTATGCGCTTTACTTAACTAAAGACTTAACTTAACTAATAACTTTATGTAACTCAACAACTTTACCCTTCACCGTTAACATTATGGCTTGGATGGCACAATGTAGCAAAAGACCTGTACACACACACACACCACTTTCCACATTAGAAAAGCACTAAGCCTTGAACATACTGCTCATCACACTACAGTTGTGCTGTACACACACACACACTCACACACACACACACACCCTACCTTCATGTAGAGGTCCCGAAGGTTGTAGTAGAACACCCGACAGGAGAGGCACCCGAAGCGCAGGTACGGGCTTAACCCCGTAGGACTGGCCAACAGCGACAACATGTTTATTCGTGGCCGCTCAAAGTTGGCCACCCACGCCTGAAAAAAAAAAAAAAAAAAACACACCCACACATGGATACTTAATTGACACATAGTTATAGATGACATTAAACACAGTGGAACACAACTCACAGCATGCTCCTTGCTTTCAGGTTTAGATGGAGCAAATACTTCCAAGCGGTTTTAGATGGCGCCTCTGTGCAAGTGAAAGAATGTATGCAAAATGTGGCCTCTTTGTTATTGTGCTAACATAAACTATTTCATGGTCCAGCACTGTCACAACATGAGAAAAAGAGACTGACTGAAGCCTGCTTCAAAACCTGCGATTCATCAGAAAGCAATATGACATGCCGAGATGAAGTGCATTTCAGCTCAGCAAGGAATTTGCTGTAGTCAAGACTACCCACCTTTCGGTCTAAATGCTTGTTTAGACGCTCCAAGGCTTCCGACTCCCCACCTTTCCACACTGCATCAGCCTGGCTTACATTCTTGAATCCTGAGAACACACAGCACCAAGCTTCTGAACATGTATACTAGTTAAAAATTCAAAGACTTTGCAAAGGTGGGACCACATGCGGTACTGTGCATATAAAAAATGGCTGTTAGTTTCTCAAGGCAATACAAGAAAATAGTCTGTTTCATTGACAGGGGTGGTTTGTAGTAGGGCTGCACAATATATCAAAAATATTGTGATATTGCAATATACAATATCGTGATATACATATCGCAAAACATGGCTTAACTGCAATAAATGGGACATTACTGTAATATGTTTCACGCTCCACATATAAAGATATTTGGGAAATCAAATTCAGTCCTACTGCCCTTGATATCCACCCCTATAGGCTGCGCACTGGCTACGTCCTAGCAGTGAAGATTAAGCTGAAAGATGTTAAAACCAACTCATTTAAAAATGTAAATGTTTATTTATTGCAAAACATTTTATCGTCGCAACATTCGGCAATGTTACTGCATATCGCACATTTTTCCAATATCGTGCAGACTTAGTTTGTAGGTGTAGGTGGCGCCGTTCGTAGTTTGTAGGTGGTGCCTCCTCACTTACCGAGCTCCTCCAGTGAGGGCACGCTGTAGTGTTCGTCGTGATTGTCGGCTATGCGGACGCGGCAGCCGTCCATCTGCTCGGGGGTGATGGTGGGCAGCGGCTTCCTGGGCAGCTCCAGTCGGCTCACGATGGCCTGGAACCGCTTGAAGGTGAGTGGTGGCCGGTTGTTGTTCATCTCGATGATCCTGTCGGACAAGGCAAAGCAATCCGGGTGAGATTTGTTTCTATGTTGTTTTATGACTACCTTATTTTATTTGTAAAGGGTCCTTGGGTAAGCTGAAAAGGTGTTTAAAATAAATGAACCCCCTTAACAATGGAAATCTCTTTTCCATTTGGGAATTAACTTTGTATAACTGGCTACCTTTGACATAGATCTCAAAAATTTTAATCATTGTTCCATATCAATGCACATAAAAATGGTAACCATGACAACTCTTGTAGCCAAATGAATGATTACATGAGTATTCCATGCTCTACTTTTTCCTGCTATAAAGTAGCAAATCAGCCATTTATTTCAGTAGTTTATGCATAGAAAATTAAATCATAAATACAAACAGGAGATAAAAGGGAGGATGCCCTTCGATGTGACCATTTCTGTAGAAATAATGACTTGGTGGAGGCAACTCTACTCCGCTTCGCGGAGTTCTTCGTCTCCACCTCGCCATTATTTCAACAGAACTAGTCACCTTGTTGGCTGTTATCCCTTACATATACGATCATGACTTGCCCACACGACACAGGAAAATGGCAACTCTTTTGAGGTTTGTACCATTTTCAGTTGTGGTCCTTCATGAGATCCTTTTCACAACAAAACTATACACACCCTGAATTAAAAAAAAAAAACCCTTACCCAGCCTCATCAATAATTGCCAGGCAACCAAGTAATTAGGCAACACAGGTAAGATGACTGACTGCTTGTAGAAAATGGGGTTGTGTGGATAAAACAAGTCATGAAACTGGTTCACATCCAAATACAGTTTGCTTTCAATAAAAAAAAAATGATGAAAGTCTGAGGACCAATAACAAAAGACCTCCCCTAGCCTTATCCTTGATAGTTTCTAGGCAACCAAGTAATTTGCAAGCATTGTCCTTCATGTTTCCGTTTTACTGTATGACATGCATATGGAGCTGAGATTTAAAGTGGACCTTGCAGCCTGCAAGTTCTGTACCAGACACTCCATGTGTGCTTTGTGGCCCACGGGACAAATGGCACAATCACAAAAGCACATTTTTCCAAGTTACTCCCTCTATCAGTAGCTGCATTGAAACCCCAGCTTTTTTCAAACGTAATCCTGTGAATAAACGAGCATAGTCACGAGCTAGAAACATTTTAAAAATGGTATTTATTGATAAAATTAAATTTATAAATTACATTTTCTCAGCTTCTGCATGTTGTGACAATGCCTGTTCTTCCTGTGGACTCCTCATTTGCAATTCATATATTGACATATTTCAATAAATGTGGTCCAAAGGTAAACAGATATTCAGTCAATCTGCCACACCACAGAGTTTCATGCATGCCATCTGGTTCGCTGAATGTCTGTAGCAGTGTTGAATATTTCACTGGTATTATTGCCGAGATCAAAACAGATGAAAATAGGTTATAAAACCAAAGTGGGGGAAAAAAAAAACATCTCCAGCCCAGACAATGTGAAATTCATATTTACGAGCTTCATTGCATGCTTAAGCAGGTAACCTCTCCCACCCTCTGCTAGAGTTACAACGGCATCCATCTGTATTTATAGGCCTCTTCATGTTATACAACGGGCATCTATACTGAGCCAGCCTCAGCCCCCTCCCATTGGCTCCCGTGTCTGAAGTCAGGAGGCTCCCATGTGTGAGCAGCAGCTTGGCTGAGCGCGCCCGCTAGCACATGTCAGTAGCTGTGACTGCTACGGGTGGCGAGCGATTAGCCCTCCCTCCCCTTTCCCAGCGGCACATGTTCGGCAGTGTGAGCTGCAGTTGCGGCCCCTGGCCACTGGGTGGCCGGCTGCTTTTGCCTGACGAGAGACGAGAGGACTTCAAGCAGTTTCTCTGACACCAACCGGCAACACGACATCTCTTCTCTTGTCTACTCTGGGAGGTGGCTATGTGAAAGCGTGGGTCTGTTAGCAGACACCTGCTTTTATGTAACATTCACCTGGGGACACATGACTTTTAATGCACATGAGGAGCGAAAGAGAGGGAAAAGGAAAGACAGAAAAAAACATACATAGACATGGAGGTTAAGGGTCTGGCCAGGGCACCACGCTCTTTTTTTTCCAATTAAGTGATCTCGTGGGCGAGGTCATGCAATTTATGTCCATGTACAAAACACAGGCAGGGAAGTGTGTAATCCTCCATGGTGAGTCATGATCTTGGGAAGCGCAGAGCGATGCTAAAGCAAATGACAGGCCAGCCAGCTCTTGCTCCGTCCAGTTGCACAGTGAATCATTGATCATCCTGCAGTGGGGTGCCCCTACTAGGGGCACTGCATGGGTCAAGGGTACATTCAATGCAAAACAAAGCTGTCTGATCAACTGTGCCAGTAGCATGATCACCTGTGTTTGCCTTTGCCTTTTGGCTGCCCCAACACACACAACCAGGGACACAACAGAGAGGACAGCACATCAGTGGAACATAAAAAATTCCGACCGTCCATCCCATTGCTGTTTAAGCTGCTAAAAATTGCATTAGTTTGACAGTCTATCCATTTTGTGTATGCAAACACAAAGACCTAAGCTTAGTTAATACTTAGCTCTCTACATCTGTGGAAAACTTAATCAAGGAGTCTGATTGCAAGGACCCCATGTTATGGTCAAATAAACAGCCTTAAGACCTGTTTACACCAAGACTGATAATAATGATAGCTATAATGATATGAACATTCACACTGAAGAAAGATATTTAAATGCAAAGGATCTCCTTGTGAACATCAACAACTAATACATGCCATAGTGTAAATAGGAATGGATTCTGATGGTGCTGTGTTTTTAATAATTCACCAAAGCGATCCTGAAAGTGAACTGAGTTATATTGTTCAGCCCTGTCGCTGTTGTTATAGTTGACCACAACCCACACACAAGACATAACTCTGGAATACAGAATTAATTAGCCCTTCTCCAAAACTTCTCTCGTTTTTTACAATACTTTTTAAACAGAGGAACAGACTCTATAAAACAACAGCGATGCCAATCATAGCACTTACTTGGAGATACAGGTAACTTCACTTTCCTTGCTGCTCAGTCTGAGTTGCCTTTGCAGCTTAAGAAACATGACTACTTATTTTTTAAAAGGCAGTGGCTATGGGTCTGGAATTCCGGACCAGCAGCTGGCCGCTATTTACACGGCAAACTACCGGACCGGAATTAGTTTCCGAAACTTTATGTCTTGTGCTGTTGACACGGCAGATGGTACATTCCGGGCAACCTGATTGTGGTCCGGAAACTTGTTCCATACCAGTAGATGTAAGGAAATTGGTCCGGAACTTCTTCATCCCTAACCCTAACCTATCGAAACACTCAAACCTTGCCCCCTTTGCCAGCAGTAAACAGTCCGCCGCCATTTTACCAAGAGGTACGGCAGATTCCATACCAATAATACCAGTTCTAGGGGCACGGAAGCTGCTGTACCATCTGCTACATTGTTTTTAAAAACTGACCTAGTTGCCACGGTCATGATGGGTTACAGCAGGAGTGTTGTAACACACTGTATATATACTGTTTTCCATTTACAATGGAAATAGTAGAAATTAGCATGTTTGGTTAGAGTAAAGCACAAGTTTTCAATCAGATGTACAATGTCAAGCAACATGATCTGGGGAAACTAACGATATTAACGACATTTCTCTTCTTCACCATCAACTGACCTGATTAAATCTAGCACGATCATATTTCTTGATTCACTGCCTGTCAGAGTGGTCTGTCAACATCAAGTTTCATCTGAATCCATCTTATGACCTTACCTCAGGTTATGGTTCACTGTGTGTGTGTGTGTATATGAGAGAGAGAGAGAGAGAGAGAGAGAGAGAATGTGTGAATAATGCAAACCGCTGTGGACTTACTTGTCCAGGTTGTAGAGTGTGTGAGAGTTGCGCACCATGGTCTCCACGCCAAACTCCTGGGCCATCTTAATGATGGCTCCGTCCCTTTCCCTTCCGTACGGCTCCGAGTCATACTCGAATGTCAGACGAGTGATGTTCCATTCCTGCGAGACGACAGAGCATCAGCGAGGCTTTAAATTGCTAGTTGCTTGTCGTTTTTGCCAAAGGAAATCATGAAACAATCATTTCTCATGACAAATTAGTCACAATTGCTACTCAGACCCAAAACAATAATTTGATACAAACACTATTTAAAAGCAGTGATGGGCAAACTGCATTCAAAAGCTACAGTTTAGTATCTCCTGGTTCTGCCAGTGCAGTGAAAACAGGCAATTTCAGTAATTACCTCCTCTACCTGGCTCAAGAGTTGTGCTAATTACAATTGGCTGGAGCAAACATGTGGCACTGAATTGTAGCTCCTAAAGCCAGGTTACCCATCACTGGTCTAAAACAGAAGTATACTGTTGAGTCACCACAGGCTCAGCCAATTTTCCTCTTAGATCTGCAGGTGGTGAGCAATCCATTGTGTGCCTGGTTCCTCTAAAATCACATGTTTTATTTTTGAATTGCTGTTCATTATGCTGTTGGGACATGACTCAAGCCAACAAGCACACAGAAGGAACACGTGTTGCACCTCTGCTTGTTCCACTTTCAGGTGAACTGAAATTTGTTGACGTGAAACACTGCAGGATGATATGACTGTCTGTAGTGAGACTGACTGTAGAATTTACAAATCTCATAATTTAGTTCAGAACCACAGTTTCAAGTTAGCATATGCCCTTACATGACATTAGATCTCAACTATGCATGAAATGAGAGTGCACTTATACTTGTCCTGCCCTTTACAGTCTTCCAAAAATCTATTACTGCACTATGCTAATCTAATACGAAGTAGTTTGAGAGGTAACTCAATGTTTTTTTGTTTTTTTTTAAAGCATGGACGATTCTTGGTTCTTTCTAGTTACAGGCAAATGCAACAAACAAGAACAGCAGTAAATCTGACAAATGAATAAGTGCACGTACGATACATGCCACTGCATCATGATGCATCACTGGCATCAGTCCGTATACATAATAGGTAAAGATGACTCTCAGATCAAACAAGAACAAATGAACAAAAACAGGGGGAAAAAAAGCTTTTTCACATGCCGGTTCAAGGGGACAGGCCAAGTTGAATTAGACTATTCAAATGTCTCCCTCCACATAGAGCTGCATAAAGTATTAGCATAATATAGAGCGCATTACTGAGAGGATGTTCACTACATCACCCCTTCTGTTCTGAGCATTTCGCCCACAGCTTTTGCTTGCTTATGACCATGACAGGCCTCCACAGAAGCAGAACAGCCATAAAATACATAAACCAATATGATTTATGCATTCATGTTTATGTATAATGTACTTGGTTACCAGTTAGGTTCATTTCCGTACTCAACCTAAACAAGTGCTGCATAGTCATGTAACATAATGTTTCAATTATCCAGGTTAATAGTCTATTTAGAGCAGCAAAGCCATCCATGAAACCACATGTAGGCTAAAAGCAGAAAAGGATACAAGTCAGTGTATGCAAATAGAAATTCCTTACATTACAATAGTTTGCCTTAGAGAGACAAATGAATGTGAATGGCTGACCTTGAAAAGTCGTGGAAACACATCTGTTGGTTGGCCTCGCACTACAAACAGCCTTGAGTTCAGTTTCCTGAGACTGCTGTCCAAGTCTTCGAGAGATTCAAGTAAAAATCTGAGGTAAAATGGGCAGAGACAGAGACTTAGTGTATTACATTAATAACAGTAACAGTAAAAAAATATTTTAATTGAATATGACGTTGACAAATAGTGATCATTTTTCGAATGACCTCACGTGAACCGCACTCACTTCAATGCTTCAGCCATGACGTTGTGTTTGTGTGTGTTTGACCAACAAGAATACCTTTCTGACACATTGAGTCTATTTTAATGATTTTATAAACTTTGGAGAAAGTTGTGATTTACCTGTATATTATAACAGCATAGAGGAGATTGTGATTAGTGACGCACAATACTAAGATGGGCAATTCAATGTGTTACATAAAACGCAAGTGACCAAGTGGGCGTGAGCGAAAATGCGTTAGCATGATAGCATGGTAGTTGGCAAGCCTGCATCTGAAGGAGTCATTAACAACACAGCCGGTTACCCATTTGCTAGTTTGTCGTTAATTTGTTCGCATCTTCAAAAGTTAGCTGCGGCGTTAACAAGTTCGTTTACACCTATGTTTACCCACGACAGTATCCATGCTCTTATGTGTTACCTTTAGCTTAGCTTACTGGCCTAAGTTGCACGTTAATGAAGCAAGACGGACGCGCACATTTAGCTACTCAAACAAAATCTGAATTAAACCCCTAAACTCGGAATCAGTACACTACATGAATGCCCTGCACGGTGAAAGATCTTATACTTTGTCAGCCAGGTTATCCCATCAGAGTTCAATTTGAGCTAAACGTGGGTACGCTAGCCAACTCGTGAGTAGGCCAAAACGTGCTTAATTTGGCCTATCACACCCGTACACTTAAATGTCACGAAATATAAATCTTTACTGAAGCTCACAAACCTCCATCTGTTTACTCCTACGTTCGCCGAACCAGCAAACCATGGGTCCAAAATATAAACACAGCGTACAGTATCCGCGCCATTTAGGGCTTCCTGTAAAGCTGGATTATCGTGAAGACGCAGTCCTTTTCGGAACCAGTGCACAGAATTGACAACCATGACTCCGAATTAGTCCATGCTAGCAGTCCAGTCAATGATATCACTTGATTTTAAATCAAATACAATGCATTTTATATATTGCGCACATTAAAGCTTTCTGAAGTCTTGCGATCAGTGACAGCGACACCAGACGTAATGGCTTTCCTCTGCTTCCCCCTTTCATTGGTCAAAAGAGTGACACGTGTACAGAGTATTAAAATGAGCGACGTGAGCAGCAGAGCATTGATTGGCTGCTCCGCACATGTAAACCTAGTCACGTTTGTGTGGTATGCCATCGAATGTGTAGAAAACAGCAATTTGAATCCCATTCCCCACAAGAAATACTTGAAAACAGTTCTTGTAAAAGATCAAGTCTTTATAGAAAACATAAAAACTCATGTGTTCTTCAAAATAACATGAGCATTTTTTTCCGTTTGTTTCAAGAAAAATTACCTTCATGAGCTTTATATAGGCCTATACTTCTTCACCTTAACGCATTTCGATTGCAAGGATGTTTAAATATGCTTATTTAATTCTTTACAGAATTGCAATTTTAAAACAAAACACCCCTTTTTTTAACATTTTGTCTGTCAATGTGCATTGCAATGATCAGAACACCCCCAGCTTGCAAACTGCTGCGATGGCTTCCTCTAATTGTTTGTGGACCTCAGCTTGCCATTCCATATAATACTTGAAATCCTCACCGCCAAACTTTCTCAGCTCACTGTATCTCCTGCCATCTGTCAGTGGATCTCCAGCTTCCTGACTGACAGGAGTCAGCATGTGCAACTGAGAGATGTCACATCTGGAACATGGACAACCAGCACTGGTGCACCACAAGGCTGTGTCCACTGCTCTTCTCCCTCTACACAAATGACTGTGCCTCTAATGACCCAGCTGTCAAGCTCCTAAAATTTGCAGACAACACTACTGTCATTGGGTTTATCCAGGGTGGTGACGAGTCTGCATATCGGCAAGAGGTTGATAAGCAGGTACTCTGGTCAACACAACCTAGAGTTGAACACTGTAAAGACTTTGGAGATGGCTGTGGGCTTTAGGAGCCATCCTGCATTGCTGCCCCCTCACACCAACAGCCCAGTGTCAAATGTGAACTCATTTAAGTGTCTGGGATCCTTAATTCTCCAGGATCTGAAGTGGGAATCTAACATCAATGTCATTCTCAAAAATGCCCTGCAGAGGATGTACTTTCTACAGCAACTGTGGAAACATGGCCTATACCACAAGAGCTATTGGTCATCTTCTACTGCTGTCATTGAATCCATCCACTGCTCATCCATTAAAGACCCCACTCATCCTGCACACACTCTTTTTAACCTCCTTCCCTCTGGCAGGAACTACAGATCCCAGCACACCAAAATAACGAGACACAACAACAGCTTTTTTCCCACTGCAATCACTCTTCTGAATGGCTGATACGTTAGGTGATCCCAAGTTTGGCCATTTACCCACTTCTCAAACACACATATTCATATGTATCTTGCAGACTATATTTACATATTACATACTTTATTATTCCAATGCATTTTGCACACTATATTGCACTATTGGGTGCATTTTTTGTCCCACTCCATGTGTACTTGTCTTGTATATTATGTCCTACTTGTATATTATGTACAGAGGTGCCCATATGTATATTGTTGTCTCTATTGTACAGTATGTGTCTGTATATTTCTATTTGTCTACTGAATGTATATTCCATGTCCATACAGGCCCGCTGACAGTCTTGGCTGGGCCCGGGACAAGATAATCTGATGGGGCCCCCGCTCCTATATTCCATAATGTAAGGCGGGACCAGACCTCCTTTTTGCCAGGGCCCAGGACAAGAGACCCATTTGTCCCCCCTATTGGCGGGCCTGTGTCCATATGTTAAATATATAAAAAGCTATGTAAGTATGTATACTTGGCCAGTAAAACTGATTCTGATGCCGATTCTGTTTTTTTTTTTATGGCAGAGGAGATTGTCTTTTGATGCTTGCTTGAGTGATATGCTGGTGTTTTGAAAAAGGTAGAATTTCTCAGTTGGCAGGCTATTTCAGTGAAACATGTAGAACATAGAAGAGAAAATACGAACATGCTAAACTGTGATTTTGTACAGGGGGGACTTTAACTTTACCTGTCAAGCAGAGAATATAAACCACACAGGTAGATCATTTAGTTAAAGAGGCAGCCATGAATGTAGTTGTTAAGTCATGTATTTATTTTAAACAAAAAAAGATAGCATACAATTGTAAAGCAGGTCAAAGAAAAAAAAACAACACTCACAACTCAGTGCTCTCATTGCTCAAAAGTAGGCTACTGCACCATCACAAATCTGCATCAGTGGGCGTGATGTGGATATTGTTCAGGCCTAAAAAAAACTGGGGTTCATCTGCATGACAAGCTGAAATGGTGTACTGAATACTGAAGCCATCTTTCCTGTATATAGTGCTATACCAACTTTAAAAATCAAGGGAAGGACCTTTCACAAACATGCAAGGCATTGTTAAGTTTAAGCAACATAAACACACCCATGAAGCACATTGACTTACTTTTTTCAAAGTTGGGTTTATGCAGCACTTTTTACAGTGTACAGTGAAGGTCTGAAATCTTAGGTTGTCAGGTCCAATGTCTGCAACACATTGCTTAACTTTTTTAGGCCTTTTATTAGTTTAAATATCAATCTGTTGTTTTGAACACATCTTACTGTGGTGTACTGAGGTGAAGGTATACCGCAAAGAGTGCAAACAAATGAAGACCATAGAGAAGGCTAGATATGTCAGTCAAAATGACTGGGGGAAATGACAAACGAGAGAATGTTAGCAAGCCTGGCAATTGCAGATAACGCCTTTGCCAAAACATATTTCTGCGACTCTTTGGAAATGGCAAGTACCACTAGGGGGTGCTATAGGTCTGTGCTCTCTTCCATGCACAGACTGTGAGCCCCTTAATGAGAAGAAGTACCAAATTGAATATAAATGATCCTGAATCGTTTAGTTATAGTGTTTATTTGAGCTTTCTAGCAGTACATTAATGGATATCTTTCTAATCAATATTAAATACTACAATATAATTTAAAGTTGTTACTTTAATTCAATACTTATTACTGCCTACCTTTCAATTCTGGGAACTTTGTTGACATACACAATTGTTTTGACTACAACACTGGGCATTCTCAACAGATCGATAGCCACAAGCAGTAAAGGAAAATCCAGGGCGGGCCCAAGACTTTACAGCTCTCTGGTGCACCAAGGCAATTTTGGACATACGGCTACGGATCAATAATGTTAAGCCTCGACTTAACTTGGGACAATTCCAGACAATTGTTATGAACGGTTTGATAAAACAGAGGGTGTTATGAGCTTTAAAATCAATCACTGACAAAGCTGACGAGAACTTGCTGACAAGTAGAAACCTGCAGTTCTAAACTCCAATATTGGGGGTGTATGTGATATGACTGGTTTAAAGCAGCCTGCCTCTGCTGTTGGCTGCCAGAGACAGATTCGGTGGGGAGGTGTATGTGACATGGTGATGTGGGGTGGGATTTTACGTATATATGTTCAGAGTCTGGTTACATAAAATGTTGACAACTGCTGCATAAGAACTTGAGTTTGTACAGACTTTTATGGAGTTTTTCAAAACAATCTTGTTTCTGTTTTCACTTGAAGTTATTTTATCACATGAATTTATTATCTTATAAGCTTCCTTAACTGCATAATATGTATTATTATATAACTGCACATTGTAGAGGTTGCACTTTTGCGGCCACTATGCTAAACTGTTATAACACCCTCCTACCAGACAGCTGTAACTTGTCAACTGGTTAACCTGCGGAAAGGTCAGTGTTATTTATAGTAATTATAAAGCTACAGCTTATTGTACACTCACAAATTACAGTGCATTTCATGCTTGTGTATAAACAGGTGTTAGTCTGCATGCTGTATTAGGTTTGGTTCATTTCTTGCCTGAGTGGATGGCTGGTTATCACATTTAGGGGCTATGGGGGTGATTGAATAATGAAAGCAATCTGCCACTGGACATTCATGTTGTATCCCATGCTCCCTTGCTTTCTCTGCTTGTGTACCTCACAGCTAATCATAATCAATACAGTCACCCAAATGGGTGCTACTGGATTGCACACACGATTGTTCATATGCACGTTTGTGGACAAGAAGCAATGCAGTGTTTAACATGTTGCACATAATATGTCAGAAGCATGTATGATAACATTTGTGCAATGGGTTTGTACATCTCATTTTAAAATATCTTCACAGATACATGTTTGAATTTAACTGAATATCAAAACAGGACTTGACTGTTCTCTCTCCTCCTCCTTGTCCCTCAGCAATGTAACCTTGTCATGTTTAAAATGATGGATGTTTGACACACTTTTTTATTCATCTCAGAAGTCAACGCTGAACTTTAAACACATTTTGTTCACCCCTTCCCTGTAGAAGGTGCCTGAGAAATAGCTTAATAGCTCAAGCTAAACTATCTGTCTCTCAATCTGGCAGTAATCAGTGGCTGGACTTAGCCAGCTGATATTCAGTGCTTTTTTGGCAATCATGCCAGTGGGGCACCTCAATTACACTGTCACTGAGCTGCTTTATTGAGTGAAATGCTCTGTGGAGACCATTGAGAGACAGCAGTGAAGCGTGGAAATCACCTCAAATATCTGCGGTAACCTGAGCTTGCTATCTCAAACCTTTTCCCACCAAATCCCCTTTGGCATATGACATGGACTTTGGCCACACATACACTTTATTAGGCACGAGAGGCTGTGAAAACACTTAAGCTCATAATAAAAAAAAACATTCTGTAACATGGTCAAAAGAAGAGGTGAAACAGTGATTGTTTTCTTAGCTATTTTGCACAGTACGTTATGACATATCAATGTTTCAAATGTTAATTAGACTGAGTATAGGGTGTTTTTTAGTTATACCACCATAGGATCTAAATGTGTCTGGAAAGCCAAGGTCAAAGAGACATTTGCACACACGCGTGCACACAGACATACAGACACACACACACACACACACACACACACACACATACACACATACACACATACACGCACACACGCACACACAAACACACATACATACACACATACACACATACACACATACACACATACACATAAATGTGTATGGGTGTGCAGTCACAATTACCCACACACACAAACCCACACACCTACCCACACACAGACACAGACACACACACACACACACACACACACACACACACACAGACACACACACACACACACACACACACACACACACACACACACACACACACATTTACTTGAATGTGCATGTGCACAGACACAGACAGACACACACAGGTACACACACACACACACACACACACACACACACACACACACACACACACACACACACACACACACACACCACATGCATACACAGACTTTTTGAAGATGGGGGAGCAGATGGTCTGCAGACAGACTCGGGAGATGGTTTTGCAGCAGTGTGTTCAGAAAGCACCAGTTCCATGACTCTGAGATAATGGTCTGTTGATTAATGGAGCTTTTTCATGGGGACGGAGAACCATCTGGAGCAGGGGCACAGCGCTAGGGCTACATCCGCTCCTGGGGACGCTCGAGTCCTGTTCAGCTTGGATGAAATCTCAGAGACCTTCTCTGGTCCAATGTCCACAGCATCTCACCCCACCTCTTACTGAGCAATGGCAAAAACACACTCAGATTCAGACTAAGGCATCCGCCCGGTCAGGGGCGGACACTGGGACAAAGCTAAAATTCTCTGCCAGAGAGCATCAGCTGTTCTACCACCTTACAGCATTTGTGTTCCAAACTACTTTTTTGAAAAGATATTTTTTGGGCTTTTTGCCTTCATTTTTCAAGAGGAAAGTGGAGAGACACAGAAGGTGAGGGGGCGGGAGAGATGTGGTGGGATCAGAAAATTACCTCAAATCGGATTTGAACCCGGGTCCCCAGATAAATGGTATCCACACACGTTATACATGATGAGACTGCTTTTATGCACCTCATAAGATCGAGCTATCCAATATTTGTGTATGTTGTATGTTTCAGATCTACTATATTCTTATTTCCTTTGTCTGTGTGATGTTGGTCTAGATTGCCAGAAATGAAACCCTGGTATACCACACTGAGGCCGCCCTCTGCAGTTACATCATACTCTAATGATACATGCATGTCATGAGTGCAAAATAATACAGAACACAATCATACAATCTCAAAGCTTAGACTACAACACAGTAGACATAACTGTAAATGATTCTTTAAGACTAGTATAACTGTAATAGATTGGTCCAAACTATGAAAATGAACAATATTATACAATATTATACAATATTAGACAATATATACACAACATTTAAATGTTTTTTTCTGTCTTAATCTTTCAGGGTGCACATTCACCCCTAGTTATATTAGAGTTGCAAAAGACAACTGTCACAACTGTGCCAAAAAGGTAGGTTTTATAAGGAGGAAGCACAGCTTGCTCTGTTCCTGTCAGTGGTTCTTTAATTAACAAGGCCACGCTGCAGCATCAAATCTGCAGCACAGCAGGCTACAGATTAAGGAATCAGAACAAAGGCGCTGAATGTTGGAAATGCTCAATTTGCCAAAAAAAAAAAAAAAAGGTTTCCTGTTTACAGCATATGCAAGCTCTTGACTTTTGAGGTAGTTAGTGCACATGTTTCAGTAAACGCACCAGCCTCCCTCACTGACAGCATAGGCTTGCTAAGTAACAAATGCTGAGGCTGGCAAACCTTGTTTAGAGTGTAGTCCAATAACCAGTCTCTGATTTATACATTTCTTTCTCTCTTTGCATGTTGTGATATTTTATCTTGATCAATATAATGTAATATGGCTTGAATGTCACGAACAAAGCTTTGCTGAAGCCTTTTACTGGGGTTAGGACATGGAGATAACAAGTCCTTATATACTTCATTTGCGGAGCCGTAAAAGTTTCAAAAGGCTTGATGGTGCATGTAAATAACAAGATGGTACAAATAGCTGTTGTTAAAATGGTTCAAGTAAGCTGATCATTTCCTGTGATATGCTTTGAAATGGCAGAGTTGGTTATTTATATTTAAAAAGACAGAGTCTGGCACAACATATGGTTTAGCTGTCTTTTGTCCGCTTTAATGAAGTTTATTCAGAGACAAGGGGAAAAGAACGAGAAAGACAAAGAATAAAGCCATTCAATCAGTCTCAATATCTTGTGACATTTAGGGATGGTCTGGAAAAACAAGGAGCATTTATTCTCCTCTCTAAGCACGGCCACGGAAAGGACCGAACACTGATATGTATTGTGCTGCAAATTATATCGGGTGGCGGCACAATGTAATAAAGTTGGCTTGCGAGCAGATGGGATTTCTCAGCACAAACTCCTCACTTGTTTGCCTTAATCTGGTCCCTCACGTTAGCGGTCCTCTGGGGAATCTGAGTCCAACCTCGGCCCCTTTGACTTTTCTCCTTATTACTGGCGTGAAGGTACCGCCACCATACCCCCCTCCACCCCCTCCACCCTCTCCACCCACCCACTTCTCCCTCTCTGTGTTTTAGTCCGGCATGTATACCCGGCCCGCTATCGGTTGACGCCGGCCTGAAGGGTTTTGGCAGTCGATAAAAATGGCCTTTTTGCAGCCGGTGGCTATCAGGTGCGGCGTCATGGCGACATTAACCATTTTAATGAGGACATGAGAATGTGTGTTAGCGAGGCCGGTCCTCGTGGAGGTCAGACGGGGGAAATGGAGCTTAAAGGCCTTGGGGTCACTCCGGGGCCAGCAGAACAGTGGCAGTCTTTGTGTTCTGTCCACACCATATGTTATGTTTTCCCTTTTTTTAGTGAGAACATAGCACTGTGCATTGACTTAATTGAAGTTTAAGTTTAAGTTAAACGCTGAGCTACAGTACATATGTCGATTTGCTTTGCTTAAAGATTTCTGCCTGATTTCATTCCAGATGTCTTTGGCTGCTCACCTGATGAAGTTCTGCCTGTCTGCCAGCTTACCTGACTGCCTGTCAGCCTTCCGGATAAAGTAGCTCTTAGCCTAATAGTCTCTCTCTCTCGTCATACACATGCATATAACTGATAGAGCCACAACCAAATCTGATAGCCTCACAGACTGCCTCACAGACTGACAGCCTTGTTCACTTGTGTCCAACAACATTTGCCTTTGTTGGGGGTGCAGTGGTGCAGTTGGCTATGCTTCTGTACGATACATCTGGAGATCCAGGTTCGAGATCGATTTGAGATAATTTCCTGGTGTCTCTCCCTTCAAACCCATTTCCTGTCATTCCCTATTGACCTTTTAAAGTAAAGGTGGACCACACCCCCCTCCCAAACCATGAAAAAAAAAAACACAACTTGTGTGGCAGTGACAGTCGATTGTGTGCAAAGGTCGAATGTAGGCAGGGGCGCAACCGTGTGTGTGTGTGTGTGTGTGTGTGTGTGTGTGTGTGTGTTTATGTGTGTGTGTCCCTGTGTCTCTGTGTCTGTGTACTTATACATTCATGTGAATGTGTGTGTGTGTGTGTGTGTGTGTGTGTGTGTGTGTGTGTGTGTTAGGACAGTTGTAAGGGCCCAGCATTGACAGGGGGCCCTTTGGAGACACTATTATTATTAATATAAAAAACGGCATAAAGTTATGTACTTTTTAGAAGGCACACAATTTCTTGTGGTACCACTGACTGCGGGCCTGCACTTAAGAGGAGGCACAGAGCGTAGTTTTTAAAAAGCTAAAATAAACTCCCTTTTTTTTATTATTGCCATCATTATCCTAAAATGTAAGCTGAGACACTGGGAATACAAACATCAACAAGATCAACGAACCATCACAGACTTGGCCCTCTACCAAATCTATCTTAATATGGGAAAATGCAATGCAGTTGGGCCAGACTTGACTAACTTGCATTCTTACTCTGCAAATTGGTTAATTGATTAATATGCTTACAGCAGCAATGTGGCAATCATAATTCAATAGGGTTTAAAATTAAAAGCAAATGTCGGAGCACCAGAGCAATTACAATGCCCTTTTTACAGCAAGCTTTTGAAAGGCTAGAAAACTATAAGAGGTTTAAACATCAGTGTGTGAGTGCAATCAAATTTGTGTATGTTCTCAAAGTTCCTGTCAAACTTCAGCTAACAAAATAAGTACATGAAAGTCTCAACGTCTGTTGTTTTCACACATCGGCATTTTCTGCACCTTTATAGGTTTAATAGCATCTTGAAATTTGAACTTCTGTATCGTTTTAGAGAACCATTTGCTTTATTATTTTGTTTTATTTGAAGAACCAGTGCTTGTATTTAATTTTGCTCATGCAGACTGACACTTTAATTCACTTCAGGCAGTGAAACGATGACAATAAAACTATTCATCCAAATGTGGCAATACATGTGTCATTTTGTGAAAACACAAATGAGATTTAATTGAAATTACACCTTGTTAAGACTGGGAAAGGCAGTAACACTGAAACAAGCTGACATTATGTTGTCATTGATAGTAAGCAGAGCACAGTGCATTATTGGTGATAACTGTATTGGTGGCCATGTTAAACTGTTCTCCCATCATTCTGAGTAAATCTTTAAAATATATAGCATCAGAGGTGGTTCGGTTAATTATAGACTTGATGCCATTTAAACTGTAGATCTGTGTCAACCTTGGAGCACACACCTGGCCTTGTTTTTCGCGTGTGCCAGGTCTATTTTCATTAGCAAGATCGAACTTCTTTTCCGGGAAAGAAAAAAAAAATAAAAAATTCAATTCACTCTCCCCCTCTTCCATCACCTCTGCATCAGTGGGAGTGAATTACTGCTATTACCATTCCACACCACATGCTTCCTCAATTGCACTGTGTTCCTGCTCTGACATCCCCCACTGCTGGCTGAAAAGGCAGATTTTTGAGCACAACAGGGATTATACTGATAGAGCAGCCAGTCCCTCAAATTAAGCGTCGTCTACAGCACCCGGGGCCCCAGCAGGCTGTCTGATGGAAGCATAATGATCTTAGCTCGAGTCATGCTTCGTCTTCGCGTGTGTGCTGCATTCAGGGTCGACAGTCCCTCCAATTAGTCTTTCAGAACGGGGACAAGTCATTAGAACCGAGAGAAGAACTTAGAAGTTCACCGATGAAGTTGTCAGTTGGCTCCTTCAGAAGTTATTTTTGAAAACAAACACGTACGACGACGTGGATCGGGTCTGGAGGAAGGCTGGTGTGTTTTTCTGCTGGGGGGGTTGATGAGTGCAAATTGCATGTCTTGCAGACGCTGCGGCATTTGCTCTCGGCTTTCAGGATTTGCTTTTTCGTTTTGCTTTGGAGTCCATTAGCTCTCAATTCTACTTAGGCCCAGTGTAATGAAAGCTGACACTGTCTCCATTCTCCAGTGTGAGACATCTCGGCAGGAGGTAGTACCTTTGCCGTTGTGTTCAATTGAGCTGCTTGAAATTCATGGCAGTGCATCCTCGTTGGGATAGCTGGGCAGACGTGGATAGAGGATTGAACCCACTTACTTTGGCTCCTGCTTATGAATAGCAGGGGTTTGATGAGTGTCAGTGATGAATAACTAATTCAGATGACCATCACAAGAGATCAGGGGCGTAGCTCTGGTCTGCAATTATTATTCCATTATATTGGACCCACTCCATATTGCCCATTGAAGGTGTTCTCACTTTGAAAATGATGTTCTGGATGAGGACACACACTATGTTAGCTTCACTCTTCCATGGTGTACCTACATCAGGCAACCATATTTACCATTGAGACAAGATGGTGTTGACATACTTGTATTAAAGCACAGTGAACCAATACGGCTG
Source organism: Coilia nasus (assembly GCA_027475355.1). Classification (NCBI taxonomy): domain Eukaryota; kingdom Metazoa; phylum Chordata; class Actinopteri; order Clupeiformes; family Engraulidae; genus Coilia; species Coilia nasus. Next base: position 17,263,868 of record CM050208.1, read on the forward strand.
CAAACACAAACACACTCTCACACTCTCAGTGTCTTCACAAACATCAAACATTTTCATTCTCCTGACAGACGTCTATATGCCCACACTGGAAAAGACCTGGCTGTGATAGTAAGCTTAAAGTAAAACAGTAAGCGGAGGCTCCAGGCCTGACCTTATACAGAAGGCTTGTTAAAATTCTGGTGAGCAATACAGTTGATAAATTGTGAATCAGAATCAGGATTGACGCACATCTTACATTTACAGTTTTTGCCCATTGCTTAAACACATTTTGTTCAACTTGGCTCGCTGTGCCAAAACTCTACACCCAAGCACATAGGACACAACACTTGGAAATAAACCATTCACATCTATGTCAAATTGAAACTCTGCAATCAAAACCTAACAATCCTTTGTCAAAATGTCACTCTGATGACAAAATTGCACACACTTGCATGTTATGAAAACACTGTCACATCAGCAGCAACACACTAGTCTACTTTATATAAAACACTGTTTTTTGTATTTTGAATAGATGTGTTTTGCCAATGACACATCGGTATTTCATTTTTGAACGAAGTGTCTTATGTATGAAATAGTGTGTTGTGTGCAGGAGCAAGTGTGTTGCAAAAAGGAGCAAGTGTGTTGCAGAATTGCAACTAAAGTGTAAAGCAGCGTTTGTGTTTAAGGTATGGTTGCACTGTGTTTAAGGCATTGTAACACAACTTCAAGTTATGTTACTTTGGTTTAAGCATATGTCTATTGCGTTCAAGCAAGGGGCAAAAACTGTAAATGTTGTACATGGTATCCAACATAAATGTGCCCTGTTTTAAGACTTGTAAAAATGTGTCTTCTGATCTTGTGTCTGATATCTGTGTGTCTGTCTACAAGGACATTAACTGATTGTTATCCTTTATGTCGGTATGTCTGTTGTGCTTTTGCATCTTTGCAAAGATTACATTCCTGCCGGTAGAGAAACATGCCATATATAACATGCATAAGATAACTCCTTGGGCAAACTTAAATGTAGCCTTTTCTTACTTAATCTTCTGTAGACCATAGCTGCCCCTGTGTACATGTGATCCTTCAGTAATATGCACTCTAGATATTACAGTTTTTGCACACTGCTTGAACGCAATAGACATATGCTTAAACCAAAGTAACATAACTTGAAGTTGTGTTACCATGCCTTAAACACAGTGTAACCATACCTTAAACAAAAGCGCTGCTTTACACTTCAGTTGCAATTTTGCAACACACTTGCTCCTTTTTGCAACACACTTGCTCCTGCACACTACACACTATTTCATACATAAGACACTTCGTTCAAAAATGAAATACCAATGTATCATTGGCAAAACACATCTATTCAAAATACAAAAAACAGTGTTTTATATAAAGTAGATAAGTGTGTTGGTGCTGATGTGACAGTGTTTTCATAAGATACAAGTGTGTGCAATTTTGTCATAAGAGTGACATTTTGGGGAAGGATTGTTAGGTTTTGATTGCAGAGTTTCAATTTGACATAGATGTGAATGGTTTATTTCCAAGTGTTGTGTCCTATGTGGTTGGGTTTAGAGTTTTGGCACAGCGGGCCAAATTTTGCAAAATGTGTTTAAGCAATGGGCAAAAACTGTAAAACCTTGTTCTTGATTAAATGCCATGTCTTGAGTGTGTTTTTATTAATCTGGTGTTGGAAATATATCATCAACATAACTTTGGGAAGGTCAACCACATATTTTTGGATGTACTTTTTAGTGGATGCTTTTCAATCTTCAACTTTTGTTCTTCTTATCTTTCAAACAGTATTCCCATATAAATCTAAACCTATCTTACACAGCAGTGATGAACACATTTGTTCTGTGAAGAAGATAAAGCACAAAGGGTGCCTAGTAGGGTGTCCAAAATTACACCGATGTGGTGTGTGTGTGTGTGTGTGTGTGTGTGTGTGTGTGTGTGTGTGTGTGTGTGTGTGTGTGTGTGTGTGTGTGTGTGTGTGTGTGATATTAAAACGACAGCTTTTTGGCTTCTACGTGTGACTCTTCACGATTCACATCCTGTGCTCCGGAAAGGCTTCCTGCTGGAACAAGAGCACAATGATGGATGCACAGACATGAGGATAGCTCACGATAGTCTCAGAGGAAGAGTAAGGACTCAGAAGAGGATTAATCTCAGCAGTGTCATAGAATATTTATCTTTTAGAATGTTAAAAAGACTATTTATTTCCAGAGCTAGAGATCCTGGCTTCGGGAAGCAAAAACCATTCCACATATTTGATCCAACCACTTTCTGAACCTGCTGCTCCTAATGAGCACAGGAAAACGACAGGTAGATCAGCTAATTAGTGAAATGGTCTGTGAAGTGAACAGGCAGAGGAAGTACATGGTAGGGTTGTTACTTCTGGATCTTCATTTCTGTTCATTGTGAGGTTGGTCAGAAAAACAAAAAGAATCTTTAGGTGTGTTAGTCTGGAGTCATACAAAACGGTATTTCACAAATACAACTGTAACACATACAATAATTACTACAATTGTAGTTATTATTTCTATGTTGTGTGTACATTAAACATTAAACATGTACACAGTCCAGTTTATGGCTAATGCAGCTTCAATCCTAAACTACGAAATAAAGCAGGAATGGTGATGACCCGGCTTATAGTGCTGCAAGGAAAAGTTCCTCTTCTCACAGGATACTGAAATATTGCAAATATGCCACAGTCAGCATTCCGAACAGGTGCGTGGAAATAATAAGTAGTCCTTCAAATCAGCTGGGATATCTGGCAAACGACTTCTACTGAGAGAGTGTAACAGGCATAATGTTGGAATTATGAGAAAAACTTACAAGATATGACCCTCTGATATAAAATATTAAAGATGGCCTTTTCACAAAAATGCTAAGTGAATAACCTAGAAAGTCAGGAATTGGTTTATATTCAAATTTTGCCTGAGTCAAAAAAAGAGATTAGAATACAATGCATATTCAGATGATAATGAAGAGCATTTGTCTGAGGAGCACTGGCCCGTATTATTTGACTTTGTGCCGACTGTCACGAGTACAAACTCAGAAGGGAGATTATTTTGCAGTGTGTGTGTAGTTGTGCATGTGTGTGTGTGTTTGGGAATATTTCTGTGTGTGTAGTTGTGCATGTGTGTCTGTGTTTGTGAATGTGTGTGTGTGTGTGTGTGTGTGTGTGTGTGTGTGTGTGTGTGTGTCTGTGTGTGTGTGTGTGTGTGTGTGTGTGTGTGTGTGTGTGTGTGTGTGCCTGTGTCTGTGTCTGTGAATATGTCTCTGTGTGTGTGTGCGCGCGCGCGCGTGTGTGTGTGTGTGCGTGTGTGTGTGTGTGTGTGTCTGTGTCTGTGAATGTGTCTGTGTGTGTGTGCGTGTGTAGAGAGACTGGGGAAAGGACAAGAATGTTAAAATGCAGAGCAAAGGCGCATATTCACACCCATAAACAGCATTCAAATTCACACTGTTAACATTAGCTGTGGAAAAACAAGAGCCTAATAGGACTAATTAAGCAACAGCACAGGTGTTCCAGAGCACAATAATGTGATGGGAAAATCTTGGGCAGTGTATGAAAGGTTTTCATTATGAACGTTCAAGTATTCAAATGCAAATTGAGAGAATACTGTATAAAAGGTGTTAAACTTCTCAGTGGTGAATGAATATTTTAAAACCTGATTTTTCTGTATAGGCCGGAAAAGACATGAATAACAGAGAAATAGAACAGATGAGTGTAATTTGAGGCATTGAGCTATGAAAAGGCCATAGACAATGAATGGGAAATTGCATGGACACTAGATGATTTGAAGCTTTTCATTGTACTATTGTCAGAGTCACAAACACTTTCTCAGTACAAAATCCACGTGGCACATCCAAATTTTCTACAAAGAATGTGGACCATGGCTGAATGAATGTTTTTCTTACACATTGTGTATGATATTTTTATTTGCTAGGCTTCCATACATGAACTACATTCATTGACTATATCCATGCATATGGGAATCCAATGGCATTCTGGTGCCCGCTCTGCTGTAGTGGGACAAGGGTAACCCTGAATCTAAATGTCATTTCACCTATTTGTGAAAAACGGACAGCCTGCCAAAAATGTAAGCAGACAAAAATGCCAATTCCCTTGCAAAATTCCCCTGTGTTTTGAGGGTTACTGCAGTGTGGAGCTGTCCGTGGTGCTGAAGCGTGGCCCATGTCAGTGCAGTGGTCCTGTTAAAGACACACAGCTGATTTGCTGGCTGGAAAAAAAACTCATGCTGCGTTTCAAGTCAGACATTCTCTCCTCTGCCATTAATGGCACTGAAAGCCTGCATGGAAGCATTCACTGGGAAGAGGCACAAACCCTATTACAGTTTTTTCTCAATTGTTTACACACAATTCCTTGTACTTCAGACACAATGACCACAACATGTAACTCATGCACCAACCCCATTAACCGATTCTGCTAAACTACGAACACAATTCCTGCTTTGCACTGAAATTGCAGTTCTAAAACACACTTTTTTCAAAACACTATAGACAATTCTCTGCGTTTGGCACAATTTTCATGACAGAAATCTCTTGTTTTCACAAGGAACACACAGTGATTCAAAATTCTAAAGTCAATTGCCCTATAATGTACACTGACTCATCACATCGGCAAACACCTGTCACACAGCTTTACAATTAGCTATCAGAGCTTTGGAAGAGGCAGAGCCACAGCTGGAGGAGTGAGAGTAAGAGGAGGAGGATGGGGAGGACACCGACGAGGACGAAAAAGGACAGTAATCTCTGATGAGATCAGAGTCATTTTGGTTGACCATTTGGTCAACGAAATTATTTTACAGTAGTTGTTTAGTTGTTTACGTATGTATCTCTCTACATATTCTACAATCCTCAACACAATTGAGAATTTTGTGTAGAAAGTGTATGACCAAAATCCACAAATGTGTGTACCCTTTCTCTAAGCTATGGAAGACGCATGGAAATATAGCAATTGATGCTTTTCATGGATGGATTTGCTGCTAGGCCAGGAAAAACATTGCATGTGATGTGGATGAGGTGCTGTGGCCACACAAAAACAGAAGAAAGGATGCAGCGTCATTTTTTTTTTTGTAACTGTATAGGCTACAGTAAATTCTTCTGTTCTATTGTATGTAGACCACTGTAGGTGCAGCTTTGTGTTGATTGGGATGCATAGTGTGTACACTGTTTTTGTGGGAAAAATAAAATATATTTGTAAGAATGTATATGTGCGCTCTGAGTATAAAAACAATATTCTAAAATATAGCACACTTATGTATGTACTGTCTGTAGCAAGTGTAACACTGAACAAAAAAAGGCCTAAATCATTATGATGAATGGAGAAGAAGTGTTTTCCATTTATAATATAGTGTTTTACATTAAGCACATCAGGGTTCAACTGGTTGTTATAAATGTCTATTTATATGATGGTTTGTGTTTGTCATTTGACAACAAAATAGCATTTTGAGAAGAAATAACATTGTTTTGAATGCAAAGTTTCATTTTGCAGGAGAAGTGAGTGGTTTTGCCCATTGTGTGTGTGTGTTTTTTAAATTTGTGTGTAGAGTTCTGAGAGTATGAGGCATGCTTTCAGGAGATGTGTTTAAACAATTGAGAAAAACTGTAAAAAACACAATATACCATCCAGGAGGGCACGAGAGACCTCTCGGTTGGACATTAGTCCTGACTCCATTCACTAATCCATCGTTTTCAGCATCCAGTGGCCCTCTGGTCCTACAGCTTAGCTGTGTTGGGATGCAGAAATGGGATGGCCATTAAATTAAAAAAGAACTTGATAAGCACTTTAATTTAGATAGCCCACCTAATGAAGCTGCAGATAAGTGCTTTCCAATTTTGTCACTGACAGTATCTCCAACGTAAAGTAAGTGGAATGAATTGAGTGAAATATTTTCTCAAAGTGGGTGAAATAAACAAAGTTGTTCAGTTACCTGATAAAGTAACCCTATTGTTTAAAAAGATGAGCTTATCATTGACTTTACTACCTATTTCAGATTCCAGTGGGTCATCTTGGGCACATAAATTATTCCATTTGTTTTGTGCTTGGTCTTGTAAAAACTGCTGAGCATTTTAGGGGAATAAAATTTAAAACATGAAATACCTTCTAGGCTTGGTAAACGAGGTTTGGCATGAATTTCCCATTGTAATGTCCAATACCCTTGTGAGAAAGAACAGATGAGGAAGTGTTCAAGCGGCAATTTAGTGGTGGTTAGAGTTCTTTGAAACTATTATAAAATGTTCCAAAAGGACATCTAGAAGTTGTTACCAGAGTATATTCATGTCATTTTTTTGTATCAATTATTTAATGTCATGTCTCCTGATAAAAGGATGACTGATTCCTTTAAAGCCAGGCAGGTGGAATGGCCAAATCCAGAATGTTCACCCACTCGCTATATTATAGTGCACTGTGTAGGAAATGAAACAGTGTTTCTCGCACCCTATATAGTGTGCCATGTAGTGAACGGGGGAACATTTCTGACACGACCAGAAAGTAAGGAACTGGATGACAGGAAAGAACAGTCTGAACAGGAAAGGAGAAAGCGAGGACAGAAAATAACGAGGGAGAGGGAGAGAGAAAGATTAACATGTGCAGGGAGTGCTACAGGAAAGATGGCTGTAGACCACAAACTGTTTGCCATCTGATTTAGGTCTGATGCAGGTGTACTGAAAAAAGAGGCAGAGAAGTATTTTTGCAAGCGGGACTCTACTGAGGCTCCAGGCACAGCAGGCCTGTAGCATTTGATTGAGGTTTCCATCACCCAAATTCACATGTCACGGTAAGAAGCCTTTGAATGCCGTAATGCTGCTCTACTCAGATGGGGCATAAAGCTGTGTGTTGTTTTTCTGATTTGTGAACAAACACTATACTGTTGAATGCTTACAGGGGCCTGGGCGATAGGATAGGATATGCAATGTACACAGTTATTTCTGCAAGGTTACTTTTCCGATGTCTGGCTAAAATACAATCTTAAAGGTGGCTGACTCAGAATAGCACAGAGAATCTGGAGTCTGGAAATGTGGCTATTTGAAAATTCCTGGAACCAAAAAGTTCAGGGGGAAATTGCCAAAAAAAAAACCCTGCCATCAGCTAAGGCAGTGCCAGAATGCTGGCAGACATAAAAGAGGGTTTGCCCGAGATAAACCTCAGAATGAGGTTTGATGAGATTCAAACTTTGAAGGTGAATTGTAGAGCAGAAAGGGGAAGGATGTGAGTTCACACTGCAGCCTGGGTGGTAGCATGTCGGGCCACATAAAGACTTATCAATATTTTGACAAGAGCCCAGGTTTGCTTTGAGAGGGAAAGCTGTTTGAACATGTCAGGATGGAGGAGCAAGATATAGCAGAGAGAAGAGGAAGGGTGGGTCGCAGGTATACATAATTTACAGAGCACACTCTTCATTATTCTCAGGCTCCGTCCCTGGTAAAACATCATTTGTATGGAAATTAGATTCAGGTTTCATAAAAGGTGAAGTGACTTGGAAGATTTTCAGGCGGCATGGCGCATGCATCTCGAGCACGGCGCCGTTAATTATGAAACATGCTACCACAGCTGTTGGGTAGGAGACACAGGAGGAATACTGATAACACGCCATGCCATCCCTATGACAAATTCATGTACACGAGGGTTGCTGCCACCGAGTGTTTTGTTATGACGTTCATGGCCAGCACACAGCTGTGCTCCCTGTTCCCCTTATTCATATTCACCACATTAAAGTCAAGGCCGGTGGAGCAGACCCACTCGCTCAGAGTATGTGTGTCCATGGGGTTTGCTCACCTCGTGACTACCTGGGCATCCATAGCTGTTGATGATGACTGGAGGTAAGTGTTATGGATTAGCAGGGATTAAGGGTGTGTCCGAAATGTTCACTCTACATACAGTGTGAATTACATTGTTTTGTTGGCGCATTACATATGTAGTATGTGTTACATTATTTTGACCACTAAATAGTGCACTATATTGGGTCTGAGTTACATTGTTTTGTTCTCTACATGTTGCACTAGAAAGATTGTGATTTACTTTGTTTGGTTCCCTACATTGTGCATTATACAATGAACAAATGAACATTTTAGATTCGGCCTAAGGGCTCATCCACACCAAACACTCTCCGTATACAGCGCGGGCCTGTTTTCTGTCCATATTCATTTAGAATGCATGTTAACAAATTAGACTATTCACACCGCATGCATGATCTGACCATATTGTATGTCACACATACAAACATATTGTAAATGGTTAGGTGCTGCACACAGTCAAGTTGGTGTGAATGAGCCCTAAGAGTTTGACAGCGACTAGGCAAACTAAAGCACTAATGTGTACCTGTTCACTGAGCCCCCCTTCCACTCAGTCTATTTTTGCTAGGACTGACCTCTGAAGTGCAGCTTTACCTGCTTTGTCTCTGAGAAACAAGTGAAAGAGCCAATAAACAAAATTTATTTTGTGGTACAATCTGGAGCGTAAGCCAATAATTCCAGACCTAATGCTGCTCTCTGCGGTAAGACAAAGGCATTTAGTATGCAAATAAATCATTTGGTGTAAAACTGATTACCACCATCAAGCAAGCAATCTGGGTAGGAGAAAAGGCTTGTCTCTTCCTCCATCACAGCTGAGAGGAATGGCTAATGAAGTGTTTGTGCCGTGCAACTCATTCTCTCTCTTTCTCCTTCGCTCTCTCTTTCCCTCCACCTCTTCCTTTCTTCGACTAATTTCTCTCTCTCTCTACCTCTCTCTCTCTCTCTCTTTTTCTGTTTTCTCTGTATACATTTTTCCCTTTTGTCGTATTTATTCTTGCTCTCTCTAAGAGCCCTCTCTCTCTTTTCCTCTCTCCTTTTCTGTCTCTTGTTCTTTGCATCTCCTTCTGTCACAGGCACATGGGAGGCTGGTCCCAAGGACTCATTTGCTGGGGAGAGGATATTAATTTGTATTAGCCCGGGGTGAGCAGGGGGCCCTGGTCCTGGAGGAGTAAAGTGGAAGAGAGGCATCGTAGAGGAGCATTAATCCTCCCTGCTCCACTGCCCCCCCCATTTGAGCAGGAGAGCAAGATTCATGATGGTACTTACCAGCCCCCTTTTCCAAAAAGAGAGAGTTTGAAAAAGCGTTGACCCACTAGTCTTATGTGCGATACGAAGAGTGTTTCTTTAACACACACACACACTCTCTCTCTCTCTCTCTTTCCCTCTCTCTCTCTGTGGACACCCACCATTGAAGCCTGGTTTATCTTTCTGACACTGATTGGTCCTTGCAAACTGCAGGTCTACTTTGTTATTTATTCCTTTTTTTAGTAAAATGTAGCTATTCCCCACCCCCAGGCCCACCCAATCCAGCCAGCACAAAAACAAACAAAAAAAAAAAAACGCAAATCTTCCACATCATTCATTCTGTAGCAATGCATGGGTTTGTAGCGAAGCAAGTCCCTCCACCAGTGAGAGATAAAGCCTATTCCATAGCCACATTCCCATGCTAAAGGTGTACTAGCACAGCTCCAGGAGAATAAAGAAGCCCTTTATTACTGCTGGCATCTGCACAGTTATCACTCTTGTGAAGGGCTTGAACCATGAACAGCTTTCACAGGTGTTTCTCCTTCATCGCTATTCCTTTGCTCCCATTTTGACCCCGAGAGACACATATGTACTGTTGGCGACGGCTGGCTTCGTTCAGGCAGGGAAAAACCCATGTAACTGAGACCACACATGGCAAGGAAAAGGAGATTGAGGTCTCTGTGTGTGTGTGTGTGTGTGTGTGTGTGCGTGTGCGTGTGTACATGTGTGTATGTGTGAGAAAGAGAGAGAATGTGTAGGTGTGTGTGTCTGTGTGTCCATGGATGTGTGTTTATGTGTGTGTGTGTGTTTGTGTGTGCGTGTATGTGTGTGTGTGCCATGTATTACTGTGATATCACGAGGCGGTGCGTTTGTGTGTGTGGGAGAGATCAGCTGATGCCCAGCCAGCACTGACAGCAGCAGTGGGCATGATGAATGCATACCGTCAGCACACTGCTCCGCCGCACATCTCATGGTGGCACTGCCGATTAATCCAGGGTGCACATGTCCCAACATGGTGGCATCTCACAATGGTGGGCACCCACACCACCATCCATCCCTTACACACACACACACACACACACACACACACACACACACACACACACACACACACACACACACACACACACACACACACACACACACACACACACACACACACACTCTTCAGTCCAGTTCTGCAAGAGCTCATTTGCGAAAGAAGATCTTCTAAATTAGTAATTTTTCCCACTGTATTCTCTAGACAGAGGGCAATCAGATGGGGCGCAAAGGTTCTTTATTATGCCACAGCTGCTAACGGGGCTCTTTCAAGTGCCTTGTCTCTGACTGTCCACCGAGCCTACATGAGATCCCCATTCTGCCTGACCATCGCTTGTAGGCAAGATGGGAATGTCATGGGTGTGAAAAAGAAAATGTACTAGATATCATATTACTCGATTACGCTGTCGAAAAAGCAAAAATGTTATTAGAAGGGGGCATGGCGAATATACGAAAGAGTCAGCTGCGTCCATAAAATTAAATAATTTCTCTCTCTCTCTCTCTCTCTCTCTCTCTCTCTCTCTCTCTCTCTAACTTTTTTCCTTCATGCTTTCACTTCACTCTCACTCTCCATTACACACACACTCTTGCACATGTGTGCTTGTTCGCTCCCCTTTCCTTCTTTGTCTCTGTCTGTCTCTCAATCTCTGTCTTTGTCTTTCTCTCTGTCTGTTTCCATACTCCACCAAATTTGAGATGGCAGTTCTTCCAGCGATTGAAGATCATTGAACAAGAGATCAGGACCAACAGTGTAGCTGTTATGCTGATTCATGTAAATGAACTAAGCGCCTGCTACTTCCTGCATTGGCAACTGTTCTACTGTAATTCGGTTCAAGAGGGCGGTTGCTTTGTTCCTCGTGTCTCTTTGAAATTACAATTAGCCCACTGAGCAAACAAAATCTGGGATGATGGATCCTTAATTATGATGAGTACCCACAAGACATGCTAAAGTAAGGCATATCTGCCCCTTAAAACAACTTGTCAGTAAAGAGCTACACAACAATCCCAGGTAACATAAAAAAAGATAGTGTTGATGGGTATTGCAGATGTAGCTTCCTCTGGTAAATGATGATGAGTGGTTTTTACTGGCTGTTTAATATGTATGTTTGAACACATACAAAGACATACATATCTCACATACCGTGAGAACTAAAAAAAAGAAGACAAAACCCGAATTACATACTATTCAAATGGCACATACAAATATGGAAACATACATGACTATATAAACACATACCTCATTGGCCGCTTGACCAAAGGGAGTCAAACCATTATCTTATCTTGCTTATCTTATCTTTAACACCTTTGCACTTGAAACACTTAACACCTTCAACTTAAACCTTCATGAGCTCCACAGCGGCATGGCTTTACATCTACCCACCAGGTGTCCCACTAACAAAATTCCCCCCTGCAACACATAGCTGCTCCCAGTACACATGTACAAGGCCAATTGGGAAACAAAATATTCTTACAAAATATGAGCATACAAAATAAACACAAAATATATGAACCAATAAAAATATTTATGCAAACAAAAAAACATAAAATAAATACCTTCAACTGTCTGGCAGTTACAGCAGACTTGTGACAAACTAATTATTGCAAGTGCCATGCACTTTTTTCTACATACGTCTTCCCTACTAAGAGCAACTAAGTTAAAAGAAAACACAAGATACTTCTGCACCAAGGGAGATTACCTTTGGAAGAAGAGATTTAAGCCTTTTAAGCCTGGCTACAAACCATATTCTAAAATATATATGTCTTGGAGAACACTTAGCACTTTAGGTTTTATTAATATTATTCTTTTATTTCCTGAGTCCTGAGTCAACTGACCTATTGATGCAAAGTTGCAGAGTCTAGATGGTCGATGAAAATTTCCTCCTCTGTAGTGCACCTCAAGATCTATGGGTGTTTCAAGCCTTTAGTCACTACACCCCCTCCTCTGAGGCGGCCCTGCTTAAGGTGATCAATCCTTAATGTATGTTCAGTATCCAATTAGTAGATATTGTCCTCTAAGAAGTCCAAATTTGGTGAATGGAAATTGGGTAATAGTGTGTGCAATAAAGCCAATACTAATGCTAAGACTAATGTTATCAAGTGGTTTTATACCCCTTGCAATCAAATACTATTTTACTTTTGACAACTCTTGCGATTTCCTGTGTTCCATAAAGTCAAAATGGGGCTCCAGTAAAGTGAGAAAAAAATGCATTCATTGAATACTCGTGACCAGGAAAATGTATCGAACTGGCTACTGGTACGGCAGTTTCCATGCCCCTAGAACTGGTATTATTGATACGGAAATTCTAATTAATGTAATCTAGGGTTATGGTTAGGGTTAGGTTATAGTTAGGTTATGGTTAGGATTAGGTTTGGGGTTAGGGTTAGTAGGGAATTTTTATGTCATAAATCTGTGGGAACCCTGCCTGAGTATGGTACAGATATAACTTTACATGTATTGGTCCGGAAGAATATGGACCAATAAGGTTCCGGAGAATAGGTTCCGGACCAATATCCTTACATCTCCTGGTTCGAAATTCCAGACCACTAAGAGCAACTGCCAAAATATATTCCTTCAACCTCAGTCTAATTGGATTCAGTTGGCTGTGAGTATGATTAAAAATGTGGTGGCAGACCCGAATCTCAGCTTTCTTCAAACCTCACTCTTACTCGTGTCATGTTCCTTCAATATTTACAACCCTTGCCAATCTTCCTCTCTTCATTACACTTGACAAAAAATCCATTGTTATTTGTTTTTGGCTCTTGTCTGTGGTGTATTTTTTTTAAGTGAATCCGGTTACTCTGTAATAGTCATGTAGTGTAAAATGAATGGTTTCACATTTTGGTTGAAGTAACACCAAACACCAAACACCAACACATGACAGTTTAATCTCTTACTTTTTTTCTCAGCGAAAAATCCATCCAGAAAGAAAGAGAGAGCGACCAGCAAGAGAGAAAGAGGGAGAGAGAGAGAGAGAGAGAGAGAGAGAGAGAGAGAGAGAGAGAGAGAGAGAGAGAGAGAGAGAGAGAGAGAGAGAGAGAGAGAGAGAGAGAGTATAGATGACAGGAAAGAGAAAACAGTCAGACAAATGGCTTTGCCAATCTGCTTTCACAAGGTTGTCTGCAATAAAGGAGATGGTGGAATTGATACATCAACAAGGACTGGGCAGGAGCGAGCGATATGTGCCTGCTGAAGCCAGCTCAGAAGCCCAGAATTGCAGCAAGGGAGAGGGAGTCATGCTGAGATTGGTGTTGTACATGTTTATTTGTTTACCCAGGTAAGAAAGATAGACAGTCAGCCAGCCTGACCGAATGAGAGAGAGAGAGAGAGACAGAGAGACAGAGAGACAGAGAGAAACAGTTTACTTGTAACTAGAAAAAAGTGCTAACATCAACAGTGTCACACAATGATAATATCACACAAACTGCTAAAATGCCTTCCCTCCATGTCTGTTAGCCACTTCAGGTGAAATGTCTGCAAAATATACGGAGAGGCAACATTTTCCACTGTAGTTTCTACTGTCAGAACCTCTGAGTAATTTTACAACACTTTTACGGTTGCTGCGGGTCTCCATACAGACATGGGGTACGGCTTAAAGGGACAATCTCTCGAAACTTCCACAAGGGGCAACAAAGTACCTGTCTGAGGGTATGTACTTGTCCCAGGGTACTCTGTATGGCCGAAATACCTCTCTTGGGCTACTCTGCATGGCCTCATTTCATGAGCAAGGTCCTATTTGGACAGCCATGGCCGGGGATAAACCAGTGTTGAGGGTTGACAACCAACCTTGGTCTGAGCTGAAAAAAAATGAGGGTTTGAACATTGGTGAAGCAGTCCTGGTGTGACCCTGGTTGTTGGTATGAAGGCGGCGTCATTGAACTGAACAAAATTCCTTGGCAGGGTGATTACTCACCTCTAATGGGCCACAACAACTTGGCAACTACATATATGTGCCTGCCAATTATGGCTGGCCCCCCATTTTCAAACGCATGAAGGCAAACATCACTCGGATGCTCCGGGAGTATGTCCCAGCTCAAACGCTTCATCATGAAATCCTGATGCATCCCATCAATTATAATGGTATCCCTGGCATGACTCAAATGTAATAGCAGTTTAACCTTTATATTCCCTAATAGCAATTTATTGGGTGTGTGTGTGTGTGTGCGCCCTACTGCCAACAAACCCCCCTCCATCCCTACTCACACGCAAGTCTTTTTTAGCCATTTAAATGCAAATTCTCCAGGCTCTACAGGGCTGATGGGCCTGGCTCAGACATGCAACAGAGCATGGCGACAGTAGTGGTGGACCGTAAAGCTGCTCTCAGATAAGTCTATAGGTATAAAAGAAAGAGGTAGAGGGAAGTGTGTGTGGGGAGGACTCAGAGGAGAAGTTGGGGGGGGGGGGGGGGGGGGGGTTGTGGAGGCTGTCTAATGAGTGAAAATAAACATTTCCTGTCCGCTGGAGATTGAATCTAAGGATGATAAATGGTGTGATTTCAGGTGAGGATGATAAATCGACTGGCAGTGGAGGTTGGGACGTGCTTGCGGCCAACAGAGGAGGGAAAGTAAGGACGGTGCACAGTCATGTGACCTGCCACAGTAAACAACTGTACAGACTGCTGTACAGTACTGTAAGAGTGGGGCATCTTCTTTTTTCTTCGTTAATATCCTTTTTTCCATTCCTTCACAGCTGTGCCATGTGGTGCTCATACACCAAAAATGCCCAGACAGGACTGAAATGTAAAACCTTGCTCATGCAATTTATTCTGTCAATGTCCCATCTTATCCACAGAGACACACTGCCAAGGAGATCCCTGTGGGCTGGGGGTTGATCAGGTTTTTAAAATAGTTTGAAGGAAAAGGGAACACGATTATCTTAACTCTGACATCTCTCTACGGGGGGGCTTAGGTGGTCGTAAATTGCCAAAGGTGTGCGTGTGTGTGTGTGTCTGTGTGTTAGCGAGCGACAGAGAGAGAGAGAGAGAGTGAGCAGGAGAAAGGGAGAGACAGAGAGAGGGAGGGAGAGTGAGAGAGGCAGAGAGAGAGAGAGAGAGAGAGAGAGAGAGAGTGAGCAGGAGAGAGGGAGAGACAGAGAGAGGGAGGGAGAGAGAGAAAGATGTCATGTCAACAGAAAACACCATGGGGGATGTAGAGAAAGGGCATGCAGTCTTATTAAACACATAAGGAACTACTGATAGGCTGCAAGAGTATGCAACTGTAATACAATGATGCGCAAAGCTAGATAATGTTCCTCCACCATTATCAACAGTAATAGTACAAAAGAAAACACTCTTTGCCATGGCTGTCAAACAAATGTCTTCATGTTTGGCCTCTGAATTATCAAGTGATGGAAATTCTAATTAGTAGCCTTGAGTGGCAGCATAGACGCTATGAAGCTGCCTTAATATGTTTCAGTTCATACCTGCAGGAAACACTTTGTTGAAAGACGAATTGCGCTTCTGAGGGAGTGCCACAGTAACCTGTCATGTGCCCCAGGGTTTGATTATTTTTGGGCAGTTCTAATTCAATTTTACATGTCTTCTCTAGGTCACATCCCGAAAGACTGATGAGATATTCAGATCTACCTGACCCTCTCTTTTACAAGTATGTTCCCCTTGTACATTTTGTACATTTCTTGAGTACATCACTGGATGGAACAAAACTTCCTCCTGCTGAACAGTGATGAAACTGATTATTTCATGTGGAAATAGGAATGAGAGGAATGATAGACTCGCTGCCTAAATAGCTGAAATTGAGAGGCCTAAAAATATAATACAATAATATAATAAAAAAATCTATTTGCATATCTATTTGCTATGCTGCAGTGATATCATTAGATCTGAGATTATTAGGGACTAGTCAGCTAAAATCATAAAGTCCCAGCTAAGATTCTTCCTTGGATAAATGTTTAAATATGGAGAAGCAGCATTTAGCCACTACATTGCTATTATATGAAACCATCTTAAAACAGACAATTAAAAGACACTCAACACCAAACACATTCAATACCAGACTAAAACATTTCTGTTTGCTCCCCTTCACTTCTATACTGTAGTATACTGCTACTTTATTATCTTGTTTTTTTCTTATATTCAAGCATGTTTATGCTGTAATTATGTTATTTTCAAATATTGATTGCCTTATACTGTATGTGTTTTACTTGAATATTATCTTTTTAATTCGTAAAGCATGCTGAATGGCTTTACAGGCTTTGGCTATGAAGGGTTGTATGAGTGCATGTTGGAGGACAGGTTGGGTATGCAGTTTGGGGACACCAGCACTGTAGGGTGATAATATCAGCCCCAGGGGCATGTGACACCTACTACCCGCACCCGCACCCACCCCCACCCTCACCCCCGACCCACCCCCCCAAAAAAATCAATAGCTACTTAGTTGTCAGAAAAAAAATTATTATTGATCAGCACAGGCAACAGAGACTTGTGGAAATCCATAGAGGATGAGACATTTAAAGAGAGATCAATTATTCATTGCTGAGTGACTCAGGGCCATCTCAACCAGACAGCTGAGCTGACCTGACAAGCTCCCTCTGTGTTGCCACCGGCGCGCTGCGGTGGTGATGGTGCCGCCGAGGTCCAGACGTGCCCGCTCAGAATATCCACCAGTGATAAATGCTTCCTCTGATGCTGGGTGCCACAGATCAAGCACAGAAACAATGAGGCATGACAGTAATCAGCTTATTAGCGGCTCATCACTTTTTGCTGGCGTCGTGTGTGGGTGTGTGTGTGTGTGGGGGGGTAAGGGTTAGGGGACATGACGGCAACACAATGACACGTGGTGTTATTGGATGTTTGTGTGTATAACAGTGCACTGGAGTTGACTGGAGTGACACAGCGCAGTCGGTGGTATGGCACAAATGAGTGCATGAACCAGAATGTCACAAGGGGGCATTCTGAAAATGTCACAGCAACAGCATGACCATGTGTTGTGTTGATTCTTTCATTGTTACACTGTCAACAAACACGAGATAAAACTGTTGACTGCTTGCTCTCGCAAATGTCAGCGGAGGAATTGTACATTCTGATTGGCTGCTGCTGACCCATGGCAGAGCAAAGGTCAACGTTCATTTGATGGTCTCTGATCTCTGTGCTGCTCTCGCTGCCCAGGGACATCTGGTCATATAGAAAATGATTGACTTGGAATCAGTTTCATACTCTCACTGCCTCTGCTATGGCAGGAATATACATGTACCAGATGCCAGCTAGTCTAGCTCTTTGTATAGAACATTAGTAAACCTCCCTCCTGCCTAAGGAGACATGCCTATCAGTTGACTGGGAGTCTTTTTTAAGTGGACTGGCTAGCGTGCTTGACTCTCAATCAGGTGTTGCTGTGAGGTTGCAGGTTTGAACCTGTGACAAGATGATGAACCTGTGACCTGTGTCACATACAGTCACATAGCCTTTATCGTCTTCATAATTTGTGACCTCAGCACGGACCCAAATTAGCTAATCCTCATTGAGACTTACCTTACTAATATAACTCTTTTAGTGTTACCACCTGTCCCGGTTTACCTGATTGTCCCGATTTTTAATGGTCTGTCCCGGGGGAAAAAATATTCTCCCGAGTCACTGACACCCAGGTTATAAGCAAAAAGGTTGATTGGGTTGGGTTTTTTTTTTTTGTCAGACATAAGTGGCAACCCTATTCTCTTTATTTGACCTTTGAAAAGTATAGTGAGCATGACTGAAATTATGCATGTTTAGGGAGCTCGTATAGGCTAATTCAAGGATCAATTCGCTTATGTACGCAAAGCAAATGGGGCTGCATGGAAGAGCAGTTTCAAATCGAGCCTCGCCTTGATAACATCATCAGAATGCCATTAGCATGCAGACCGGATTGCTTCGCGTTTACTTCTGCATAAGTAAGTAATTTATGGGATAAAACATTGATTTTACACTAATCACAACTGTGAGCAAGCATCAGTCTCCCATCTACACAGGTAGTTGCCAGACTGCCTTCTGCTGTGAGCTAATGATGTGCCACTTGTGAATGAAACGCAACCTGTTTAATGGACATAAAAAATACATTTATGTTAGGATTTTAAGCACGGTGCAAAATCTATAATTTGATGAAATCATGGGCAAAACCTTGTTTCATGGATGCAAACCTTAATAAGAAACAAATGGTAAAATATACAAGATTAATGTGTCAAAAGGCTTAGCCTACCTTTGAACTTGGTAGCTACAACAGAACGTAAGTAAGTAAGTGGGTAGGTTAGTTAGTTCGTCAATTAGTTAATTAGTTAGTTAGTAGATCTTTATTGTCATCTCTACAATATACATTAAAGTACACAGCGAGGCAACATATCGTCCTGTAATAGAGGTGCAACATACAGCACAGCAATGGAGGGTCAACAATGAGGGGAAAAGGCGGGAATAATAATGAACTAAATATACTATAACGAAATGCACCGCATACTACATAATTCTATGGCCGTAACTCACTGGCTCTTACCTTTTCCTGACCAGTAGCTGCAGTGGGGTGACCCTTGAGCCCTCAGTTTCTTTGTCCCCTAAGGCTTGTCACCACTCGACTCTAGGGCAGGGGCTGATGCCTGAGTTAGCAAGAATTTGTCCAAGGCCTCTGGAGCCCGGCTGTGTGTTTGTCAGCAGACTCTTCATTTTACGGCTGTGCGGATCCGCATGCAGATTGCATCTTGGCCCCTGGGGGCATTCCCTGTTTTCGGCGTTAGGTTGCCGATTACATGCTTGTTTGGAGCCTCGCTCGGCACTCTCTCGCAGTTCAGACGGCCGGCCCTGACCCACGGGGACCTGGGGTGCGTGCCGCTTGTCGTGTTTGCTCAGCCACTTGGTAGCTGTTTGTCTGGTGTCAGCAGATTAGGGCCACTATTATCTGGTTGCTAGCCCTCGCCTCCTCGCTTGCCTGCCTCATCTGATATCCGCTGTTTGTTGGGGCTGACAAGTTCCGAAGTAAACCCCACGAGTATGTCCTCATGGGTGAGGGCAGGGGCTGTGCAGTGGGGCTTCTGAAACGCTGATGCAGGAATTTTTGGGGAAATGTTCCCTTAATCGCCTTTATTATCTGACACAATCAGCAGAAACAGATGCATACAGAGGGAAATGGTGCACAACTGAAGTTTCAGCTGTGGCCAGTTGCATTAAGAAAATTCTTAATGAACATAAAAGACATGAAGATGTTTGCAGCAGAAAAAAAAGCCTTAGAGAGCATTACAGAGTTCAACCATGTTTTTTACAATGTGACAAACCCTCCTCAGTGAACAATGGTGTAGTGACAGCACAAACGCTTTGTGGCTTTTATGTATTTTAGCATTGAGCTTTGGTTTTAAAATCCTTAAGCCACATTTCCCATTTCTGTTTGCAGCTGCATAATAGCACAGCTTGCATGTTTGACACACTTTGTGCCTAAGAGGGCGGAAAATACCTGGCTAAGCCTGTGTTGCTCTGTGCCTTCAGGGCATAAATATTTATCCACAAAGTGTATTCTGCAGTCTGACTCTGCCATTGATTTGGTTTTTATAGGATTTATTGACTGTCTGCTCTTGTCATTTTATATTTCTGATGAATTTCCTCAATACTTCCTAACTGATGGCGAGAAAGAGAAGATTAAGAGTGTAGCCAAGCCACTCTAGATAAGCACTCTGTCTCTCTTCCTCTAGGATCGTTCATTTCCGGATCATTGCACTTTCTTTAAAGTAGCTTTCATACAACAAAACAGTCTTATCCAAACAAATACACAGTTGTCCGATGTCATCGGAAAGAAAAGAAATATTGTAGAATTCAAGGACTTCAAAAAATGTAGAGTGCATAAAGATAAGCCATTATCAAAGAATATGAGCAGTCTTAAGAAACAGTAATGCCTGAAAATCATGTACTGTATCTAAACAAATTATTTACGGGGTGTTGACAAATTGTTAACTATACATTCACAAGCCCCAGGTAGATAACAACAAATAACTTCAGAGAGATAAGTGAGACACTTGTTGTACTGTTGTGTTAATGTTTTTTACTAACCAATATGAGTAGGGTAACCCACATAAAAACAAACACAGTGATAATATTTCCAATTAAAATAGTCACAATTTATTGAATTATAGAACTAAATGTATCAGTTGTACAGGCTGTCTGACATATGCACAGCTTTCAACCATTCTACATTGAAGTTTTGGCAGTTTCTCAGCTACAGTGAATTTGTAATAAATGATCATTATTAACACAACCATGTAGTAGCCTGCTAATTGCTATTCAGAAAGAAATTTCAGGACTGATTTTGCACTTAAACCCCCTATTTTCTTGTGGCCAACAACATAACGAAACTCAGGTCCAGAGAACGGTCTGAATATCTGTTTCACTCTTGGGATGTTAACCTGTGACTGACTTAACCATTCACATTTTCAATATGCAATGGTCTGCTCTGCCAAAGAGATGTTATTTCACTGTGAGCTGTACTTTAGGGTTTGCTGTCAGACTGTGGCAAAACACTTTAAGGTATATGTTTTTAGTAGTTTGATTGATTCTACTAGTGGCCCATGCTAACTATGTTCATCTTTTCCCCCTAAGGTTTTTTTTGTTATGTTTTAAAATGTAGTCCAGTATTTTTGTTTATGATGTGTTTTTGGGTATTGAACATCATTTTGAAATAAAACGTCTGCCAAGTATCATAAACATAGCATAACATACTGCATCATAGAACATTTCAGTCAGAAAATTCAAGGGACTATAAAGGGAAGTAATGGTATGGATAATTCAGAAAATGCTACAGAAATGTGTTTCAGTGCCTTGCCTCTGTGGCTGTTCAAATGTTTAATGTACAGATTTATTAGCTTTGGAAGGGTAATGCAAACTGGCAGTCCATGACCTCAGAAATTAACTCATCCTCCTCAAATATGCATTTGGATTCAAACAAATAAAGCGAAAAAAATAATCTGCCTCGCAACATAAGCTGCCTGTGACTTTGAACTCTGAAAGTGGACACAATTACTTAACCATGTGGAAAACGCACATGAAACAAGTTCCTATGGCATTTTTTGTTTTGCTTTGCCCTGCCAGGCATGAAATGGGAAGAGTGCATTACAAGGACGACCCACGTCAAGAGGGTAATTTCAGACCATCCTATTACCCCCTGCACAAACAAGCAAAAAAGGAGAAGGATTTTATTAGGGGAAAAAATCAAGTAATTGCTATCCATTTCCTGCAGCTAAGACTGATTACGCCACTGTTCTCTAATAGCACGACTGACAAAGCCCAGTAATCAAACTCCTGGTTTCCTCCTTTATCAAGTCTTTTGCAGAAAATATGGTCTACAGTGCATTACCTCAGTTTCTCACCACTCTCAGCCCTCTCCAGTGCATTTGTGCAACTGTAATGCTATTACCAATGCTGAGATATTACTCAGTCACTGCGTACCAAATTACTATTTCATTTGGTTTCTTTTTTTTAACATATGATCATGTATGTGAGTGAGCCTCTCTCTCTTTCCCTTTCTTTCTGGCTGTCTCCACCTCTCTCTCTCTCTTCCTCTCCTTCTTCTCCCCCCGTCTTTCACCCTCTCTTTCTCCCTCCCTCATTCTGCTAAATAATAACAGCAGAGGTTGTCTTGGCTGCCACTGCACTTGCACCAAAGCCTGAGCGCAGCAGCTGTATGAATCAGGTAGGCAATGACTATGACACAGTTCTGCAGATATGGTTACAGGGCTAACACCATTATCTCAGCATAGTGAATTAATAAATAATTGCATTAAAATCATATAACACCATTAACACCTTGACACCCTGAAATGTGAGAGGAAAACGGTGTGTTGAGGGCTTCAGAGAGACACAATATAACATGCACATGATTAATAATAGGGACACTTTATTTCATAGGTCCTTGTAACAGCATGTAATATTACGTATTTCCACTGTACATACTTAACACTGACTCTACCCCTAACCCTGTGGTACAGTGTGAGTACATGGTATGACATATTGTTACACACTTTGTTACACTGTACCTAATTGATGTAACAGGGACAGTAAAATAAAGTGTAACCATAATAAACAAATGGAGTTACCCAATAAGCGGCAGATTGACTGTGGAGTCGATGCTAAGCTGTCGTGACAGGCCCTCTTACCACCAGTTCCACAACCCATGACATTTCAGGAATTGTGAATTTTTGTCACAATATCGCCAATTTCTGTCTAATAACCTCAGTTACCCTGCTTTCTGTTGGGTGCGGCTAATGTAATGTATATACAAAAGTTGGTCCTTTTGGTGAGCCCAGCACACCTTTGGTGAGTGTATCTGAAACTGTATGCCAACCATAGGGCTCTAAGTCATAAAGGGGGCAGAATGGAGTATCTGGGCCTCACCCACAGTCAGGCCTATGTCCCTTGGAGCCAATTGGTTCCAATGTGTGGACAAATTTTTATTTTGTGTTTTTGTGAATAGGAAGTGCCTCAAAAGACGGTTTGTGAGAAGAAGAAGAAAGAAGAAGAATTTTTCAAAAAGCCATGGGGCTTCGCAGCTCCGGTGCAGACCACAGCCTGCACTTCCAGTGTATGGGCCCTACATTTTATGCCGAAATAGAATTAATTCATAAACATACTACAGTAACAAAACAGAGAGATAAGCCAGTGTATTTCAACATTTCAAACTTGAAATGCAAGCCAAATGTGTCAGAGAACACAAATCACAAATCTTGCCAATTTTCTCTAAGTTACCATGAACATAGAAAGCTGGCTTTAGTTAATGAGGTAACCTTAACTAGCTAGTTGAGATGGGAATGGACACTTAGCCTCTTAAGGCGGAGCTTACTTGTCCCCATTTTTTAAGGACGGACGTTGAGGCATCTCGGTGGGGTGTCTCCACTGTGGCCCAGTGTATAGCATCTGTCACTAACAGACACAACAGACACAACACAACATACAAGATACTAAAAAGATTTATTTGTCACATACACAGTTTTAACATGTGAAACTTGCCGTGAAATACAGACTGATTAACTCTGTGTGCAAAAAGAAAGGATATTATACCCAAGAGGGAAATTCATGTCATGTTGTTTCAAATGGAATGGATAGACAGAGTTGAACATACACAAATTTTCCCTGTCCTTCCCTTAAAATAGAAACTTACACTACCTAACACACGCACCCACGCATCCCTTAAATAGAAGACAAATAGATGAATAATGAAATTAATAAACATTAAGAAATGGCTACATGACACACAGCCTTGGCTAGAACTCCTTTGTTACCAAACCCAATTTGTGGTCTGCCAGCAGGAGGTATCGCAGTGGCTGGAGGGATCTGAATGGATACCCCTCCCCCTCCCCCTCCACCTCCTCCACTCTTCCATCCCTCTGCTGTGCCCCCTATTCTGCCCAGTGCAGGGCCGGTCAGACCTCCCAGGTTAGGTGCTCCATTTATCATCCTCTCACAGAGCTAAGCGGCGTGGGCACTCTCACATCCCTCCGCCAGAGACTCCTTCCTGGCATGTGCGAACAGGTAGCTCACATGTGGCAAGGCACAGGAAACAAAAAAAAACGACATACGAGCACCAGTGCTGCTCCCAGGGCTGATTTAGCAAATGGGTCAACTATGACCAGGCCCGGGGCTGCCAGAGGGTAAGGGGAGAGCCAAGGCGAGGGACCTATGTATGGATAATTAGCTCAGTGGACCTACTGTACTGTCCTAGAGTAAACACACAATTTATGCAAATATGCAATTCAACAGCAGACCCTCCTAAAACATGATACTGCTTCCTAAATTTGGACCAGGACCAGCTTGTGGTCACCCGAGCTTTGTGTGGCAGGGGGGTACAAGATCATTTCGTGGCCAGGGGTGATAGAATCCAAAAATTAAGCCCCATGTTCCCACAGCCTTACTTTCCCACATTTCTAAGATTTCTTTCCAAAATTAGGCTCTATGTTCACACAGTTCTTACATTTCTATGTTTTTTTTTCTCTCAAAATTAGGCAGTATGTTTCCACATTTCCTTTTTCATAAATTTGTATCAGATTTTATTCTCTTTCTCCCAGTTTCGTAGCCAATTACACCCAACCCATTATCCAGTAGCAATAGACTACAGATGGAATGTACTGTAGCTTTTAGCTAAATCTGGCGCACCCATCTCTTTGTTTATTGCAAACATTTAATGTAAGTGCACATTTTCCTTTTAAATAAATAAACTAAACTGAGTAGCACAGAGGCCTCGCACTGACTAGCTTCTGGTCAGATCAGTTGAACGAAGCACAGCAAATGGGCGCAAACTATAGTTCAGCCAGAAAGACTCAGAGAAGAGGAGTTTCAATTTAAACAATTTAATATAGTCAGAATTAACAACCGAACATTAAGTAGAAAGTAGATCTTCTTTGGCGTAGGTCCGGTCGTCAGCCTGGGTTTTGCGTCGTTGGATCTGGCTGATCCAGCCGTTGCCGTTTAGCAGGAACCAGAGTTAACCCCAGGCGGATAGACAGGGACCAAACTGGTGGTGGTGGGGAGGGAGGAGGATGCGTCAAAACGTCGGCACCTGAAACAGCGGAAAAGGTAAGTTAGTCAAGTCATTATAAAACAGGTGGCAGCTACTGATTGGTCGGAGACAGACATTGGAGACATCCCAGACATTGGAGTCTTCCTGGCAGAACTTTCACAGGCTTACATTTTGCAGTGCATCAATATCTCTGGGAAGCCGGATTGGCGTAGAGAAGCGGTGCTCCTGGGATGCATGGAGTCACGTTCAAGCCCTCTGGAGGCGTCATAGGCTCATGGAGAAAATGTTAAGAAGGATGCCTATTTGAAAACTCCTCTGTGTTAACCTGTGTCAGTATCATCAAGTCTACTGTGCTACGCTCTCAGTAAGTGTTTTTGGCACATAAAGGACAGTTACGTACATCCTTGTTTGGCTTTGAAATTATCTCCTGGTAGTTGAAGGTTTGGCACCTGGCTGGTGATTTGAAGGAGAGAGCTAGCTTCCAAACTCTCTCGAGCTCAACACCGTTACTAAAAATGTGGGAACATAAGCCCTAATTTTAAGTCAAAATGTGGGAATGTAGGGCTGTGAGTCTATTGGGCTGTGGGAACATAGGGCTGAGCCCTATGGCAGGGTCATAGCATGGTGTCCTTCTGTATCTGGGAACACCGTATCTGTGCTTCTTTGATATCTTCATGCCCAAAGCCTGAGAGATGGCTAGGACACCCTTTGCATACACATCAGCATGGAGGATGGATCACAGACCACACTGATGGCTCTTAATGGGCACTTCAGTTAGAGGACACTCATATTATTTTAAGTGTTCTTCAGGAACACTTACAAAATGTATTACTCAGGGAAAGCTGTAGTCCACAATCATCCAACAAGTTCACAATCATCCAGCATGACTAGATTACTTTTCCTACTACATGTAAATTGGGATACTAGGATGAAGCATGTAATTAACTATTGATCATTCATTCATTTATTTTTCACAGTTGAATAGTGGCATCTGGGGATTTCATCTTACAAGCCATGTAAGAAGCTTAGTGGCTGTGAGACCACACGCAGCAGAGAACAGATGACACTGTGAGAAGCTTGGCGTTCATTTGAACCCAGCTTATGGCCCCATGTGTGCTGGCTCTACATAAGAACGTCCTCATTGTAATATTCAGATCACGCCAGTAGACTGAATCAATGTTAATGTTTGCCATAAGTTTGCATATACTGCTTGCTTCATTACAGTAGTGTATGTGCCAACCGGATGTGACGAGTTCCGGGTCGCAAGTTTCAGTGTGGTTCTAGTTCCCAAGGAATAAAGCGACATAACGTGGATGCTCCGTATCATTACTTATAGTATGCCAAGTAAGCGCAACTCATAAATATCACACTCATCATTTCGTCAACAGCTCGCTGCCACTGCACCAATCATGCACTTGGCATCTTTCTTCTGTGTGTGTGTGTGTGTGTGTGTGTGTGTGTGTGTGTGTGTGTCCAGAGGCTGTTACTTGGCTGGCTTGTGCATCACTTAATAACCAATTAGATTCAGACTGGGCTGTGTGTACACACATACTTTTTCCACTGATTGTGTAGTGGGACTTCTGTGAGTCCCTCTGATGTTAGGGTCTAATTGTGTTGAAAAGTCAGTCTCATTGGTCATTGTGATCGCACGGCACATCACAGCACACTGTGTACACAAAACAAATACAACCTCTGCATTTAAGCCACCACACACTAAAGATGGAGGAGAGGTGTGTGGGGCCATAGAGCTGAATTGAATACTAGAGTTGACACAGGCGCACTGCTCATGGCAATCGTGGCCGCCATCTTGTGACTGCCGGCCGGCCGGGAATCCTAGCCCTCGCAGTGCTGAGTAAGGAACACAAATATCGATTTGTATAATAAATTGATATTTTATATTAGCTAGTATATTCATTGTTGATCCGTACGTGTCATTTTATACTAATGACAGGTCATATTGTGTCGTTTTAATTATCGTTTTCTTTGATACGATTTACGTACATATAGAGTCAGGCATTTCAAATATCATCATTGCATAGTGTGTCAGTGGATATTTTCACAGAACAAAGCCGTTTTTGACAGAGGTGGGTCCATTCTACGCTTATTACACATTGAGTGCCTAGCACACACAAGATGGCGGCCGCGTCGGACGTTTTCCCGTGTGGTTAGCCAATGCCGTGTCCACTCTCTCTATGTGTGGGGCCTTTGCCATGCTCAGGGTACCTCAGTAGCGCTACTGGTGATCCGGGATTTGAACCTGCGGTCACAGGTCCGATACCTTAACCGCTAGGCCTTCACTGACCCAGTGTTCTGTGAGCCATCCCTGTACCACCCTGTGCGTGAGTCCATACATCTGAGTGCATGTTGTGAGAAGTCCTTCATTGTCAAATTAATGTCAAGGTGACAGAAGGTTATTTTTCCGGCTTTTGACTCTACTTCCTTGTAGACACCTTAAATCTTTACAAAGATGACATAAAAATGTGTATGATTTGTCACCAGTGACAACGATTCAATGAATTCTTTTCCCTCGAAATAACAGCTGAGCATTTGAAGGCTGTTATTTGGTGATTTACAAGCATACATTGCATTGATATACCTTCAAATGCTTCACTGATAAGAAATCAGTATGATGTGCAGTGACTTGTGCATCCCACCAACATGGTCCCCTGACAAAACAATGGGAAACAGACAGGAATCTTCTCTCACAGTAGTCAGAGTGGTAACAGTACATTCAGTTTTGCTACTGAATTAGACCTCATCACCTGTTTCACACCTGACTAACATTGTCCATCTGGCAGAAATATGCTGTGAAAAAAGCTGTGAAAATGTGCTCAAAACATCCCTTCGTTTCTTTTCAGAGGGGTTTGGGCTGATTGTCTCTTTGTCATATGGGTTGCAGGAGGAGAGCAATACAGTTTTGCCATACATATGGTACTATGTGATTTTTCCATCTGCAGTGAAGAGCAGAATGTAGAAACAAATATACTGTATTTTCTTTTAGACTACAACCTCTCTGCTTTGGGGAAGTGGGACTCTGCAGTAAAATTGACCTACATAGAATATAAGCGAGCAAGAGAAAATGAATAAGGGAGGGGAGAGAGAGAGAGAGAGAGAGAGAGAGAGAGAGAGAGAGAGAGACAGAGACAGAGACAGCGAGAGAGAGAGAGAGAGAGAGAGAGGGAGAAAGAAAGGGAGAGAGAGAGAGACTGTAAATGACTAATACTTTCCATAAGAGAAGTGTTTGCTTGAACAAGTCTTTGTGCCATGAATTTAAAAACTCTCTGTTTTTCTGCCTCTTGTGCATATAAATGGTGTTCAATGACTTTTACATGCTTATGTTGATAAAGTATAAATGTGTCTTTATGAGCTGTTTGAATAGCTAGCACTTGGAAGGTTCTGTTAAAGGGGAAGATTTCTAGGATTTTCCAGGGTATGCAAGTTAAACATACAACAACCTGGCATGAGCATCCTCTGGTTATGTCATGGAACGGCATGCATAAATGCATGTATGTTTTTATATTTCTGTATTAATTCTATGCTTTTCTTACATTAATCTGACATCATTTAATAAGAAAACAAATTAGACTAATCTGTTGTGTACATTTTGATGTAAGCTATATGTATGTACTGGTTTGTGGTTTGTACTGCTGCAGGAATCTAATAGACCAAATACACACAGAGGACTCTTATCACACATACACACAGACACAGGCACAGACACAGACACAGACACACACACACACACACACACACACACACACACACACACACACACACACACACACACACACACACACACACACATTTGTGATGTGTGATGTCTGTTAGGCAAACAGAAAAGCAATATCTCTTAGTCACACACACACACACACACACACACGCACACACACACACACACACACACACACACACACACACACACACACACACACACACACACACACACACAAACTGATTTGTCATTGTGTTACTGATTAATACAATGACGATGCACAATTATCAGTGCATAATGGAAAAATGCACATACACATAAGACAGCATTGATGTCCATGTCTGTGTGCCTCTTCACCCACAGTTTGCACACTGGGTGGCTGAAGACCAGTGTGTTTCCTTGGGTTCTGGTGCTGCTGCTAAGGGCATGAGGGGCTGAGGTGTATTGTATTGTGTGCCTGTTGACCTACCGACTCCTTCATATTTCCCATGAGCTCACTGCCACTAAATGCCAATGGAGTGGAAGAGAAGGGACTGCAGAGCGAAGAGTGAAAGATGCATATATATAAACAAACAAACAAACTCATCGGTCTCACACTGTACTGTACACACCGTACTTCCCCAAACAGACAAACTGGCCCTGACACATATGGATCTGTGATGTCTGTTAGGCAAACAGAAAAGCAATATCTCTTAGTCACCCTTAGCTGTCTTCTGCTGTGCTGCCAACCCCCTTTTATGCAGAAAAAGAGATTGTAGCTTTTGTATGCAAGTAACTATAGTTATATACCGGGCGCAAGCAACATAAAAGACTTCGAAAGGCTGTAGATAAGAAATAGCAAGTAATCATAAAAATGTACTGATCTATCACCAGAGATCAAGAAAACAGGTTAAATTGAAATACTGATTTCACCAGCAACAACCGTACAGCAGGAATATTCACATTTAAATATTTACAGCCCATAAATTCTGTTTATGTTTTGCCTCTTGCCTCTAAAGAACAACAATATTTTACAGTAGTTCAAATTTGATAGCAGTACTAACTTTCGACACCATTCACCATTCACTGTTCACCGAGCATACAGTACCCTTAACGAACACATTTTAGAGTTGCACTGTATATCATGCAGAACTATGTGATGTTGCATGTGCATGGTTTCTGTGGCGACACCAGATTTACACACAACCTCCTTTCACGCTCTCTTAATGGCATTATTTTATGTGCTCTTAATACTCTCTGCTATGGCAAGACGTATACTTGGTACAATACTGTACATACACCATTTTCATCAATACACACATAAATATCTCACTGTAATATTCTCTATCATGCAACAACTTTGGAAGTGGCAAAACAGGAAAATGCAGAATTAAATGATGATTATGTTCTCTTAATGCTAATTAAAATTCAGAGTTTAGAACAGGAGAAAATCATATTTCCCATCTTAAACCAAACCCCTAGTGTTAAAACATGCACACATGTGCCACCTCTTTTTCATCTGTGATATGGAGAAGATATTAATATATGCCATATTTAATGTGTTTAAGGAAGCTAAAAATACACTCCTCATCCTACACTTGTGTGAAAATTGTTCAAGCTTGGGACTTTTAGCAGCTGGGTTGAAACAGCAGCTGCTGTCATTCCAAATGTCATTCAGTTAACACAATCTCTCTCTCTCTCTCTCTCTCTCTCTCTCTCTCTCTCTCTCTCTCTCTCTCTCTCTCTCTCTCTCTCTCTCTCTCTCTCTCTCTCTCTCTCTCTCTCTCTCTCTCTCCCTCCCTCCCTCTCTTGCAAATGGGAACAATGACAATAGAGGGACTGGACTACCACTGCTGTACCATATTTCATTTTTTGGTCCCACAATGTTTAAACACCATATTTAGCTTCCACGCATCGCACATTACATCCCCCAAATGGTCTCTAATGCACAAGCATGTATGCAAGCACTGGTGGCACTGAAAGGCTCTGTCTGCACAGGTCGGCAGTCCACTCAGTTAATGCACTCTGTGTGTGTGTGTGTGTGTGTGTGTGTGTGTGTGTGTGTGTGTGTGTGTGTGTGTGTGTGTGTGTGTGTGTGTGTGTGTGTGTGTGTGTGTGTGTGTTTATGTGTTGTCACACATCTGTAGCTTAAGCATGCCTTGACAAGAGTGACAGGAAACCTTTTTTAATCTTGACAGCTCTACCACTGGACATGTCGCTTAAGTGCCTTTTCTCCTCCTCTATGTTAAAGCAACACTTTGCAACTTTGAGTGTTTTTTTCAACTGAGCTTCCCCTAGTGTCTCCAAATAAACAGGACACTGTCGTCAAAATGGACTGTTTTCCCTTCCCCTCACCCTGTGCATGTGTTTTCAACAACTGATCAGAGTAACTGGCGAGTACAAAAGTAGTCATGTCCAGTAGTCATGTCCACCGAGGTAAGTAAAGTCAGAATTTCTTCCGAATTTAACATGATTCTGCTTCGCGATATTTGAGACTTGGTGAGTCTGAGGGTGCCGGGACAGACACACAAATATTGCAAGCATGGTATTCTGTCCACAGGCAACAGGGGCGGTCGAGAAAGTCTTCATTTGCCTGGTATTGACTCATTTAAGCATCTACTGAGTTATGGTGATGATTAATTAACTCGAAAAAGTTGCATGGTGCTGCTTTAAAGTATGAAAATGAATGCGAAAAAAATAACAATGAAATAAACGAAACACCTAGAACAACAGCACAGACCAAGGTGACAGTAGGTGGAAGTGGAAGATGATTTCCTTGTGAAGGACTCGGCCCATTATCACCCCACCTCAAACCCCGGAAAGGTCAGCGGAAATGTCAGGGCACTGACTGCTCTTCAGTCGATCATGTTGGGCCTGATTGCACCACTCCCACTCTGTTCTGGTCACAGACCTGAGGACAGTCCCCCCTCAACAGGATGTGTGTGTGTGTGTGTCTGTGTGTGTGTGTGTGTGTGTGCATTTGTGTGTGTGTATGTTGTGTGTTTTTGTGTGCGTATCTGATTGTATGATTGTCTCAGATGGGTTTGTGGTGGGAGCAGGGCCTGTGTGTGTGTGTGTATGTGTGAGAGAGAGAGATTGAGACAGAGGGAGAGAGAGAGCGAGAGAGAGGATGTATTTTCACACAAGGGGGGCTGTGCTGTGGGCATCAGTCCTGCAGCTGGCATCTGGTCTCGTCTGAAACATTGTCTGTGTCCTAAGGTGTGGGAGTGAGAATGTCTGAGAGTTTAGCCTCTGCTCTAGCTAATGCTCTTGCAGTCACCTGCCAAAGCCTGATGTACTTTGACAGGACTCTGCTCTGAATGTCTGTGTGTATGTGTGTGTGTGCCTGTGTGTGTGTGCCTGTACGCGCGTCTGTGTGTGCATGTGTGGGCATGTGTGTGTGTGTGTGCTCGCAATCATGTGTGTGTGTGTGTGTATCTGTACATGTGTATGTGTATGTGTGTGTGTGCATTTGTATGTGTATGTGTATGTGTGTGTGTGCATGTGTGTGCCTGTGTCTGAGTATGTGTGAGCAGTGAGAGTGTGTTTCCTGTGCAGACTGCAGAGCGAAGTGTAAACAGATGTGGGTCGGCGTGTTTGAGAGACAGACACTATCACCTCTCTGACCTGACAGCCTGCTGGGGACAAATTGCGCTCTGCCAACATGCCGGTATCATCTAGTGGATGCGGCCCAGCCACAAGCCCACACTCTATCCCTGCTATCAGCCAGATGCAGAGGTGGGAACACCCAACCTTCAGAAAAGTAAGGCTATGCTCAAACTGTCCTGAAACTAGGTTATATATTCTTTTCTCTACATGTCCAGAATTTAATTTTTCACAAATGTGTCTCAGATATCTTGGATGTTCTTGCTGCTCGAATTTGTGGATGTCATTGCCTTCACTGGCCAACCAGGTATTTTTCTTTTTGTGCATGTAAACCTGTATATCTAATGTCTTCTCACAGTGTTCTACTGCACCTACACATTGTCATATGGTGAAAAGTACAGTACATTAGTACATTGACAAGCTAATGGAGAGTATACCTTCTACATGATTTGATGTGAATATTTCTTCCAGGGGAAATGTCACTCCTATGGAAAACAATTGAGATGACACTGAAAATAAGGATTGTGGACAGACATGCAGGTCAGACTTGAACACTTGCAAAATACAGTGTGGGCAGTCAATCGTGGAGATCAGACTTGAACCAAATATGTGTGATTTTACTACTTAGCTCATGTATCTGGCAGAAGAAAATCCGTTAGAACTTTTCTTTTCATGAAACTGGGTTACCCACCTCAGCCCAACAGATGAAACAAACCCATACAGTATGCCTTCAGCTCTATCGCTGTAACATGGAATCCGGATTGCATTTTGGGTTTCATAAACAAAACGCCCCAGGGACAAATACATATGGGATTAGCATAAGTTTGCAAACTGTTGTAAGTCAGCTCCCTATTCGCCCAAGTAAGCTTGAAAATCTCAGAGGACTCCCTTGAAGAAAAGACCTTGAAAACGAAGGCCAGCTGACTGTGTTATGTAATCGTTTTTCCTCTGTGATGCACGAGCATTGTTTTATGTTATTCTAAGTGTGATTTTATAAGGCTTGTGTCTTAAAAAAAACCTTTGCCATTAAAATTTCAGGGCCACTCATTAGTTATGGGTTTGAGAACATGATTACAAGGCATTTTCCCACAGATCAAAGGCAACCAGTGGAAATCAATTTTTCTCCTCTTGTCTCCATTGCTCCCGTTTCTCTGTTTCTCACTAGCTCTGTTGAATTGCACAGGCTGGAAGAATTAGATGAGAGAGAGAGAGGAAAGGAGAGAGGGAGAGAGAGAGAGGAAGGGAGAGAGAGAGAGAGAGATGAAGGTGAAGCAGCATTTAATAGTCTGTGCATGTGCACATTTCCACTAGCACTGCCATTGCATGACAGACTCTCTGGCAAGCTGTGGGAATGATAGCTGGTAGTGCTGCCGTGAAACGTGTGCTGAACTTTGAGGAAACAAGCGGTCTATTGATCTGTACAGCAAAACACAAACAATTCAAACACGTGCAATTAAAATGGCCATTTCAAACCGAAGATGTTCACACAGAGGTTTTTTTTTATGTTGTTGTTTTCTGGGATCACCTTTTGAAAGTTCTTTTCCTGACCATGTAGGTAAGTGGCAGGCTTGTTTTAAAAGTATTTTTGCTTAAAAGCAGTCATCAGTCTGCGGCTCACTGTTAAAAAAATGTTTGTACGAATAGAATGTCAAAGTGAGTCGCAGACTTATTTCTGCCTATAGAGATGCTTTGAGAACATTTTTTTTAAAGGTTGTGGTAAAACCAGAATAGCAAATGACCCCCATAACACTGTACCTCAAGAGCAGCTTTGCAAAGGAAGACAGTGTGGAAACAAGCTCTGCTGGTGCTGGCAACAGATGCGCCATGTTTGATCGCTGTTGTCTTTGTGGGACCCCGGTGTCTAGCCACACACTGTGAGCCCACCAGCACGCCATTAATCTGGATGGCAGCTGACATCAGCATCCATACTCACTATGCACTATGAGTGGTGAACCAACATGGTGGCAGATAGACACACTGTTGTAAATCAGCGAGCAAACCAAACAAGCCCCCCCGCCCACCACCCATTTTCTCTCATAAGATGACAGAAATCTCCCAGGCCCATGTTTGATGGCTTTCAAAGAGGACTGAATCCAAGAGTTCCCTTACCAACAATGGTGCAGTCATTTTTTGCCAACTAAAGCTGGCCCTTGGTAAGTCAGACTGTCATATTACCTGATGTGAATGACAATCTTGTTGATGGCAGCCCAAGGCTGGTCTTCTTTTCAACATTGCAGTGACGGATGAGATCTGGGATGTCAAATGCTCAAAGCTTCAACCGTTATTGGGCTGTCTGAGGTAACAAAACAGATTGATTGGTCATTCTGGCTAACAACAAGGACAATGGCCTGAACTGGCATGTTTTCCAACCATTCCAAAAAAGGCACTTTTCGTTCACATAAAAAGCGAATCACAATTTCAATTATGGTGCCTTGCTGTCCTAGGCTGATGTATCAGCCGCTTTCACATTGTTTTACTTCGTGCAAAGCATCTGAAAACTCTGCATTGGCATTTGTTCGCTCCACGGCCGCTTCAAACAATCACTACTGCTTGTTACATTAAGCTTTTACCAAAACCTGTAGGAAGTAGACCAGTGCGTAGACCAATAACGTCTTTCACCTCGATAAAATTCCTCAAGCATTCTTCTTATTTCTGGTTTTAAATCCTCAATTTGAAAGATTGAGTTCAACATCATCATTTTCAGGCCTTCATCTGTTCGCATGGCCCATCCTCACTCAGTGATGGAGCAAACTGAGCCTTATGTTCATGCTCCCTGATGCAGTTGCTGGAGGTTAATGAAATTGAGCGGAGCCACTAGTCGGCACTAGCCCGGCTATTGCTGTCGCCATATTGGCTCTAACCTGAGGTCCTCAGTCTTAAATAGGCAGTAACGTTTCAACCAAGTTACAGTGATATGCGGCCCAACACAGGTTTCTAACTCCATTGGGTATTTCATTACACTTGGCAGGAGCAAGTGTACCCTATTACTTTTTTCAGCACGTAAATGTCCAATGATTTGCATTTCTTATAATTTACACAGTCATTTGGCAGAAGGGGGAACTCGACTGCAATTTGCTTTATCTGCAACCATTGTTCCCTCCTGCCGAGGAGGAGAAGACAGCCAGTGGGAGCGGCGAGGAGTGATTAATGGTGTCAGGCCGCAGCGCTGACTCAGCCCATGGCGCCACGGTGTGAATTTCTTCGGTCCCTCTACTACCAACATGAGCCACCAGCCGCACAGGGAAATGTCACGGTCCTCCACGTCAAGGTGTAGATCATCCGCCCCAGCTGCCTGATTACTGTTGGGTTTGAGGAGGCAGACAGAAGCTGCAGTGTGAGCAGAGCGTTTCCTCGGAAACTTATTTAGATTGTTTATTTATTTATTTATTTATTTATTTATTTATTTATTTTTGCACCCAACCCACCTAGTGGTTTTCTCTATAGGATTGACCTGCTACTGAGGGTGCTGTGAAAGCCATTTTTTTTTGGGTGGGCACAGGGATGAGCTCTATTTTTTGTTATCATGCCTTTACTAAAGATGAAAACCACATCATCTACATAAATAATACACATTACAAGATAGGCCCAATGTAAAAACTCAAAAAATGATGAGTTAGCACAAAATAGTAAAAAAAATGCATTGGCACAATGCCATTTATTGTTACATCAGCGCATATACAATATTTGGAGGCAAGAGGTTTCGGAAAACTGCTAGTAGTTCAAATTTTGTCATTGTCAACTTCTGCCATATTCTGATGAGCAAGGCACTTCCTGGCCTGTCTGAATATTCATATAGTGTTTATGGGTGTTTGCAGAATCTCCTAACCCTGCACCGCTTTTTTTCACTCTCTTTCTTTCTCTCTGTCTGCCTCTGTCTCTTTCACACACACACACACACACACACACACACACACACACACACACACACACACACAAACACACACACACACACACACACTCACTTCCCACACATACACACACACACACACACACACACACACACACACACACACACACACACACACACATACACATACTGTATACATACTATACACACGCACATATACGTACACACACACACACACACACACACGCACACAGGAGTAGATATATATATACGTAAGCAGATTTGCACATGCATGGAGAAGCATTTCCTGTGCTTAATGGAATGCATGACAAACGAACGTGAGGTGAGAGAGGAAAGGCCTCGAAGTTCTGCTGGCTGATTATTGCAGAATTCCCTTCTTTTGAAGAAACCGCTTTTAATTATGGAGGAGCTTGAAGGCAGGC
>CM050208.1:17305000-17345000 GCA_027475355.1 Coilia nasus
GTGGTTTTTTTTTTACAGCTCTCCCTCCCAAGTCTTGCCTGTCACCATTGGTGAAGGGTTGTGTGTGTGGCTTCTATTCTTCTCATTATCCAAGCACCTCCACCTGTTTCACCTCTTATCAACAGTCCATAGCTGAGAGAGCCCAAAGGAAAATATAGCTTCTTAGAAACAAATAAGACATTATATTCAGCTGATTGTTATCCTTTGTCCTACAGGGGTTTAAAAAAAAATAATTTAGTGAAATGTTAGACTCACTCAAGATCTGAAAATAGTATCATGCTGTTCTTTTTCTCTTCAGGGAGTTTAAGGAGAAGGAGATCAGACGTCATTAAGATCTTATTTACTTCTGAGAGATGAAGATAATACTGTTACAAGAAGTGATATTTTCTTATCGGAGGAGCTACCTTTGGAGGAAGGATGAAATAAATCTCAGTGACTCATTCGAGCACCTTCTTCCCACATGCAGGCAAAAGTGAGGGTTTTTTGCTTGGTCACGCTTCCATATTGCGTATCTATCATCACCGACACCCTTAGATAAGTGTTAGTCCCACAATGCTCTTAGCATGTGCGCCTGCATTTTAATCCCGTTTGGTGAGCTCCCACCCTCATCACGACGTTAGGGTGAGTCACGATGGCCAATGAGTGATGTGGAAAGAACAAACAATAGATGTGCTTGCTTGTCAAGGGGTTTTTATTAGATGGGTCTGTTGTGGGAGCATGACCTGTGTGTGTGTGTGTGTGTGTGTGTGTGTGTGTGTGTGTGTGTGTGTGTGTGCGTGTGTGCGCGTATGTGTGTGTGTGTGTGTGTGTGTGTGTGTGTGTGTGTGTGTGTGCGCGTATGTGTGTGTGCGTGTGTGTGTGCGCACGTCATGTGCACACGTCTGGGTTTAACCTTCCCAGGAAAGATGAATGAATCATCGGTAAGTGTTCTCTTCACTACAACCTTTACTGTTTGCTGTAGTACTTAAAAGTCATGCATGAAACTTGACCTGCCCCAAAAGGCCATATAGAAATAGCTGAAGGACTTTAGCAGTAATTCCATCCATTTACTATTGCCTCTCTGACTGTCTTTCACTGTTTGTAAAAAATATGTAAAACACTTGTAGAAATGATACCAACACTAAGCATCATTTGACAACATACAGCATTTTCACCATCACTTCACAAAATAAATAAGCACTACAGCCTCACTTGAGTCTGTTCACAGTCATACAATACCATGCTGTCTCACAACCATGCTCAAGGGTCTGTTCCCTAACCTTGTCGATATTTTGTAGCCTATTCATTCACATTGACAACCGTTTCATATAAGCTACTGGAAAAAATCTATCTTTAACAAAGGAAAAACCATTCAATAAACACATAACCTGAGCCAAAAACTGGCCTTAGACTCTAGTTATTCATGAACTAAATAAGATTGCTCTTTGTGAGCATACATTGAATAGAAGCCCTAATGGGTTTTCAATGTAAATGCACAATGGTGGCTGTGCAAGCACATTCATAATTGCATAAAGGGTGCCATGCTGTATGAGTACGCCCACACATGCAAGCACTTACCAGTGGTCACGTGGAACAGCCACAACACAATTTAAAATGCAGCCAAGAATTAGCAAACTATAACTAAACTGAAAATGCACTTGCCAGTATAGCGTATTGTAAACAGGCATTGTATGAGGTGGCAAAAAGCACACGAAAAGCTTAGCAGAAGACAGACTGTGTGGAAATGATGTATTCTCCAGAAAAAAAAGAGTGGTGGCAGTACAAGTATGTGTCAGCTTGTTCTGAAACCAGTTTTCAAAGTTAATGTTTTTAATGGAGGTCAAAAAACCCATTACATTACACATTCTTTTCGCTCTTATCCAGAGTGATTTACAGTTACTTACAGGGTTTTAGTTACAGCCCCTGGAGCAGAGTGGGTTCAGATGCCTTACTCAAGGGCAGTGCAGAATTTGAACCTGTGACTCTTTGATCCCAAGACCAACTCCCTAACCACTATGCCAGAGCTGCCCTCAAATTTAGGTACCACCAAATGTTGTAGGCTACTGTGACACTGGCCTTTTGCCTGTCTACAGTGTCAGCAGTAGACAT
This sequence comes from Coilia nasus, assembly GCA_027475355.1. Classification (NCBI taxonomy): domain Eukaryota; kingdom Metazoa; phylum Chordata; class Actinopteri; order Clupeiformes; family Engraulidae; genus Coilia; species Coilia nasus. Next base: position 17,307,089 of record CM050208.1, read on the forward strand.
AAGATTTACTGAGCACATCAAAAAAGATGTAACCCTTACTCTGCATTTGTCACACAATGTTATTAGATGTCTTCACTTCAAACATGCTGAGTATGTACTCATATGGTCTGAGTCAGGGATGGGCCACCTGGCTTCGGAAGATTCAATCCAGTACCAGCCATTCCTATTTGTTCCAGCCATTTATCAGCAAACCAGCTGATTCTAATAAGCCCAATTCTTCCAGCAGGTAGAGGAGGTAATATAATGTACCATACGAATAACCTTCCAACAAATGTGCATTACAGCCTCTGATTAGACACCAGCAAGCCAGAAAAATGTACTTCAAAGCAGACAAATCACTGATCTGGCAGGCAGTCAGATAGGACTCATAAGAAGAAGTAATGACTTTCGGCTGTATTACAACCTTACGGTCCCCACCCACAGCTCCAAGCAGGGGACACTTAAGCGACAGGGCTGTTTAGTTGCTTCACGAAAACCAAGGCCAGCAAAAGTGCCATTTTTAGCAGGGGCGTCTTAATGCTCACCGTGTCCAAGGGCTCAAACTAAATCGTCTGAGAGCACTTTCAGCACCAAGGATAAGTCCCCAAGAGCTGAATAGATGTGGGTTGGTGGCTTTGAATGTTAAACTCCTCTTAGAGAAAATGTGATGGCAGGGAGTGAGAGCCACATTGGGCACATTGGGCACATTGATGTGGAGGCACTGCACCTCACTACACTGACTCACCCATTATACTGCTCACAGGTTTGGTGCTACTCCACAGCTCTGGAGTGAGGCATCTGTGCTAAGAACACACCTGCATGACTATTAGGACTGTTAGACTCGGGCCTGTATAGGTCAGTCGTGAACAGGACGCCAAAAAAGAAACTTTTCAAAGTATATTGGAGTTCACATACTCAACACTCAAAGTGTCTAGGGGTTACAAGGACAGGTTTAAGACAAGAGGTGGAGAATGAATAAGGAGAAATGTGTGTAGACGTTAAGGTAGAAGTAGAGGAAGTAAACGAGGAGTGCATGTAGGAGTCTGTGTATACAACGAAGGTCATCCTGCACAGTCCAACCCCAGGCTGTAACCTCACAGCAACTCCCAATTAGGAGGAAGCCGCTGCACAAAGCGAGCTAACAGCCAAGCTATCAGCTAAGTCAGTAGTCTATCCACTTGAGGTGTTGGGAGGGAGGTTCACTAATGTTCTAATGCTGTCTGGTGTCTGGATGACAGTGTCTTCCCCTGTCGATCTTTCTCAGGGCCTCTACAGCCCACACACACTCTCACTCCCTAGGTGTAGCTTATGCAGTTAACCACTCTGTAAACTCCCCAGCCAATGCATGGCTGCTAGAATGACTGCACGGATCACATAGGATTGTAACAATGACAATGACACAAATCTCACTTCCTGCTAAAATATGTTAGGTCTCCTTTCATTTGACATTGTCAGCATTCCAACGATATATGCAGCAGGTTGCAAATAGGAGAAGTACACTGTTGTCTAACAAGTTACATACATATAAATGTGCCATTTGAATGAGACCATATCCAAGAATCCATCCCAAGACTACTCCTCTAGAAACTCCAGCTTATGTGAGGGTACAGAACATTTCTTGTCATTTTATGCAAAACCCTGGTCTGAGTAGGTGATGCAAGGAAATCTCTGTGTGGTGCCATAGTTTCAGTTTCTAGGTTGCCAGTACCAGTCAGTCATCATGTTAATTTAACACCCAAATCCCACTGCTTTACAGTGGCATCAGGATGGAGTCTATGGAATTAGTGAACACCTGTGGTGGAAGGGTGTGACTGAATGGGAGAAGGCTGTTCTCACGTGAGTTCCCTTTAAAACAACCCTGTATCTCAAGGCTATCTCCACACGACAGCATGCGTCCTTGAGTAACATGGTGGCTAGCCAATCACCTCTTTATACACTGCACAAAATGATCTTATGACATAGTAGGACCTTCAGTGCTTGTTGAGTCATAGTATAGGTCTTGGATCCCCATCTTGACAGATATTATCATCCTCCACGCATCTAGTTTTAAAAGTAAGTCTCAAAATGTCTGTCAGGCAGTATTTCTCTTAAAGTAGGCCTCCTTTGGGGCCCAGAATGACACTTGTTATACCACAAGGCATACCAGGAGACTCCTGTGAGGAAGGTAAGAGACTATCTTTGAGACACTATTCCTCTTTTTTTCCTCTCTGCTCTTCTGTTTCCTTTCTGAGTGGATTGTAATAGAATAAGTGGGCCCTATGGGAAATTTTCAAGAGACATTGGCATCTTTAACAGGCACCACAGTTCTGACATTTTTCCTCACATGTTACATCTCACCCAACAACACTGACGATTAAGCTACAGTAGATCAAAGCAGTGATGATATTATAGACTTTACCTCAGGATGATGTATTTCTGCAATTTATGTGTAACTGATCCCACTTATCACTCAGTTTTAAGTACTGGTTGATCACCCTATAGTGACATTGTAAAGTGTGCTGCTCATTGCTATGTAATGTTGTAATCACACATACAGGCATATTTCAATAAATTAGAAAATCGCAGAAAAGGTCATCTATTTCAATGTTAAATGCAACAGCAGGCTGACAAGTCACACTAAGCAATTACAGTAAAACATGAACCTTACAATAAACTCCACTTTTTATCACACATGTCTGGCTTTTCTGCCAGTTTACAGATGATGTGTTAAAACTTGTTTTACTTGCACACGCTCACCAAACTTCATGGTTATGCTAGATTTTGTGCAGTACAACACACAACACAAGGACTATTTTTTCTCAACTGTTAATTACAACTCAATGTGTTTTTGACTATCAAAACATAAGCAGCCGAATAAATGTCAAAACTTAAGCTCTCAGTTAAGTATAACCTCATTTGTTTCCTTCAAAAGTTACCAGTTCTCACAGTGCAGTTGGTGAGAAAACTTTAAGCAATTGGACTGAAAATGTTTCCATCACAGATGGTTTTTAATTAAGACTGTTTTTTGCATTTTTTTCTTGGTGCACCTGTGGAGCACAAGTATGTGGGAGCTTGATTGCGCTGGGGTGGGGGTGCTGTGTCTTTCTATTTTAATTATCTGAGATCCATGAAGCAGAAGCAGCTAAGGAACGGGCATATGGTGCTCGATCAAACAATGCCTCATTCTGGGAAGAAGCCGGAGATAATGAGCCACCATGCTAACCCTCCATGCACAAGTTGCGAAATATTCACACATAATTACCACGCTGATATGTTGTGCAATGTGGGTGATGCAAAACTTTTCTTTTTTTTCATTCCAATGACTCATACCAGAGTTGCCCACGATAAGAGAGGAAGATGTGGTAAAATGATGGCAAGTCTGGAGAGATGTCTTCCTTAACTCTGAGCCAGCCTGTCTCTCTGAAGCCTGAAGCGTCAGTGCAGTTCTTTTAGCACTTTTTCAGTGCTCCCTAAAGCCAGAATGGTACCTGCGTTTTGCACCCCATCCCCCCTCCCTGGTGCATGACAGCAGCGTTGGTAGCAGGCACAGCTTTGTCCTGCTGCCAGACCTCTGTGAGCTTTTAGTGCCACGCGGTTAAGCCCTCCAGTACCGAGACGCAGTCTTATGGCTCTGTTATTGGAACATTAGAGGTGGTACAGCTTTTGTAATGATACCCTCTTTCAATTGTGTGTGGGGGTGGGGTGGGGTGGTGGACCACAACAGCAGCGGGCTGAAGAGGTATTTGCTCTCCACTGAAAAAGAGATTTGTTTGGCATGCGTCGCTACCAGTAGCCATCCAGCCACAGATTTTATTACGGAGGTCACGACGGAGCAGACGCCAGAGAGCTCATGCAGCATGACAGGGTTAATTAGCAACCAGAAAAAGGCTACAATTGCGCCGTTAAAACACTTAATTAAGCCTCTCCACTCAGTGAAAATGTCAACACAACCTCTGCTGAGTCATTTTGTTTAGTCATTTTGTATGGCGTTGTTGCAAAAAAAAAGAAATTCAATCAAATACAACACATTAGCAGATACAAAAAATTACCGTTTTGAATTGAATTTTTACTCAACAGTAAAAAACAGAGGCATTTAAATGTCTTTATTTTTACCAGGTAACAATACCTACAGTCCAGTATACTGTTCAACACAAGTTTGTTGCACACTACAAAATAGGATAATAATAATAATAATAATAATAATAATAATAATAATAATAATAATAATAATAATAATAATAATAATATGCAACCATGCAATATATTCATCAAGGAAATGTACTACTTAGCCACTACATTGAAATGCTACATGCTGAAAGTGATGTGCAACTTGGATTCAGAAGCTATAATCCAGTACCACATATATGTAATCATCTGGTTCTACCTGCGCACCTACTACAGGTGATTTCACTAATTTACTCCTCTACCTGGATAATAATGTGCTTAATGCAATCAGATGAGTTAGTGGATAGCTGGAACATATATGTGGCACTGGACTGTAGCATCTGAAGCGAGGTTTCCCATTACTGCATCCAGACTACTACCCCTCTGCACAAATGCACACTCTGTGGTCTGGCGACATGTCATCAATGACAGCTCCACTACAGAGGACACTTCCCATACAACCCATGTATGTGCTAGAGGCCCTATGGAGCTTGTGTAGTGTCACATACTGTGATTGGATGAGTGGCGTACAGGCCGTGTCAACTGTTTAAACATGGATCTGTGCTGACAGATACAGAGACGAAGAGACAGGTACATCGAAAGTCAGATTTCCGAAGATACAGATACATGAAGTGTTGAAATGACAGCAATGTAACTCTCATTAATCATGTTATTCGGTTCTCAGTACACGACACGATTAAGAAGGTTGTGTGGTTGTGGTTGGAAAACTATTGCTATTGTGTTGTAACAATTACATTCAAATCCGAGGCAAGAACAAAATGAAGGCTATACATGTGCAGAAAAGCATGACATGGTACAACTATGACATAATGACAAAAACATCATTATGCAACACAAAATAAAATGCTAGATCATTACAGAAAACACTGGTGTGTAGACAAAGCTACTACTTGACAACTGAGCTATGAAATGTGCCTGAAGTAATGTAAATGATGCTAAAGCAATGCACTAATTATCCAGTAGCTGTCTACTCTTGGTGGGCAATGAAAAAAAAACATCTAGTCTACTACTCATACACAGGTTTGGTTCCATAAATAGTTTACAAAGACAGTGTGCATACAGGCCAACAGCAGCAGGGATGGGGGCTTTGCTGATGCGTAGGACAAGGGAAGGGAGGGGGAAGTGAGGAGACAGGCGCATTTGTTTGGCATCTTTTTGCGGTCAAATATCGACAATCTTTGTTCAGCATGACTTACTCTACTTTTAATAACTGGATGAGAAAATGAGCATGTGAAATCCGTCCAATCAGCACCTTCTTATCAGCGTGTTGACCAATCGCTTCCATCCTAGCCAGGGCAGATTTTTAATTGCACCTTAATTGCTGCCTTCAGTGATATATGGTATGCTGTATTGCAAAGCAGTGGTGCATTACAAGCAGTGGCTTGGCATCACCTTTCTCTCTAGGACCGCATGCAGAGTTGGTTGCTGCTGGTAGCTTTTCTAAAGCTGGCAAAGAAATCAGGCTTTTTGTTAGCACTTGTATTAAAGTAGCCTGCTGGTTGCTTGTTCTGACACAAAGTGTGCAAACATAGACATAGATGGTGGTTTTTACCCACCTTTTTGAGATGACTAATGTTAGAGATATGCATAGTCTACCTACTTTTTTTTTAATTACTGTTACCACATGATTCAATCATCTTTCTTTTTGACACTACACCACTGGATATAGATCATCATCATCACCATCATCACCATCATCATTATCATCATCATTCATTGTGTATTCCGGCAAAAACATTGACTGAGCATCAAGTCCTTTTACAGCAATGCCCTGAGTATACAATCAAACAGTTTAAAAAACAGAGAAAATACAAAAACAAATGTGGCAATGACAGAGTAAGCATCCCAGTATCAGTGTTTGCCAGGCCCCTAGGGTCCCCCACAGCAGCGCTGTTAATTCATCACTGGTTACTGTAACAAACAGTCTTGTAAACTGTATATTAGAAGGAGGATTACAATGCATACCCAGACTTGCCAAGACAGTAACAGAAAGGATACAAACACAAAATGACATTTAAACCTCGGATAGCTTGTAAACAGACATATGTGGGTATGCTTGGGTGGCTCTACATGGTGAGATGCCAGCAACAGACTAAAGCAGGAAAGTTAATTTTAATGCATTTGTGGATGAAAGGGGTGTAGTGTGGAAGCGTGCTTGAGGTCATGAGGTCTCTGTCTGTGATTCATGCAGGTAGGTAAAAAAAGGGGCTTGTTAGACTTTGGCTGTCTGGCTGGCTGACTTAGCATGACTTCAGGTGAGATTGGATGAGCTTTGGTGTCAGCTACATGGGTGGAGTATTACGTAACAACAGCCATCAAATCAGAAAGCAGCTGGCTTATACAGATGGTTAGCTTTCCCGATTCTCAGTTCTCAGAAGGAATCTCGTGAGGTTCTCGTGAGGATTACGAGATAATAGCACTTTTACAGTCAACTAAATACTGCAAGTCTTGCTGTGGGAGGGTCAACCTCGGAAGTGAGATCTTTACTTCAGCATAAACCTTTGTGGTCCTATGCTGTCCCTAGCGGCGGCATTGGTAAACACTTCTCGCGACTGCAGGAATCTCGACTTGTGAGAATTAAATGAGCATCGGGAAAGCTAGCCATCTGTATGTTCTCATGGTTATAGTGCTATGTGCAGTGTTTCCCCAAGAGTTGTGTTGTAGCAGTGAGGCTGTCAGTTGAGAAATGTGCTCATCCAACTATGCTAGTTGAGTCCAAGGGCAAATTTGAAAACAACTCTGTAAATGGTGACTTCTGCCAACTGCTGAGTAAAGAAATGGATAGGTTGATGCTTAAAACTAAGCCTTTGGATGTAGTGCTTACACAGTGTGCAAATGAAAGGCATTACTTCAATCACGATCCTACTGACCAGCAGCGGTGCTCATCGTATGAGCAGTGGTAGCACACTGCTGCTGAATGCATATAGGAGAAACAATGCATATCACACTGTGAGGTGTGGACAAGATAATGGCAGCTGCTTTCCAATTCCATGGCCGTCGTTTATACTCTTTAAAAGTAATAAAATTACTTTTAAGTTGAATTTGGAGACTCAGTCAGCCTAGTGGTTGAGAATCAGGAACAAGGTTTATTCTTAACATTAAGGACATCACAGACAGACACACACACAGGACGATGACAAGGACTACCTAACAGTGTTTTTTTCTGACCTTAAATGTTGTAGACACCCAATGGGTGTTTCAGAAGGTTACCACCCCAAAATGAATATGCAACGGTCTTTTCTTAAGTACTCTAATAAGTGTCTTCCTAATCAGATAAGAAAAGGTGCCAGCCTTGTCTGTATGCTAAATACACAGGGACAGTTCCTCAAAGGCCCACCAAATGGTTAAAGAAGCCAGTTGTTCACACCTACTAACTCAGCCAGATACACATACAAAGCTTTTGATCCTAATACAAGAGTTCCAAAACCAACCAAGGGATTTGAAATAATAATAAAATGTTTCAACATTAAAATGCTATTTACAAGATTATTATTATTACTTAAATACCATCAGTCCCCCTTTTCAAGTCTAACTGACTTGACACACAATCATAAAAACAAAAGGTATTTGAAATAATAATAAAAATGTTGCAACATTAAAATGTTATTTACAAGATTATTATTTTTACTCAAATACCATCATCTTCCTGTGTAGCCACCAGCAGGTCCCTTCTGATCTCGTTTGACATCATGTTAAGCATCATGCCAGCCAGGCAGACAGCCAAGTCGATTGACAACAAAGTTTGGACTTGGGTAGACCTCCCCACTAAAGGCAGCAGTGATAACGAACCAAAGATGGTAGATATGCCAAGATACGTCATGGTAGTTCAAGTCTGTGGGAGCAAAGTGGGGATCAGTTTCGGGCTGCATAAATAGGTGTGCCGTTGATGTGCTTGGCTGTAGTAGCTATTACTGCACACTAAGAATAAACTTGGTGCACACCTAAATTAAAGTTGATTTTCTGAGGACTGGAGAGTTCTACTATCACATTTTCATGTTTATATCACATTACATTTCCTTAAATGGCAGGGGGGTTAGGAGTTCATGATACTGTGTCCGAAATTTACATTTATTGCTCAAGAAAGGCTTTTAAATATTCTGTGAATATTTCTGCCATAGACCTCAATGTTACAATGCATGCCTCTGCACTGCATAATGGGGGATTAGTGGCTCCCCCTACCCCCCTCGCCGCGATCGTGGTTCCAGGAAGTGGTTTGTCATGAAGGATCTTGGCCTATGTACCATCTTTGAATGGTAGTGCATGGGGCAATACATGCCTGTTTTGCACACAGAGGGGAAGACATCAAGACCACTTCACATCTACATTATCTCTGTTTGAGACTTGCTTGCGAATACAGCTCTTGATTTATATGCACATTTATATCATGTGTCATGCCATGTCATGTGCAACCCTCAGCCAAAACCCATATACTCACTCAGTTGGAAATTAACTGCTCATTTTCGCCTTGGGATGACAGCGGGGGTGTCAATTCCTGGCTGCAGAAAGTAAAATCCCTGCCATATATCTGAACCAGCCATTTTCTAAACCAACTAATCCTAATAAGCACACAAGTCATCAGGCAGGTAGATCAGAACATTTGTGAAATCACTCGTGTTGAGTGCCCAGGCGGAGTGAATTCATGGTAGGTTTTTTTTTTTACTTTCTGAGGCTGGAATTGACAACTCTGGATGACAGTAATAACTGCATCTATGCGAGTGTGTCTGCGTAGGCAAGAGGAAATGATGTATCATAACATTCTTGCAGTGTTTACACTTCAGTGAAGATTTTTGTTGGCCAAAGATATCCTGTCGTGTATGCTGGAGGATGTTAAAATGTGTTAGTTTATATGGCTGGGCAGCCATTGAGTTAGTGTTATGACCCCAGCTCGTTGGGAACGCAACATAAAAGGGACACAACAACAAAACCAGCTTTAAATAAAGTGTTTTATTAAACCAGCAAACACATAAAAAGTCTAGGAGGATTTAAGGCTGAATCTGATGAGTTGAAGGTGGTAAAAAAAACAGCGAAAACAAAGTAAGGATGGTGAGCAGAAAATTGAAGCGTGTGTATGCTGAAGTGAGTGCAATGAATGCAAATGACTGTGTGTAGTGTGCAGTCTGTGTGAGTGAGTGAGTGAGTGAGTGAGTGAGTGAGTGAGTGAGTGAGTGAGTGAGTGAGTGAGTGAGTGAGTGAGTGAGTGAGGGAGGGAGGGAGGGACGGAGGGAGGGAGGGAGTGCATGAGTTTCTCCTCCTGTCCTCTCTGATTCTGGCTTCTCCTGTTTCACCTGTCCTCCCTTGGGGAGAGAGCTCCAGGCTTTTATAGCCTATCCTCAGGTGTGAGTAGTTGGCAATTAATAATGCAAAGCAATTAATGTTTACTGCTGAACTACCACACAGTCAATGTTATTCATTCCTTGTCAAGTTTTGTGACCTATATAGGACTCTCTAAACCCCCCCAAACTATGCAGCTCTCTCTCTCTCTCTCTCTCTCTCTCTCTCTCTCTCTGTCTCTCTCTCTCTCTCTCTCTCTCTCTCTCTCTCTCTCTCTCCGTTTGTGTGTGTGGGTGTAAGTAGGAAAGAATCACTTTCTAAATTGTAGGATAACTATCTACGCTTTTCAGAACGATGCTTTTTTAACCTCCATTTTGCTGCCTCTTCTTCTGAGGCAGGGTTTGAATCTGACAGCGCCCTTGCCCCCGCACTAGGCTTCCCTGCCATCTGGATCGACACCTAGCAGTCCCTTGGCTCTGTCAATCACCCGTGCCCCAGGCCCCTGAGCTGCCACCGCTTGGAGCAGTGGGTGGAGAACAGCCCTGTGCTGCTTCACACAGAGGTGCGGCCCACAGGCCTGAAGTGGTGCCTTGGGTCATACCGGGCCAGCCATGGATTCCCACTCACTCGCACTTCTCTCACGCTCGCACTGGAAAGGTAAGATGTACAGAATGGGGGTTGAGGGGGCAAATAAGGTTTACTTTGACATTTTCAATATTCAGAGATTTATGCTGAGCATTAAAAGGTCCCCGAAGGTATTAGAGAGGAAGGGAGTTTGTGTTATCTTTGGCTTCGCCGTGTCATGGTTGGAGACTTTTGTTTATTAATCATTTTGGAAACACCTTCTTCTTCAAAATGAATTCATATCATTTTGACTCTTTTGGATGCCATTATCTGTGAAAACCTATTAAGGGCAAATGGCTGTTTTTTAAATCATTGTACTGTTTGCTTTTTTGCCTAGGTACTACCTAAAATTGAGCCATCTAATTTTTTCATTACATTGTGTTGATGTGTTTAATGGCTAATGTCTAATGGCTTATAAATAAGTTGAACAATTTGGTATAATTTAAACATAAATAAACTTGAAATGCAACTTATAATATATACAGGTAACAGGCAACACAAGAGATAATACAGTAAGTGCAGGGAGTCAAGTTGAGAATTCATGTAGGTGTTGGTTAGGTGATTAGCATTACAGTTGTTAGGATAACATATGTCCTATATTCCTTAATTTTTTCATAAACCCTTCACCATCAGGGAAGCTCAGTCATCTCAGGCAAATTCGAAGTGGCAGTGGTGATCTCATAGAGAGTCGGCCTGTGTCCTTGGCCTCTGATAAGTAACTGGGGTAATGAGAAATACACTCGCTCCTCTCACCTTAATTAACGCTGCACTTGACAGCCAGGCTGTTTTCTGAGCATCATGTCCTCCCACACGGATGTATTACGAGTGGTAGAATGTCAGAAAGCGCACATCTTTGCTAGAGGCACTGATCTGAGGAGCGGCCATGACCGCTGGCAAGCCAATAGTCCTTGACTTTGCCATCGCCTTGAAGATGGCAGGGCAAAGTTAGAAAGACTCAACATAGCATGGTGAAACCCCTAGACAAATGAGTAGAATTAGCTGTGGAAGATATTTCCGATTCTGTACAGAAGTTTTGTTGAAGCCAACAACACAAGATGAGACACAACTTCTTCAAGTAAGTTAGACATATCATTATGGGCATAGCCAGGGTAGGGGAGGGATGGATGGGCTGGGGTTAGGATGATTTTAAGGCCTCGTTCAGGCCACATTGTAGTGAGCTTTCATGTGTGTGTATTCAGACCAGGCATGTCTGTGGTGCGGTGCATCCAAAACATCTGATATGACAAGGTTAATATTGATAGTTTTCCAGCTTTTGTTTCATTCAGTTGTAGGTGAGTGGTCATATTTTTCACACAATGCTTGTCAATACATAGGGTAACAATACACTGATAGCACAGTTAACATAAAATCTATAGTTTTGCTATAGCCTTTAATAGGATTTTGGCTGAAACCACTCATGCTGCGATGCAGGAGGCACAGAAAAATAAACTGTGCGCGAATGCAGAGGTTTTGGTGCGAATGGGCCCTAAGGGCGCAGCTTTGGCTTGTGCCCTTTGAGAATACTTGTAACATTATTATGAATATTAAGAGGGCCCTCATTCATATTCTTCCATGGGGCCCAAACTTTCTAGTGGTGCCCCTGGTTGTTGTTGAGAATATGCAGAATATACAGAAAATATTCGTGAAAGGTTCAGCTTTCATCTCTACCAATGTCAATAGAATTTGGAGAAACTGAAGTCAAGCTTTGAACCAGTCCATTGGAGTGGGACTGTCTAGCGAATGAAACTGTTTTTAATTTGATTTCCTAATTACATTGCAGAATGTCACCATGATATTTCTTAATTGACATGGGAAGTCAGATGGAGATAGAAGCAGAAAGGTCACTGACAGAAATGGGAATAGCAGCAATATTAAATCTGCAAAACAAACACAGAAGTGGCAACAGAAGCCAACTGAATAAGAAAAAAAGAAAAGAAAATCAGGCTAATGTCAACGTCACATACACACACCATAACAATTCCTTTGGGTGTCAACCTGAATAAATATATACTTCAATTATTTGTGTTATTTGTGGGGTGTAGGACTGTGCAACAGCAAAGGATGACCTGGAGGTTCTGCTCATTTCTGCTTCTTGCCGAGCAGGACAGACAGCCCGGTAAGACAGTATGGGGTTCTGACTGACTAGACGACCCCACTTCTGGGGGAAAGAAGGGAAGCGAAAATTACGGGACCCTGACTGTTCCTCCACCACACGCATGCTGCAGGCTTCACTGCACATCACCTATATGCAGACAGACAACTCCCCAATGCTTGAGCACACAGGCTGATTGAAACTGAAGTTGCAGTGAACACACAAAGATAAAACTGATTTAGGCAAAGCCAACCATAATCTAACTGTCGGGTGCTACAGCGAGCCAGGATGAGATTGCAGGAGAGCTGGCTGGTGAAAAAGAAAAGTCCAGCTTATAGGATGGAGTGACCTAGCTCCATTCAGATATAACCGTGGTGGGAAACAGAATGAGATGAAGGGAAGGAAGATAAGAAGATACAACAATTAAGGACATAAAGATTTTTTTTTTTTTTGCTTTTTTGAAAACGGTTCTCTTGTCTGGTAGGTCTGAAAAATAACCTTTCGGTTATTGCTGTCACATCTTCAGTGTTGGAGGTGTGAAGTGGAAAAAGAGTCAGAACTTTCCGGACAAGCGCTCTGGTTTCCCACAGGGCTTTCCGTCTCCTCCCTTGTCCTGAAATGTCTGTGCTAATTCTGGCTTCTGGCCATGACCAGCAGCCTTGAGGAATTAGCTTTCACAGAAACAACTTTGGACAAATTTAGGAGGCTCTCATTAAAATGTGCAGCTGAGGGGGTGACCTCACCATTTATTTTTACTACCCTCCTCGCCTCTCGTGTCGTATGGCTGCACCCAAGTCACCTGCAGAAACTTCCACAATTACTTTGTGAGAGGGGACTTTTGACTTGTGTACTTTTTTTGCTGACATCTCTGAAAAGTAATCTTTTGTCTGACATTATCAGCACCCTATCACAATTCCAACATTATTTCTCAGTATAAGTAGGGTTTTGTTGTGGAAACGCTGATCCTTGAGTGCAAATGTTAAGCGTGCTGTTGATTCAGTGGCTATCCTCTTAGTGTTCTAGTTTGGATGGTGATTATTACCAAAGAAGCTTTCCTTTTTGTTTTCAATTGTCTTTTTCTGTGCTCAGAGACATTTCCCCACTTTATCCAAGCACTTATGGAAAAGCAAATGGCAACATTTTTATAAAGCTGAATGAGAACAAAATCACATAGGCCCTTGTCTTAAGAGGCACAATGGTATATTAATCTTTGCTATGAGTACAGTTTTTCCACAAGTGCTTTATGATGATGATTATGCCGATGATGATGATAATGATATACTTTATTGTCAGTGAAAAGACTGAAATTCATTTTGCATACCTGGGTGGCTCATTTAATGCATACATTTAAGGCGCAATAGTATATGAATCTTTGCTATGGGTACAGTGTTTCCCCAGGTGCTTCATTTAACACCTTAAATTGTCCCAACAGAGCACTGAAATTAGACTTGGGTTTAGAATTACGTGATGAAACTATAGGAATGTGTATGAAAATAGACAATTAAATGCCTTCTATTCATACCAGCTGGGCGTTTAAAAAACAAGATGCAAAGGACTAATATGAGTAGTTTTGGAGTGATACATATCTCAACCATAATCCTGCACCTCCCTGAAAACCACCACCTTAACTAACAAATTCCCTTCTGGGAAACAATGGACTAGATTAACACAAATGATTATTGCATTAACTATTTCAATTAGGTTTATACATGGCTTTTTGGTACATGCAATCCTTACTATTAGACATTGTAGACAGCATCACATTCCTAATGGTGTTAACACAAGCATTCTCAGACATGGTGAATCTGATATGCATTTTTGTGCAACCAGGTAATATCCATGACAAATATTTGTCGAGATCTGAATTTCTTTTGTCAAATTATACCAACAGATGTGCTTGTGCGCCAGTTGTGTGGTTTGATCTCAGTTCTGTAATCAAGCTTTAATATAACGTATGGAGCTAGCATATTTCTTTGAAACATCTGGATGACTGTCTGTTAATACAGCATTTGGCCTGGTTATGGGGGACTTAAACTGGCATATTTAGCAGCTGTTGCTCCGCTCCCATGCACTAAATAACCTCTGGGAGAATGCTTTGTCTCGCACAATTTTGCCTTGTGTGCGGAAAGCTGACAAGCCTAATCGTCGGAATGCACTAACTCTGAAGTTAAGCATGATTGGTTTTAGAGAAAAGAGTTTTAAGGGAAAAGAGGCATGACTTAAAATAAAGACACCAGTGACCCCAACATAGAGTAAGCACAAAAATGTGCACAAATTATTATTTCTTTCTTTTCCTTTGTTGTTTATGAAAACAAAAATGGGCAGTGTACACATATTCTCCAAGTCAATGCATTTTGCAAAATAAAAAAAATATATTTTACAGCGATTGTTGTCGTGTCCTTAGAAATGACCCAGCGAGCGCCCAAGAATTACTGACAGACGATGATGATTTAGTCCTCGACAGTGCAACAGTTCCCATCGATGAGGGTTTTCTAAATTCTAAGATATTTTCCGTGTTAACGCGGACATGTTTGAGGACCAATGAACGGTTTGTTTTCCTTGTTCACACGTAAACAAATGTTGATTTATTTCGTTGCAAGATAAGCAAACTTGATTGGACAAAAGGAAAACAGAAAGGAGGGCATTGTTTATTTTGTTCAACAAACCATGTGACATGCTGATATTAGCAGGATTCATAAATATCCACTGTTTGGATTAATACAGTCATTTTTAATGTAGGTACTGAGATATAGCTTTCCCCATCCCACATTATCCCATGCTTTTGGCAGCCACGTCTTTAAAAGGCGGGGGCATATGTAAAGGAGGATTGGGTGGTCCAGATTGTGAGCTGAAACACCTCGCGCAACTAAACCATCAAGCTAGAGCACTTTGGACTGTACAGTGAAAAATCTGGATCTTTGTGATGGACTTGCCTATCCTTGCCTCTTCATCACTGAAACACCGTTGTTCTTCAATTGTTTTCTACAGGCTACTCCAGTCGTGTCAATAGCCAGTGTGTTTTAACCCGTGCTGCATAAATTAAAGCCATCTCGGAAATATTTATTCTTTCGGCGGGCCGCTCAGATGTACACTGGATGGACACAGGGCTTCTGCCCTTCTATAACGTCTCACATGGAAGAATCGAGTTCAGATGTTCGTGGCTGGACCTTTCGCATCTCAAAGCTAAATTCAACAACACTTGCGGTCACTTCAGTTTTCCTCACGACGCCAACATTTCAGCTTTATAAGGCAAGTATAGTAGTGTTAAACATAGGCTATTTTGTTGCTGTAGGTAAATGTTGGGGAGGCTACTTTTGGACAACTATGACTATAAAGTATGACATGTTAAAACGAAGTCCGAATCTATTAAAATTAGTATCTACTTTCAGTGGTCTTCATCACATCACTTTCATTTTTCAACGGATTTGAATTCTGTGGCACTGCGGTAAATCAGACTCGGCTCACTCCCGTTTGTTCTCTGTAAATATATATCTCATTACAGCATTATGTCTGAGATGGGAAAATCAGTCATCTACAGGTGCTAGCAGATCACAGTTAAGGCATAGGTGAAATTTAGACCGGATCTTTCTTCAACCTGCTGGTTACAATAGACGCGTTCATCGAACTCGTTAGCGGAAGACAACCAGAGGACAATTAACGGCGTCAGACTGTAAACCACGGACTAATGTTTTTAAAACCATTACTAATTTAATGCAGAATCGTTGTATCAATGCATTGTTTTTTTCTTGACGCACCACGTCCAAAAATGCAGATAAAACAACTTGTTGAGGTAAAAAAAAAATCTGGAAGAAGCTGGTAAAATGTTTGAACTCTGACTACAGCACTAAAATCTGTCTAAATATATTGTCTTCATAGAAGGTATAGGTTCCATTTCCTCGACAATCACTCGGAAAACAGTTGCCTACTCTGAAGGTAGCCAACACACTAATGCAACATGACTTAAAACCATTACACAAAAATCAGTCTACCACAGTCTAGCGGCTGTTCAAAACATTAGCTGTATTCTTGTCTGCTGGTCTCATCTCAACAAACCACAGAACAGTTTCTAACGGCCGTGTAAATGCATTAAAATATAGAAGTCAGCAGTAGGTATGTGTGTAGGAGTTGGATTGATAATGAAGGATCGTGTTAAAGAAATATGTCTTATTTATAGTCCACTACAATCATGTGGACATTTGCAAGGTAAATCTCTCATGTAATTACTGTATTACATAGTGTTATACATTAGCTTTTTTCTTTCATTCTTTTGATTTTGGTATGTACACATCAGACACACTCTCACTGTGACTGTTATCCTGTTTTCAGCTGCACGTTCACTGATAGGATCAACTCAGACTGCATCACCTAAATGAGGTTGTTCAGCCATGCAATGTTCCTGGAAGGCTGTGATTCTGCTTGCCCTGGCGTCTATAGCAATTCAGTACACAGCAATCAGGACTTTCACAGCCAAACCCTTTCAGATGTGTCCGATACTGACCACCGTAAACTGTGGGCTGGGGCAGGATGCTGAGGCTTTCGAGCATGTCTGTGATGAGTACCCCTACTTCACCTACAACATCTCCCGAAAGACCCACATCCTCATCCTGGCCACCACGCGCAGCGGCTCCTCGTTCGTTGGGCAGCTGCTCAACCAGCACGCCGACATCTTCTACCTGTTTGAGCCACTGTACCACGTCCAGACCACCCTGATCCCCCGGCTCGCCCACAGCCGGAACGTGGCCGACCGGCGGGTGATGCTGGGGGCCAGCCGGGACCTCCTGCGGAGCCTGTACAACTGCGACCTCTACTTCCTGGAAAGCTACATCAAGCCCATGCCCACCAACCACACCACGGACAAGATATTCCGGCGGGGGGCCAGCAGGGCGCTCTGCTCCCCGCCGGCCTGCGACGCCTTCGGCCCCGGCGAGTCCAACATCGAGGAGGGCGACTGCGTGAGGAAGTGCGCCAACCTCAACCTGACGCTGGCGGCCGACGGGTGCCGGGAGCACCGGCACGTGGCCATCAAGACGGTGCGCGTGCCGGAGGTGGGCGACCTGAGGGCGCTGGTGGAGGACCCCCGGCTCAACCTGAAGGTCATCCAGCTGGTGAGGGACCCCCGGGGCATCCTCTCCTCCAGGATCGAGACCTTCAGGGACACCTACAGGCTGTGGAGGATCTGGAGGGCCACAGGCAGGAAGCCCTACAACCTGGACCTGTCGCAGCTGACGACCGTCTGCGATGACTTCCTCAGCTCTGTGACGACGGGGATGAGTCGGCCGCCGTGGCTGAAAGGGCGCTACATGCTGGTGAGGTACGAGGACTTGGCTCTGAACCCCATCCAGAGGACCAAGGAGATTTACGACTTCCTTGGGCTGTCTGTGGACAAGAACGTGGTGGATTGGATTCAGAACAACACCAGGGGAAGCAACGAGCTGTTAGCCAAGCATAAATACGGCACTGTGAGGGACTCGGCAGCCAACGCAGAGAGCTGGAGGCTGAAATTGTCTTATGACATTGTTGATTACACTCAAACTGTATGTCAGCAGATTTTGCAAGAGCTCGGCTACAAGATGGTCAGATCCCTTGAGGAGCTTAAAAACATGTCTCTATCACTCATCGAGGACAAAACATTTGTACCTTTTTTGTAACAAAGGTAATGATGCACAAGTATTTTTGATATGTTTATACTGTTGCCTTAAATTGATTCAAATTTGCACTAAAATCTGGGAGAGCCCTTTTCGGGCTGTGCTATGCTGAAGTTTTTTTAACAGCACAATTAAGAAAGTTACACTGGTATAGCTGTGAAAGGGGTTTTAAAATGACCAATTTGTGACTACTGAAAGATGGTCATTTTTCAGTTGATGTGATTCTAGCAGACCCAAGAAGCATCATCTTACTGAAACCTATTTACCTATTTAAGGAGTAAATTAAATAGGAAAATTATTGTATGCTGGCTGTTGAATGTTGATATTTGTACATTTCCGTCCCCACGCCATGATGTTGCTGGGGAGAATTATATCACACTCCACTCCAGTGTCGAGGTGTATGATAAAAATTGTGCAATAAAAACGTGAATGTTGCAGTCAACCTCAATAGTACTTTGTCAGCTGTCATATTTAGCATTGCAATCCCCCAAAAGGGCATATTTTACTACAGAGAAGTAATGATCAGTCAAGCTGTGCTCCCATCTAGGGATTATTAGCTATCACTGACAAATAATCAACACATGCTCCATTTCACACAAACGCAGAGCACAGCCTGGTACTGCCATTGAGAATAAAGCAATAGTTATTTTATGAAGTCAGCACTTCTGTTTTATTGTGTCCACAAATGGTGTGGTTATTTTTACGGAAGCAGTATTATATATAGCTTAATGAGCTGTGATTTGACAACCCCATCTAGCATAACAGAAATAACACAGTCTGAGATATTATCTTTAAGTACATTATGTAACACATAGCCAGATGAAACAGTACTCCTTACTTCTTATCTTTGTCTCTCAAGAAGAAATAAGATCTCTTGGAGAAAAAGAACAGTATAAAATACTTTAGTTTTAGTAAGATTATTTTAAGATCTTAAGTTGGCCTTAGATTGGACTTGAAAAGTATCAGTAACACAAGTCCTTATTGAAGTTGGAAACATTTGTCCTAAAACCCCTTCTGAGAAAAATATGAAAAACAGCTTTATATAAGATCTTATTTTTTTTTGAAAGACAAAGTCAAGATTATTTTAAGATGCAATATCTTCCTCTAGGATTAAGGCCCAGGCATGTTGATGTTGTCTGCTAAATAGGACATTTCCTACTGTGCATTTCTCTTCCTTAGCTGTGCTCACTTCTAGACTGATGAGCTGTGTTACTGAATGAACACATGCTCACAATCCTGAAATGTATTGCACAAGTGGAATCTCTTGTCCTAAAAATAGGAGGACATTACAGTCAAGTCAGACAAAGCCAAAAACAGTAATGGTGTTTCACGACGAAAAGAGAGAGAAGAAATAAAAGAGAGGAGAGAAATGCGACGTTGCTGATACAGGGTACTATACCGTGATGCGTCAATGTTGTGCAATTTACCACGAACTGTAGTGTGTCTAATTACAGGGGTGAGTGCACACACACGGCTTCTCGGATTGGATTTACGGTATAGGCTGGCTCACAATACCGCAATACCTGTCCTGCCCTCAATGAAGAGATGGACTTGGCCTCGTTTTTCAGGAAGTATGAATGACTCATGGCGGGATCAGCAACAAATAACCATTAATGTACAGTATGTCACCTCAGTTCACATAGACTGTCAGGCAACTGCAGCTGCTCAGGAGTGTGGTACTTTGTAAAAAGTGCTAAGTTAGTCCTAAACTCTTGAGTCCTATACTCAAAAGGCAACACGGTGCATGGATCTTTTTACATTAGTTTAACTAGCAAGTTCAATGCACTTCAAAAAAGTATTGTAAGCAAGTTAAACCTACGTAAAAAGATCCATGCTGCACGTTGCCTTAATTGACTGATTGAACTTGGATCCAAGCAGCAGTTTTTACAGTGTAGAATTCGCAGCAGCTGTGGGTAGACCTTAAGAAAGCTGTTGAAGCTCCTGTGTCATTACTCTCCCAGGCGGACTAATGGAAGGGTTTACCGTGTCAAAGACGTTCCAGGAACTGCACTTTAATCCTGCTGCACTGCGTAGGAGGAAACTCCTCTAATGGACTCCTTCAAGATCCCCTTGACGTTTTATTCAAGGGTTTATTAGGAACTGTAGGATTAAAGCATTGAATACATTATTGAGAGTTATTGGGTTGTCTCCGCCTCCATTGTAATGTGAGAATAAGCATTATGTAATTGGATGGCAGATGCAGTGTGTCAATTGAAGCTGGTACTTTGTTACACTGAGACCAACAAATCTTCTGTCAGTAACGACTACGTTTCCAGGAAACGGCTGAAATAAGATGGATGTTTTGAAAAGAAAGTTACAAAATATCAGGTATGCAAAGGCAAGCTGTCTTGTTCATAACCTATATCAGTAAATTATATATTCTCTGGTCCACCTTCACAAAATGTTGGACTTCACAAAACTCATCTCAGCTCAGCTATCCTTTCCATGCACAGACCACCACATTCACAAGTGATCATACAAAGATACATATGACGACTGGGTTCAGACTCCAAAATATTGGTTTGATGTATACTTCAGGTATAAAATAACAATAATAATAATAATAATAATAATAATAATAATAACAATAATAATAATAATAATAATACATTTTATTTGTTACACTGCGCCTTTCAAAGCACTCAAGGTCACCTTACAGAAAATAAAATAAAAAAATAAATAAATAAAGGAATCAACATTAAAAAACAATATCAGGAGCATAAAAACAGTGAATGAAGATGGCTTAGAGCTCATATGCTAATTTAAAAAGGTGCATTTTCAGTGCACTTTTAAATTGCGACACAGAGTCCTGTGTGCGGATGAATGAGGGAAGCGAGTTCCATAATTTCGGAGCAGCATATGAGAAGGCCCTTGCACCCATTGTGTTGAGTAGGATGTCTGGTTGGACCAGTAATCCTGCATTAGATGACCGCAGTGAACGTGAGGTTGAAAAGATCTGCAACAGGTCCTTAACATATGATGGGGCAAGATTGTGGATGGCTTTAAATGTAATTAATAGGATTTTAAAGGTAATCCGCTGGGGTATCGGAAGCCAATGTAGCTGGAGCAGCAGGGGTTTAACATGGTCAGATGACTTTGAGCAGGTTATAATGTGTGCCGCAGAGTTCTGGACGGTGAGAAAGTTTCTTGGGGATGCCTGACAGAATTGCATTGCAGTAGTCAATCCGAGATGTTACCAAGCTGTTGATAAGCACTTCAGCAGAGTGCTGGGTAAGTGCAGGGCGCAGTCTAGAGATGTTCCTTAGATGGAAAAATGCAGTTCGACAGACATTACTGATGTGATTTGAGAATGAGAGGGTGCTGTCCAAGATAACTCCAAGGCTCTTTACATGTTTGGAGACTGGTATGATGTCATCACCTACAGACACTGAAGCAATGTCATTTTTTTGCAGAGTTGTTGTGGTCCCAATAAGGAGAACTTCTGTTTTATTGCTGTTCAATTTGAGGTAGTTTTGTGTCATCCATGCCTGTATATCATGGAGACAGGCAGTAAGAGCATTTGGTGGGAGACTGGCAGTGGGACTAGTGGATACATAAAGCTGGGTGTCATCAGCATATGAGTGAAACTGGATTCCATAGTGCCTGAAGATGTTACCAAGAGGAAGAAGGTAGACAATAAACAGAAGTGGCCCCAGTACTGATCCCTGTGGAACACCGCAATGGAGGGTAGAGTTTTCAGATCGCTGGTCCTGGATCTGAACAAAGTAGGTTAGTTCCGATCAGAGCATGTGAGCGGAGCTGAGCGGCCAGAATTTCAGCTCCTCACTCACGCGAGTGTTCGCTCCCTCGCTCCATCGCTCAAAGTTGAACCAGACAGCTCCGCTCTAAGACCGCTCTCCGCTCACCTAAAATTTCATTCCGCTCCGGTGAAATCGCTCCACGCTCGCTCAAATGAGGGAGCAATGGCTAACATTTTCCACCGAATTGCATCTGGGACACGCTGCCCGATGTGGCCTGAACTAACGCGCAGCGTCTTTGTTAGCCTGTTGATTGAAACCCTTTAAACGTCTTTTCCAAAAATCATGTAACAGATACAAATAATTTCATTGTGTGATCAACAACTCACATGTGTATCCTCTTAATTGACCCTGTCATAGTATTTTTTATTTACTTTGAGCGTAAGCTGTCATATTTGGCTGAACAGCATATTTTTCTAAAAACAATCATAAAAAATTATAATATTAATAGGCAAAAAACTACAAAATGTGACATGTCAGACATGTATTTTGAGGAAATGTAGCCTATCCTATAATATAAAGAAGTCCCAGCAACCGCAGCATCAACAAAAAATAGAACGTATTTATTTGAAACCAACACAAGTGTGAACATCCACGTTTTGAACCAAACTCCATCTCTCAACGATCTCTGTAGGCTAACCTTTGAAGGCACACGTGAGTCTGTGTAGACACGCCCCAGACTCGTGATGAGAGTGGTATCGGAGCGGAACTGGAGCGAAACAGAACCACCGCTCGGGCCTTTGGATTAAAATCCGCTCCGCGCTCCGACTATATTTCGCACGCTCCGCTTCCCGCTCGCTCCGTGCTCCGCTCCGCTCACATGCTCTGGTTCCGATAGGTAGCTCTCAAACCACTTATAGGCAGTGCCACAGACTCCTATGCTCATTAGCCGCTCTAACAAAAGTTGATGGGATATTGTGTCAAAAGCAGCACTGAGGTCCAAAAGGATGAGGATGGACAGTAGACCAGCATCAGCTGCACAAAGGAGATCATTTGTGATCTTAATGAGTGCTGTTTCAGTACTATGCTGAGGGCGAAAGCCAGATTGAAATTGCTCAAAAAGGTGATGATGTTGGAGGTATGCCTGGAGTTGGGATGCAACTACTTTCTCAAGTATTTTGGAGATGAAAGGTAGGTTGGATATGGGACGATAGTTGTTGAGGTCATTACAGTCCAGTGTAATGTGAGAATGTCATTACATAGCCCATATATTTCGGGGCTATTGGCCAGAAAATGAGGATTAAGAGTTTTAATTAAAAGAAGCATTGGTGAAAGTAGCATTGGAAACAACCAGCTTCACCAAAAATGCAATTTGAGTGAAAAAACATCAAACATGCATCCAAAAAAATTAAAAGTTGGAGTATTTTAGTGAACCGCATGTAGGAAATCTTTCCTCAGTTAACAACAACTAATTTAATAGGTGTAGTATCTCCCCCTCTGGATTTTCATTGGGTGTTGGGTGTCGGTAATAGACATTGATCAAAATTGGAAACTGGAAGGGATTCAATCGTCTCACTGCTCGTGAAGGAAGAATTGAGCCTGCAACACTTGGCACAATCTGTAAGGGCAAATATCGAGTCAAACTCACCAAAACAGAGAGTGAGAGATGTCATGCTTTGAACAAAGCCTATTCTGCTCCCTATATGCTACAATATTCATGTGATATATGAGTTCTTTGATAAACTAGATGCAATCCTAGAATCCTCCCATCTGGCGGGCACACTATGGACATGGTTTTGTGATAAACCTGGCTAAGTCATCAACCTCTTAACACAACAGCCCTGTGGCTTCATTTCGTGACAAACCTGGGTAAGTCATCAACCTCCTTATGGATCAGCCCCGTGGCTTCATTTCCCAATCAACACAGTTAAATAGGACTCCTCTTTTCAGGAGGTTTACAAATCTTCATCAGTTCATCACTAAGTCTTGTTCATACGTAGCACACACACACACACACACACACACACACACACACACACACACACACACACGCACACACAGCCCTCTGTTGTGCAAGACTTGCTAGAGCCTGTTTTTTTAAACTCTAGTGTTTGCTATGGATGGCGAAAGAAGGGAAAGTTAAGGAAAGAAAAATGCTGAGCAACCTGATGTGTGCAATGATGACAATGATTGCCAAACATGTCAAATCTTACTCTACAAATTAGTCCAATGGACTGCTCTGGGGCAGGATGCTAAATAACAGCGTCAGCCGTATTCACCTTTGGCATCTCGCAAGAAAAACCGACCCACTCATCTCAAAAGAAAGTTCTGAGGGCACAATTGCAGAGCTCATTTTGCCTGTCAATATCCACAGCGCATTCAGCGCAAATTCAAAAACGTTCGGCCATTTTCTCTGCCCATTCAGCATCCTGGCTTGCCAAATGAGCAGTTTGTGTTGACAAACTATCCCCTGAAGAGGCAGTCCTAGCCAAAGGTTGTTGATATTTGATTGTGAACTGACTGGCCAGTTAAATTACACGTCTCCCATCCATACCCCTGAAGCAACACGTTAATTGGCCGGAACTCTTTATGACACAGCTCAGACCTCTCTGTTTACTTCCTATTTCCAGCAACAGAGGTTTTCTAAGTGCACACCCACAGAAAGGACAGCTGTAGGACCATTGAGAACAAGTCTCTAAATTTGACAAAAAGTCTATGGGATGATAATTATGGACTGCCCCTTTAGGTATCCACTTTCACAGGGAGGGTGTAATGACAGTGACATTTAATGTTGGTCTCCTATAATAGATTGGAAACTACATAAGTTGGTCTTCTGACTGCTCTGTAATTCACTGCAAACTGTGAAATGCACTTGCCCCTAACCTAAACATTAGCTTAACCCCTGGGAGATGTATATGTAAATTAAAACATAAGAAAATGTGTGTACAGTATCTATGATGGTCAACAGAATATGGCAGACAACCTTAAGTAATTTAATGATATTCAAAAACGTTGGCTTTGGCAATCTTCTTTGCTGTCACAGTCTGGAATCCTTACAATCATCTAAAACATCTGCATGTTATTTTGACAGCAACAAAATCTTAAATGAGAGGCTAGGTGAGACTGCATAGAATTTCATAAGCCCAACCCTAGAGTTTCATAATTAATTACTGCTTCTTAGCTGCGTCTAAAATGCCATTTGTTGACATGAAATTATATTTTTATACTTATTCATATTAGACTAACATTTTCTTTAAATATTTGTATAGAGTTTGAAGCATTTGGTCTTGGTAGGAAAAGGTACAGTTTTGGCTTAAGTCATAAGGTAATTATAGAAAACCATGTCAGTTTATACATTTATTTACTTCACTGTATCTGTGGAGAAAACCCCAAATAAAGTGTAGCTATCAAAAATGGCTAACTTGAGCACATTTTAAAATACAGTCACTTTATTAATAGAATACAACAGATTTAGCAAAAATAGTTCTATAATAGACAAAATCTACCTGGTCTTAAAAGTCTGGCTTATTGTAACAGAGTTTCCAAGACATAAGCGTTCTATCAGAAATACATATGCAGACAAGCTCATAAAAATACAGAATAAAAAGCATAAAAAATGAAACAGGTTTGTAATAAGTTAAAACAGTATACTCTGTGTAGAAGACTACAAGCTTAAATCATGCAGTGTTCTTATACTCAGAGACAAAACAAAAAGAAACTCTTTTTATAGGGAAATCTGTAATGAACACACAAAGACACAGCAAGATGTACATCCTTTCAAACAGACTTACAATTGCTTGAGCATTAAGTTTACAATGTGGTCATTTTCATACAAAAACGTTTCTAGACAATTTGTTGTAAAATCGCCTCTAAAAAAAAGCCCCCCCCCCTCCCCCTTAAAGAACACTGTTGAGACAACAGCGAGGTGTTTCTTAGTGAGTACATTTCTTTTCTTCTTTTTTAGACAAATCAGAATATTGAGAGTGCACCGAGAACGCACAGGGGTGCAATAGGGTGAAGGAATGTTACATATTTCACTTCAACGGCTACAAGTCATTACTTACCTTAACAGCTGAGGCACGTGGATGTACATTTCAATCAACAACAGAAAAACGCCAGAGCAGGGCCAAGCGAGTCATCACATTATGGAGTTTTTCCACTGCTCTCACGATGACAGAGTAGTTGTGTCGACATCTGGAGATTGCACAGAGGTTCTGAGTTGCATGTCAATGTGTCTGGACTTGACGTGTTATCAAAGGATGGGGAATAATACTAATACAAAATACTCTGCTGACCTTACATGAAAGGAGGACAAAACAGCGTTTCATTCACAGCAAAATGTTGCATCCTCCAAGCCTCCGACACATTAAATCAAATGGCTAATTCTGAGCAACGCAGTCAATGAACGCAGCACCACATAGGCGGATGAGACTGATGGATGTGCGTCATTCTGTAGTGAAAATATCTGTCAACGTTTATGCTCATTGCTAAAATTACACATCAGATCAACAATACTGGTCGTTCGTCATCTTAATGGGGCAGTTACGTGTAAGACAGTGTGACTGACAGTGCTGTGAGATTGATTCCCTCCACTTGACGACTCTTTCCCCTGTTCCTAAGCATCGGGAAAAGAAGAAAGATGCTTACAAATCCCACCCGCATCCCACAATGTACAAAATTGGTCCCAACCATGAATGAGCATAAACTGAAGACAATCGTGAATATTCCTTTGCACTAAATTTGTATTCATACCGTGGACAACTAAACACTTCCATGTGTGCACACAACATTGACCAGTGGGAATCTGTGAAACAAGGGCTGAACGTACAGTTTAGCCTACAAAACCCTGTAACATAAACAAAAAGGCTCAGCATTAACACTGTTGTTTGAGGGCTCACGTCATGAATGTCTACAAGTGTCTACAAATATACAGCAACACTCATGCCTACACTGCTTGCACATACGTAACAAGACACACTCTTCTCCCAGAAAGAAAAAAGAGAAAGAGAAAGCAAAAGCAAAAAACAAAGTCAAAGGATAAAATGAAACAATAAATTGCATCTGTCACAAGTACCTTGGTAACAGATTGTTTGCAATAAAACTCACATTATTGTTTTTGTACAAAAAAAAAACTATTTTGTTGATCGATTGAATGAAGCGACACAGAGGCAGACAGAGGACGTTGAGAGGTGGAGGTGGGTACAGGGGGAGGTTTCAGGTCTGGAGTGGTCGGTTGGACTGGTCGGTTTAATTGGTTGGTTGGACTAAACGATTTGACCGTTGACCTCAGTCAGCCTTGTCCTTTTTCTTTGGCGTGACTTTGCTGGCCACGGCCGAGCCCATGGCGCCCACGCCTCCGGTCACCGCGGAGACGCCGCCCTTGACCAGGCCCACGCCGGCTGCGGGGACGCTGGTGACGGCCGTCTTGGTGAGCTCGTAGCTCTTGCTGCCCACCCAGGCCACCCCGCCCAGCGTGGCGCCCACTGCCCCCCTGGTCATGCTGAACAGGCCGCCCGTCACCCGCCAGATCACGCCTGCCTCCGTCTTTGGGTGGTCCTTGTCCAAGTCTGCAATGCAAGCATGAGGAAAACATGAATGGCGGCTGTCTGCAATTCCTACCATTATTTTTATTCTAGTACAGTGTTTCTACGTGGACCGAGGACCACTTGCCCATAGAGGCTAACAGGGCTATGTAAATGAATTAATTGGTGCAGCATCCCATCCCTAACTAGAGAATGACTTGATATACATGTTGTTCAAACACACTGTGCATAGCATAGATAGCTTAAGAAACATGGAAAAAATAATATATTTTAACACAACTGACTACTTGGGATTTCTTGAGGACCACTAGTGGTCCATGGACCATACTTTGAGAAACACTGTTCTAACACATTAGCCTGGCTACAAGCCTGTCTACACACTTCCGCTCAATTATTTTCTCCCTACAGTGGTAGTCTGGGTTTGCTTCAGTTGACATGGTTGACTCACTACAGGACATGGTATCACTACAGGATCAATCAGCGAACAGAAGGAGTGTTCGTGAGCGATGACGTCGACTTTGTGTGCTATATTCGAGTTGTAGTGCGTAGACAGGCTTATAGCAAGGCTATTTGCATACGTCACGACCACGTGTTAGCAATTGGGTAAAGGCAGATCCAACCATTTTAAACTTCAGCAGAGTCTACACATCCAGGAAGCAAACATTTCTCAATACAGCACAGCCAGACCATTTGTTCGAAATGCAGTGTAGTATGAGGGGCTGGTTTACCAGGCTGCTGGTACATGCCCAACAAAAACAGAAAAAGACATCCGCACACTTCAGCTCCTTTAATAGCTTATGTTTTATTTAGGTTGCCACTCAAAGTGCAGGAGGCTGATAAATGCTCGAAACGGTGTTCTGCGCTCTGGGTGGGGATCTAAATAAAAGATGAGTTGCTGAGGGAGCTTAAGTGTTCAATCCTCTTTTTTGTTTTTGTTTTGTTACATTTGGTCTTTTGTGTCAGAGCCTCAAGTTACAGATGTGTGCAGTGCACCCTTGTTTCTCTTTTTTGATGTAGTAGGTGCACCATAAAATTCATTAGGCCTAGAAGCCTTTAAAAAATAATTCTACCTCACAGAGACACAACCAAATAACCAAATAAATAAATAAATAAATAAAATAGTCCACTGGCCAAACTTAACTTATGAAACTCTGTGGGTATTACTGCGTGAACAACATGAATGGCCACTATCTGCAGTTCCCACCAACATTTTCATCCTAGTAGGAGCAACATCAAATCCTTTTGGCCTAAAAGCCTTTAAAAAAGTAATTCTATACAGCTTTGGCCAAGTACAAGGCAAGACAATAGCATTGCAGATGATATCAATGTTGGAAGGATGACAGAGCGAGATTTGTTGTACCAGGGTGAAATGAGGCCGCCATCTCGACACAAAGGTTTTTGCAACATAAAACTGTCTCGGCCAACTAGAGACATATTGATTCAGAATGAAAAAGGAGCCATTGTCAACATTTGGTGTGAACAGAGAGAGAGGAAGGATTATTCAAGAAATAGTCCAAACCCTGTTTCAGGTGCATAATTGTGTAAAATCTGACGTATGCGACATGCATTGTGTCTTTTACTGAGGGTAGGGGGGGGAAAGAGTCCTTGTGAGCATGCTGCTTACAATCTGACCATGGCAGGCCTTTTCAAAGTGACCGTTTATAGGTAGAAGGCTTGTATGGAGCCTGGAAAAGGCTGGGAAGGTATAAAAGCCTATTTCATGGCCTTGTTTAAAAGGGGTATGGTAAATCATAGAGTGCTTTCTTTGCCAAGGATGGAGGCTTCGGCTGCCCTTCACACTTTGACGTAGAGGTCCAGCCCTGATGAAGCAGAGTAGTAACTCGCAGATGGGAAAATGAACACATGTGACTAAAAAGTGATAAAAATAAGCAGAGGTAACGATTCTGGCTGCAGAAAGTAAAAGTCCTGCCACATATTTGATCCAACCATTTTCTGAGCCAGCTGAGCCTAATTAGAACAGAAATCATCAGGCAGAAAGATAAGCTAATTAGTTAAATCATCTGTGTGAAGTGCACAGAAAGAAGAAATACGTGGCAGATTTTTACTTTCTGAAGCCGGTGTCTCCACCTCTGTAAATAAATACATAAATAAATAAATAAATAAATAAATATGCTGTGTATTAGTGACCTCAATACAGTCTGGACGAATTGCTTCAAAATATTTTTATAGCAATGTAACACATGGCATTTGCTTTCCAAAAACGCTTTCGCTTCGATCGTAAGAGAATTCGATCTTTTACCTTACACTCACCCTGCATGGT
Source organism: Coilia nasus (assembly GCA_027475355.1). NCBI lineage: Eukaryota > Metazoa > Chordata > Actinopteri > Clupeiformes > Engraulidae > Coilia > Coilia nasus. The sequence continues at coordinate 17,336,386 of CM050208.1, forward strand.
AAAATAAACTACACACAACTTCACTATTTTAAAATAAATCTGTGCATAGGTTTATGATACTGGGTAGACACCTTTTTCCAAAGAGACATACAATACTAAAAACAATATGTTGTAAACAGAAATACTTGGCCAAGTTTTAAAATATCACAAAAACATTTCATGAAAAAAGCATAACTTGCATAGGCTAGTGATAGTCGTCAGGAGCAATTTATCTGCTCCACTACACAATAAATGAATAATGAAAGAATGAATAATCAACTAAGTACAAACTAAGAAGATGTGTCTCTAAACATCTTTTCAAAATCTCTAAACGGTCAGAACAGTATATGACTGTATCTAATTTATTCCATCACTGAGGTACAAAAGAAAATAATCTGGACTGAGAAATTCTGGCACTGCTAGTCTGCCAACACAGCCAGCACTCATTAGATGAGCAAATATGCAACCGATGGGCTTCATGCCTACTCCGTGGTAAAAACTGGACAGGATGTCTGATTGTGTAAGAAAATAGCAGCTTGTGTTGAATGGACAGGACTGATCCTTAACACGCCTCCACTTGACAGCTGATGTACGTTTTCCCCCTGGGACTACAGTACAGTATGTGCCTACAGTGCACACAGCAGGACACACCCCCTTAGCTGAGTATTACCTTTCCTTAGGAATTCCACCAGTGACACTTTACCACCAGATATTTCACACTGAGGACATTTCAAAAGAATAAATGCGTTTCACTTTTCCCGCCTAAGGGAGAGCAATTGCTACTATCAATTAAACGAAGTGTTTTTTTTTTTAAGTAAAATGCTCAGGCTTTTTCACCTCTAACTGGATCAGACTGAAACCCAAGTCCCCGGATATCAATATATGATACAGAGGAGGAGGAGTTTATAAAATGTGCATTTTGCCAAATTGCAGCATTTATAGGAAATGAGATCATGCCAGAAGGCTGTGCATGGTGAATCATGAACAAGCACAGCATGGTTACAGAACACACCCTCTTGAAACCTGGTCTCTCTGTGTAATAGTGGAGCTGCATAACCAAGTTCCTCCTTGAACCACATCAAAAAGTGTTGAATGTCTGTTTTCTTTTTCAAAAGTACAGAAAACTGCCTTCAGGGCTGGCCAGCTCTGTTTTCCAAAGTCCCCCCCCCCCCCCCCCATCAGGTCTTTCATGCCACATGTGCCTCGGTTTCTCTCAAATCACCATGGCTACGTTACTGGTTGATCAGAGACTATCGCAGGCAAACACTGCCACTGCATCACTCGGTTTCACACCCCCAAACTCTGGAAGATTACAGAGAGGAGAATCACAGAGGAGCTCAAACACGCCGCTCTACATCAATTGCACCAACAACTGGGATGCTGCCCCGTTACACAGAGAGGAAATGACACGAAAAACACTGGGACAAACTTTCCTCAGACTTGGCTTCCTTTGTGAAACTGTTTATATAACTATACTATACGGATGTGAAGGCAGCAAAACTCTGTAGACACACTGATAAGAACATAAAAGGATCACTGGTATCAGTGACACCAAACACATGAATCAAGGTGAGAAAGTCATCAAATACACCCAACAATAAGAACACAAGTTTACTTACAAGACAAAGGGGCGGTTTGGGACTCAGACAGATGTATTTGGTCCTTGCTAGATAGGTCAAGACATACTATAGCCCTTCTGTCTCTCAGTTTGATCATAACTCTACGGCCATAAAAAGTTTCTGTCAAAAGGGGTACTGTAAAGTTCTATACAAGATACCTACCATAATGTGGTACAATGTCCTTGTGATATCCCTGAGCGTTTATTTGTTTCTGTATTGCTCTGCTGAACAAGTCAGCCCTTAAATGTGAGCATGGCTAGGAGAAAAATCTATTTTGTTATTCTGTGAGTAAAGTCATGCAGCCTCATCTGTCCTCATAAGTGCTTAAGCGGATGCCACTTCACACTTCAGTGCTAAGAAATAAATCACCCTGTTCCTATCCTCTCCCAGTACAACGGAGACACTGTCTTCTCGTGGCTCACAGCTGTCTGGACAAACACGACAACCTCAGGCCAGCCCTGCCCTGCCCTGCCCAGTGCTGTGTTGTGGAGCCATGAATCAGAACACTGCATCTGCCGCTGCACCAACTCACACGCCATCCGACCGGGAGACTGGAGCACCAAACCAAACCGTTACTGGAATCGATGAGGTGGAGAAGGAGGTGGATCAGACGCACGAACAAACACACCGCTCTTCACACACACACGTTTCATGAAACATGCTCTGCCTCTCACAGAGATGCCAACCTCAGATACACGCGAATATACACACACAAAAACACACACGCACAAACATACACACACACGCACAAACACCACAGCGCTCATCCTTTCTTGAACTTGTACACTACAGCGGTCCGTCTTGTGTGTATTTGCTCTCTAGTTTGGCCCCTACCACAGTGATGCGAGGCAGAGTGAGTCATTCTCACAATAATGGCCGATCAAAGCCAATAGATCAAGTTAGCATGAGTGGGCAGAAAATCCCCATGTCTTCACACAAGAATGACTTAACTCTAACAAAGTGACACTTGAGTGTCTGGAAAATCCAGAGAAACCTCTGCAACCACCATCCACCACCCCCCACCCCCCATCCCCGCTCCAACCCCTCCCAACCCCTGCAAACGTGTGCTTATTATTCTGTGGAGCCACCAGAGAGGCTGCGCTCACAGCGCTCTGAATGGCCTCTGGAGAAACAGAAAACAGGTCAGACACATCTTCATGTGCGCAACGAGGAGAGGGGGTGGGGTGTTATCCCTGACCATGGGAATTGGTGGAAAAGCAGATTCTCTTCTGATACACTGAAACAAACAGAAACAAGGTTTGGGTAGTTGAAAGTGGGAAAATGTGATAGCCTGACTAGCCCAAATGTGCTATCTTACAATAACAAAGAAAATGGAAGACACTAAAGTTTATTGAACATGTTTATTCTTCTGTAATCCTGTTGATGGACAATCACACATGCAGGCCTAACTGATTAGGAGAAAGTCTCCATCGACCACAATTTGACATTTATGTGTAACTTGGCTTAGTACACGTGAGCAGACCTCTGTAGGTGATTTAAGCACTCCAACATTTTACTTAGCCAACAGACTAGCCATTATTGCTATGGGTTTGTTAAATTTTTCCAGTCCATAAAATATTATTTTCAAAAATGAAAAACACCAAATCTGGCAAAATGGGCTAAGTTGTTTCACACAGTAACTCACTAGTGCCCGTAATATACAGTATATAATAGAGAGAGACAAATTACGACTGGCTGGTCACTAAGCTAAGTTCAGACGTGTAATGCAAAAATAGTGAACTAGTGTTTTTCACAACAGGTTGGTTCTTTACAAAATGATTATTCCTGCACATTCTGTTATTATATGTGATTAATGATCAGATGTTTTAAGCTAAAATAACCCATTTGAAGGAACATGACAAGTTTAGTTTTGGGGGTGTGTGCGCTTGTGTGTTGGTGAACTAGATGAACCCATCAGGTATTGTCCTAATTTCACACAAGGCAATCTCAGTCCAGACTGTTCTCAGTTGTAGCACTTAGTGAAATAAGCTACCATTTGCTACCAGAGCAGGGGGGGTCCCTCTCAATTTTCAAGAAGCTCTCGAAAAACACATCTCTTCAGATAGCATCTTCTGTTTTACCAACTCTAATGCCTAATGACATCCTAAACCCAAACCTACTTTGCAGATCTCCTTGCATGTTCTTTATTTCAGTGAAGCTAGTACTTAATACTTACTCTTATATCTGGTGTGGTTGTTGTTCTTCAACTGGAAGCCAGTTTAGATACAAAGCATCTGCTAAATGCAATGTACAGTGTGTGTGCATATGAGTGTGTGTGTGTGTGTGTGTATGTGTGTGTGTATAAATGTGCTTCAGCAGTGGCTAAGTTCAACTTAGGTGGTGACACTCTATATCTGCAGAGCAATTAAAAATACCTAGCTGCCAGCATTAGGCTCGGCAGAGTGGTAATTAAGTATTTTCTCACTCAACAGTCTCGGAGCAGTCCCAAACCTAACAGGAAATGAAAAAATAGCACCTTTTTCCCGCTTCACAGTTCCTGTCGCAAAAGCAGCTATTTTAAATCTGTTCCTAATGGATAAATGCTTGCTTTGACAGCCGCTCACCGTTTTTTTTTTTTTTTTTTTTTTTGCTTTTGGCATAAATGGATAGACTTATTGGGCATCTCTTTTGTCAACATTAAGTGATGAAACCAACAACGTAAACAACGACTGCCACTTCAAAACAAAGCCAATATTTTTGCATTATGCTGAATGCATGCATGCATTATATACAAACATGACCGGTGCAAGAGCTGCCACCATGTTTCTGTCAGTGAGATTGATAAAGTAACTGTCAGTGGTGCTACCTCCCTGTTCTTCCGAGGACAGGGTATTTTCTGCAACCCCATGATATGATACATATCACGATACAGAGTCCACGACGCAATACACGTTCATTTTCAATTCAATTCCAAAACAGAAATCCCTCCAATACCTGCTCTAATTCTATATGACAGCAAAGGCAAAACCTAAAAAGGATTGCACAACTTAGCAACACTGCAGTTAACCCACAAAGATGCTGAATACTACAGTATACTTGTATTTTAAAGCCCCATTCCAATTCTGACAGTTGTTAATTTAAAATGTATTTTTAGGTTATTTAATATTATATTTATATTTTCAACACAGCCCTACTTTCCCCACATTGTACCCTTTGCCTGCTGGGTAAATTGCTGAAATAGCGCCTTTTATTCACAAGCAGGGAAGGCAAGATCAGCCTCGTCATGTCCACCTTCCCGGCCTCAACGCCAATCCTCCCGTTCCCACCACAGTATCAGTCGCTGACCCTGACCCCTCTCTCCCACTCGTGCATACGAAACGCTCCGCGTGTAGCGCTCGCATCCTGACATTATCTCATTAGGCCCTGCTTGATTGTTCACCAGAGAAGTAACCATTTTTAATCTCTGATAACTAATGACTGGCCCGCAGCGGCGTGGTAATGGAGGAGGTGGCAAGGCGAATCAATCTCCACGCTGATGGGGCAGAAGCGATGCACTCAGCAGCAGCAGCAGCAGCAGCGGCGGCGGCAGCATCGGCCCGTACGGCTGTGCCGTACTGCTCTGCCGCGGCGGTGTGGAAGTCGGAGTACCGGCTGTGGCGTAGGCACGATTACAGAGAGAGACAGTGATAAGCTGACAGCATGTGAGCTGAACAATGTGACAATCGTGTCATGAGCTGAAGCTCTTTATGTGTCTTGTGTCACGGGTGTCAATCAACTGTAGCAGCACTGGCAAATCTACACTGCACTTTCTCTCTCAGACTCTTCCAGTAGCCGATACAAGCACAAATCAAATTTGAAATTTCTGAGCACAATTTGCATACTACTGTAAAAGCTGAAATGTGAATGCGATTCTCAGAATTTGAAATCTCTAACAGTAACATTGAAATAACCACCAGAATTATTAAATTCTTTTAAAAAATTAAATTAAAGCCATTTCTTAGAGCTGCCAAGTTGCAGTATTCATGTTGTTGTATTAAGCATTCCATTGCATATGCTGCACATGTAACATAAATGTTTATTTATTGACAACAGATGAAAATAAATGTAGTGGATGTGTAGTGGTGAGTTGGTCCACAAGTAGACAAACATGGGCGCAAATATCTCTGGCTGATTGACAGGGTGCATATTATTGTTATTATTCTATACACCCACACGCACTATGCTGGGTATGCAATTTATTGGCCGCTGAACTACAATTTCAGCACTGCGATTCCCTTGCACATTACATAAACCTCACCAAAGTGGTTAGCTGTCCCTAGCAACCACACATAGTCCCTGGGATAATGGAACAATACTTGGTCACTGTCACTTCCTGTACTCTCCCAGGATTGCGCAATGGCAGAGGCAATAGCCAAACTACATTTCCTTTTCTACTGAACAGGCTCACCTCTATGTTTCTGTCTTTCTATATGCCGGATCTGTTACCTGGGATGTAGTATCAGTTATAAATTTGGTATCGCTTTCATTCAGGTTCCAACTGAGCTGAGTCTGACTCAGATGATACTAAATAGTGATGTGTAAATGTTGCAGCTTACTGATTGATTACTATTGTTCCTGTCTTGTTCTGAAGACCCTGGACTACTCGTGTTAGCAGGACATTAAATTAATATACTACCTATCTGATGCTACCACTGAGTAAATAATGCCAGCTCGAAGTAAATGTTTCCCTTTTATTGACTTCTGATGAAAAGATTTTTGCAGAGTTATCTGGGGTAGCATATTAGAGAAGGTCATTATGGTGTGTCTGTAGCAGTGACAACTGCACAACTGCACCTCTGGTTCCACTAATTGGCTATAAATATCCAAACAACCAGGCCTACATAAGGAGCTATTGTTGTTAAATGTTTCCACATACTTAAAGGTGACACAGAATGGTTGAACGTGGTTTTGAACCTTGTTCTGTGATATATACAAGTGAGGTTTTGCACCTATTTGGCAACCTTTTGGGCTTAACTGGCAACCTCTCTATGAAATGCAAGCACTTGACGCTAATTTGGCTGCCATCACCGTTTGTAATGGTTGTTGAGGTTGATGTGGTTCCAAAGTTGGAACTGCTCCACTACATAGCATCAAATGCTGCAAATTATTTTGAGATACACGTTACATCATATTTATCTGTTGTTCAGATTGGCACATTTTTCTGGCAGACATTTATAAAGAATGTTCAGATGTTCAAACTTTTTTGTATGTTCTTGAATGCGGGTAGTGTTCTTCAACAAAAATAAGATAAAAATGATTTTTTGATTCTCTTTCACCTTTAATAATAATTCTGATAAAAACATGACAGACTAAATACCAACTAGCTGGGTAGAGAGCTATCTCGCTTGCTATATTAGTCAACTGCAACACCATCACTTTAAAGTAAACCACTGTTCTACAGACGTCCCTGTAACATGCATCAGCACGCTGACAGATATAACAGATGTATTAGTTGTAACACTGGTAACAACATGCAACATCGGTAAGGTTAGCATACTCTTTTGCGCTGCTTTAGTAGACATGAATCCTTTATGTATTTGATGTGATTTACCTTGGCAATCGAAAAGGGGACCAAAAGGTCAGCAGGGTATTATACAGTAGAGTACAAGCAAGGTGAGGTGATCTTTCCCACTGAAAAGGACCATAGGGAGGGAAAGTGGAACACAGCGATCCTAGCGGTGGCGTTCCTATCCCCAGAGCGATCCTATTTGAAATCCCATAGACCGATTTTTAAAAAAATCCCACAAAGGTATGACACGGAACTTGTGCACCAGACATATTATCAGGCTATATATAGGGATTATCTACTAACTGTGAAAGTATTTTGTGAAATTTCGTCCTATTTTAAAAAATCTAAATTGTGCCTAACTTGTCATAAACGGACTACAACTTTGAGTCGCTCCCGTTACGTCAGTAAACACAAGTTCACCATGCTGTAATTCGTGACTGATTGCAACCACGGAGAAACAAATGAATGCCAGTTTTCACATTTCATAAAGATTCCATAAAACTACGGTTGTGGATTCTTATAATCAGATGAGTTTCACGTACACAATCGTTGGGTTTCACTTACTTCTTTCGCCAGCAGCTAACTGTTAGATTTGGGCAGGCGCCAGATTTTGCGGTGACGTCATACACACGGCTATCGTTCAGTGTAGTCCTTAATCAGCTTTTTAATTAACATTAAAAACAATTCAGATTAGTGAAAAAAAGAAAGTATGACCACCTGAATTGATAGAACTGCCCAGCATGTATATCATATGAAAGCCACTATCTTAACTTTGGAGTGTGAGCCGAAATGTAATTTTTTGAAGAAAAAATCCCATTCATTTCGATATAGAGGTGGGGAACGCAACCAGCAGGGGGCGATGAGATTACTTTCCCTCCCTATATGTCTTTAAAGAAGTACTTCCAACTACTACGAGAAACTGTTTAGTACTTGCTCTTTTGAAATACTACAGGTCACCCCGAGTTACATATGCATTCTGCACGTGAAAATGTTCTTCTAACCCGACTGCCTCCATTAGTCAGTGAAAGAAAGTAGGCGGAAAAACGAGTAAATAAGAAAAAGGCCAACAAAGTGACGTAGGTTTGTAAATTAGAAAAAGCTATGCCACAGTTGTGATTACTGGAGAAGTTTTGTTGCAGCACTCATTCACTTGGCAAAGTATAGGTAAGTATGTGTGTTTGTGTAGAACGTTTAGATCTTCTATTTGGTTCGCTATGACTGAATGGGCTTGGAATGATTTTACCCTGTGACTAGCATAGCCGAGAACCTGTCATTCTCCCTGCTCCATCTCCACCAAACTAGAACAGCCTGAAACAGAAGCACTAAAGCATTTTTTTTCACCAAAACCGGCTCACAGGGCATTCATTAATACTAGAGATCGCCGCAAAATTAATGAAAACATGATGGAAGTACACCTTTAAGGTCTTGGGAAGACTGGATCGACTGTCACGGCTGAAAGACAGTGGAAATGTAGTATATCCCCTGGTGTCAGCAGGGATATGGAGCTTTGAAGCCTAGTGCCAGCTAGA
>CM050208.1:17350000-17400000 GCA_027475355.1 Coilia nasus
AAAAATGTTAGTGAAGGTCATCCAGTCAGTTTGTGGTACTTCTGGGTTTAAAATACTCTTCCAGGAACCACTTAAGAAAAAGTTTAGCATCACACCTAGCATCTGTCTCCATTGAGCATTCTGTTATGACAGACTTTCCCTTTGTGCTTCTGTCAAAGTATTAGTGAACGTGTGTGGATCACTGGCATCTGTGATGCACTTGAGAGGTGTGAGCAGAATAATAAATTGACAAATGGCAGTTCTTATTTTAGTTCCATTGCCATCTAAATCGCTACGCTTTCTCCAGACGTAGCACGGCCCCCACCACAATTACAAGCCGACTACATCAGCTTCATTATGCAGCATTACCTGAATTATGAAACAGGTTTAATATTGCTTCTGCTATTGCTATAACTCCTGCTATAACTCTTGTCACAGAGAGTAGTCATTTTTACTGCACCCAAGTGACGAAAGCCAACTAAGGGACCTTAGTTGCTTAGTGCGGTTAGAGGGTATTGATGAGGTTGACTGCGTACCTTGAAGAAAGCTGCCCTGAGAAGACAATAACTGTGTGTGTGTGTGTGTGTAGTCATTTTCCCATCGTGTACTGATGAATGCATCAATACTGGATTAATCAGTGACACAATGACACATCAGCAGTGTGTGTGTGTGTGTGTGTGTGTGGGTGTGTGTGAGTGAGAGTGAGTGAGTGAGTGAGAGAGCGAGAGAGAGAGAGAGTATGTGTTTGTCGGTTGGTAACTGATAAACACAAAGTATATTAAACAACATCACAAACTCAACAATCAAAGCCAAGCTCCTCTACATTTGTGCATGCTTACTTTGATTCATAATGTTTACACCCCCGTGGGCATGCTCAAGTCATTAGGAAGGAATGAAATAATACTGTCAAAGAGGATTACAATTTTGCGGGATATCTGAGAGAGTACACACAATGACAAAATAGCTGCAGAAGAACTAAGAGCACTGTTTTTTACGCTGCATAGTTTTTAATCATCAGCCACAGCTTACCTTTCTTTCACTACTAAATTGAATTAAAGTACCACCGCTGTAGGAAAGCACGTGTACATGCAACATATTCAGTGGGCCACATATTATGGATTTTTGTGTCTTTGCATCTGAAGGAAGACTGCTGGTTCAGTCCTTATATTACATTACATTACACTTAGCTGACGCTCTTATCCAGAGTGACTTTCAGTTACAGTCCTTGTGGGATTCGATGCCTTGCTCAAGGGCATCTCAACCATGGGTAGGGGGGGATTCGAACCGGCAACCTTCCGAATGCAAGACCAACTCCCTAACCGCTAGGCCACAGCTGTCCTTATATGAGCGCAAGTCTGCATGAGGGTGGCAGAGCAGACTTGTCAGTGTGCAGCCGATACGGTGGCCATATTGTCTTCACCCGCGCAGTCCGTACGAGATAAGAGCTGAGAGGACAGAGGGAGGCGCAGTAATGAGCCTGGGGCTCCGTGATTCGTCACCTTTGACAGCAGATATTTTAATATCCCTGGGGCCCTGCGCAGGACGAGGGTGCAATGCCGGGGCACTTCATTTCCTGTGTAGGCTTGGCTCAGCTCTTCTCTCTTCAATCTTCCAACCTCTGTACTCTGCAACGCGTCAGGATGCTGAACACTTGAATGCCCGGCCCAACAATGATCCGCTTGCCATCAACATTGCCATCCATTGAAGGTACTAGGGGTGTGTAAAAATGTGTGTAAATCACAATGTATAGTGGTAGAATTGTATTGTGACAAAAGTATCGTCATATGTATCGTATCTTGAACTCCTTGTCAATGCCCACTCCTAGAGGGTACCGGCCTTTTTTTCTACTGCTATTGCCCGCTGCAAATCACATCATGAAACAAGCCTTTCAGATTTTTACTGTGCCCAGCATCCAGCGTTTAGTCTCAGCATTCGTGTGTGTGGGGGGGTTTATACTGAGGCTGTGTGTCTGTCTGCAGGTGGCATGGGTTGGCCAGCTGGCTTGCTTCGTTTTGAGAGAGACAGCTGTCCTGGAGGCAGTTTCTCAAGCAGCTGCTGAAGACTTTACCTACCTCACATGAGATATGGGAGCCAAGCCACGTCTTAAGGCCTGCTGCCTGACTAAATGCTAAACAAAGGGCTTGGCAACGATGGCTTTGACTACTCGACAATTTGACAATTTCGTTTGCCCCGACACACTGGCTGCACAGCCTATTATTTTAATTTCCAAGGATCTGTTCTACATTCATTATGAAAAACAATACGTTTTACCGAGTGGCACCAACAAAAATAGACCTGAATAATAACCGACGACACGTCGGCAGCAGAGTTTGAAGTCTCTGTGTTGTGCTGTATTAAAAAAATGGAATTTAAACTAATTGAATGTTGAAAGCCAAGTGAGCTACACAGTGTGGAAGCTGGTGTGCAGAGGCCTCAATGATGCTGTGAATAGGCTTTGCTGAGGAGATTCTGAGCAAAGCTATGATGTCCACATGCATGTTGTAGCACCTTTGCTTAATATTGGTACTCCGTCAGGCAACTCTACTAAGACCCCACATTGCGTCAACCAACTTTTTTGGTCTCCAACTAGGCTTGATTGGTTGGAGGGTGTTTCAGTGGTTTTAAAATACACATGAAGCATATCCACCCACCAGGAAGTAAATGTATCTCCATGGACCTTGGAGAGTAGCCAGACTCTTTGCAAGAAGGGAGATAAAGTGAAACAGTCTGGTCCACCAGGCAAAACAACAGTATCTTGTTGGCTGGCATAATCGTAACAAAGTCCTTATTCTCACTCCCATACAGATAACCCAGTGTTTCACAAATCCAGATAGGTTCACTGACTATGACGATGCCACTCAACCGTATTCAGGCTCACACTAACAAACAGCCTCCACTGTGTCATCACTACAAACTACACATTCTGCTCACAGACTGTCGGACATCGGACTGTCAGCATCTTCTGCTTTCACACTGTCCACTAAATAATGCAACAGAACTGTGGACTTTCATGCCAAAACCCCCGAAAAAGGTAAGGCATAAGGTATTGTTTAATAATTCAAAAGATAAAACAACTGAGATTCAATTTTTGCTGTCTATTGTTAGCAAGCCTGCCCTGGGATTTGCAGTGAAAGCAGTACACAGCAAAACAAGCTGATGAAAGACAAAAGGTCTAACTAGGAAAGCCCGAGGGCTTTTTCATCTGATGCATGACAGAGGGCCCCATCTCTGAAGCGGGACACATGCAGTCTGCGAAAGCCAGCTGTGCTCAGACATCGGCATGCTGCGGGTTTTCCCTGATACAAATGCACATAAATAGCAGGCCCGGATCTCTTTCTCACATTTTTCAGTTCCTCATAAAAGTGCTTGCACACTGCCCCAACAAAAAAAAAACCCACCAACACCAACATTTTGGGCCAGTGTGTGGACCATCAGTCTGTGTTTGTTTGTTTATATGTTTGTTTTTGTTGGATTGTAGGTAGCTGAAAAAAGTCACCTGTCAGTTACTGTCTAGGCAGTGTGGAACTGGCAGTTGGTTTACTGAATATTCTAAAGACTGCCACCTGCCAGGTCTCACCAACTGTCAACTTGGTGTTTGTTGGGAGAGTGTGGAAGCAGCTTAGGACATGCTCTGTCCTCATCATTTCATCACCAAAGCCCAAATATCCATCTACCCAGAGCACCACCATAAGCAACCCAACAAGACAGACAAATCTCCAAGTATAAAGGTCTGAAACCAAATACAAAAGAACCAGACAGAAAAGGGTTAGGTGGTAAATCTCGCCTATCTCAGGATTGCTTGCATTTCCTTATTGGCTTGTTTTTTTTTTTTTTTTTGTATTTTCCTTTTTATTTTTGAGATCTCTGTTTCTACACCACATCCCTCTCTGCAGAACTCTTTCCAACAGTCGCAAGCACAATGCGCTATTGTTCTACCGTAGCCCTTGTGGGACGAGAAAACAAATAACAACACCTACAACAAAAAAAAAAAACAAAAAAAAACAAAACAAAAGCTGTCAGGAAGAGGAAGAGGAAAACTGCGCAGCTTTGATGGGGCATGTATAAAAACTCTCTCTGGAGCCTCCTCCACCCACATGACCGAGTTCACACACAGCTCCAGGGCAGTGCAGGCAGTGGCCGAGCAGGGCTCGGCAGGGGCGGAGGGAGACCATTAGGGGCTGGCAGAACTCAGCAGGCTGGCGGTTTAGACGGAGATGAGCCAGCACCTTCCCATGGTATGGGCAAGAAAAAAAAAACTGTTTGTAAAAAAAGAAACTGTCAGTCGGTCTTTTAGATAAATAATAGGAAGTGCTGAGAAATGAAATGGTGCATCCTGTCATTTTCTCCAAATATTATTTATTAATCTCTGCAGTAAACAAGAGAGGCAGAACGTAGCTCTTCCTGCCTGTCACTGACGATGATAATTGGATGAGAGCTGTGGCTGGTGTCGAATGGAGATATTTTTCTCCCCTCCAAAATCTAAACTGTTTGAATTTGATAAACAGACCAACCCCCACTCCTTTCGTTCCACTCCCTCCCTCCTTTTTTCACATCTCTCTTTCTCACCTGGCAGCTACGCAGTTTTTCATCTTGTCTTCTGATGCTCCATGTCTGCCACCTACCCTTCCCAGAGGACTATTTAATAGCAGGTAGTGAGCCGCCCACAGCAAACACAAACAGTACACTGGAACAGCAGATAAGGCCCTCTAATGGCATCTACTGAATGAATTTGCTGCCGCCGAGGGAGCAGATCTTTGTGAGCCGTGCTGGATCAATCCGCCATATCATTTAATTGCTGTCAGATGTGAATAAGCCCGGAACACCCATTGCAGAATTCCTCACAAAATAAAATAAAACAAAACACATAGATGGAGAATCTATACCCCATCCCTCTGTCTCTTTTTCTCTTTCGCTCTCTCTCTCTCTCTCTCTCTCTCTCTCTCTCTCTCTCTCTCTCTCTCTCCTTGGTAGGGTTTTGCTGTTGCTGGACAAATATAGCTGACCTAAATTGAAGTTTGAAAAAAAAAAGAAAAAAAAGAAAAAAGCCTACCTGTGCCTTGGTGATTTTAGAGAGAGGAGAGCGAGAGCTGTGTTGATTAATGGAGGGTTATTGATGCTGCGGGGGGGCTCAGCTGACTCTGAGCTGATGGTTATCGGGGCAGCCAGACTGTGAGCCAGCCAGCCAGCCAGCTCTCCAACATCAGGTGGCACACTGGCATGACTGTGCATTTTGTGGACCGATAACCCCAACAGTGCATAGCCATGAATGAATAATGGAAAAAAAAAGTGCTACGCAATGAGAAAGAAATGTTAAGGCGTTTTTTTTTTTTTTCAAAGCGTTCCCACCACGATTACCTTGTTTCTCGAGTGTTTCTTCCAGTGCTTCCTAGTCACCTTAACAACACATCCCTCCCACCTTCACCAATGTGTCCCAACACTAAATTAGACACAAGCTTAAAAGTAGGTGGTTGAATTATAGGAACATGTGTGACAATAGACGCTTCATTAATTGCCCTCCATTCATATCAGCTGAAAAGCTTTAAAGTAACACAAAGCATATAAAAGCTATATAAATAGTATTGGAGTGATATCTTTCTCAACCATAATGCAGCACCTTGCCGAGCAACCACCCTTTTAACTAACAAATTACTTTGTGGGAAACAGTGTTCAATCACCCTTTATAAAAAATGTTTTAACAAATATACAAACAAACAATATTGAAGGCAATCAGGCTTGTAAAGGCTGCTATTTTTGTGGGTAGAGCTTGCCCATGCTTCTGAATCTGTAGCTGTTACATTAATGGTGTTCACAAGTGCAGAAAAAAACACAAGCATAGCCTTTTAACCTTTTATCTCCATGTGGCAAATATGTGTGGAGAGTGGTGAGGGGAGGGAAGAGGGGATAAAAGCTATTTTCGTTCAGCCGTGCGATACAAGAACTGGTGTGTGTATTACAGTATGAGGTCCGGGGCCTGGTTCCACCTGTACCCTGCTTAGAATTTTGTGTAGAGATGTGGAATGGCTCTCGAATTTCTGAGCAAACTTGCGCAACCTGCTGTGTGTAAAATAAAACAATAAACCGAGGTGAAAGCACACCACAGCCATATTAGGATGAACAATATTCCTCGAAGGACACTTTGCAGAGAAAAAGGTCCAAACTACTTCTACAGCTTAGACAGAACATCTCTACATGAAGGGCACAGAGACTTAGAGTGGTCCCCTACAGCACATGCTGGACCTAAACTCTACCAACCATGCACCATCAGGGGTACCACCAGGGGTGAGGGCGATAGGATGATATATATATATATTTTTTTTTGTTTTGTTTTTTAATTGATTGTACAGAGAAGATTTGATAGGATATGAGCGGGGAAAGAAGGGGAAGGTTTGGGAAGTTACCTCAGGTTGGCTTTGAAATTGAGTACCTAAATTATGGTATGGGCGCGTTATCCAACTGTGCTGCAGCTGCCCCCTAGTAATGATGATTCTGAGGGCCCAGCATTAAAGAAACTATTAACCCCAAACTCAGTATTATCGGGGGGGGGGTGAGGGGTCAATGCAGCACATGGCAAATATATCTTGTATCATAATAAAATGATATACATTTACTTGTCTAACCACTTATTATCTCGTTCAATTTGTCAACATGTCATATGTCACAGTACATGGATGTTACACTTGGGGGCGCCCTAAGTGGATTCCTGGATGTTTTTTATACATGCAGTACAATGCAATATCCGGACAGGGCAGTAACTTCTTGGGCTTGCATTTTGGTTTGTATTTTTCCACATCTTCATGAGTCACCCTGGTGATGTGCTGGCAGTTTATACACAAATTCTTTGGGTCTCCAAAGACGGCCCTGCTGTACAGGGCAGCACGAAGTGATGGAGGCCTTCTGTTACTTTCAGTAAGTAAACTCCTAAGGAAACTTTTAGTTCCACATTGCCTCGGGATGTAAAGGAGTACCACACACAGCAATCGAAGGGTCACTGGCTTTATTCCACCTGCAGACTAGGTTGATGTGTCCTTGGGCAAAACTCTGAACTCTGAGCTCCCAATGTACTGGCTGGCACCCTGCATGAAAGCTTTTTACCGTGTCTGTGAATAGGTAAATGTAAGAGATTCTGTGTAAAGAGCTTTGGGTACTTCTGCTGTGTGTATGAAAGCACTACACACATATACAATCCATTAGCAAATTCCCTCGGCTGAAGTACTGTTACATGTGATAAGGCCCTAAATGAAACCCTGTACTGCCATGATACAACATTCCAGACTGGGGGCTGTTCTGTTTTATAGTGGAATGAAAGGAATGAAAATGGTAGACCTTGAAAACTCAGTCTTTCTGCTGCAGGTCTGACGTCTTTAAAAACAAACGATGCTGGAAGGCTGAGCCTAATCAGAACATCCATTCCAGCTTTATTTCCAACTCTGACGTGGGTAACTGTGGGACATTTTGGAGTGTTCATGAGTCACTTTTGTTTTCTTTTTTTTTTTTTTTTTGGTTGGTTGTCTCCATCGCTCCCAGGGCGGCCACTCCGGCGAGGACTGCGCTAATCAAAGAGGCTGCGGACGAGTGCAGGTGGACGGCGCTCAGAGTGCTCATCCACCTGACAGTCCATCCATCACGCTTTCACGGCACATCGCGCTCACGCCTCCCCTGTGCACTGGATCTGCCAGGATGATGGAACAGCCTTGGCCACTGTCGACAAACAGGCCAGGGTTCTGAAAGGGTGTGTGCGTGTGTGTGTGTGTGTGTGTGTGTGTGTGTGTGTGTGTGTGTGTGTGTGTGTGTTTGGGTGTGTGTGTCTTTGTGTTTGGGTGTGTTTCAATAAAACTTCATTCTGTCCTATTAATTACTCAGGTAACCGACATACGCTCCACAGTGGGACAGGGTTCTAAAATGGTGTGTTTGCGTGTGTGTATTTGGATGTTTAATAAAACATAATGCTATTCTATAAATTACTCATGTAACTGACATGTGCTCCACAGTGGTAGAAGTCACTGGTTTAGTATCTGTGTGATATGATTATTACCTGGTCCCCGGATTGATTGACCAGGTATTGCAAATGACCCTGTCCGTCTGTGCATCTGTGGGTGTGTGTCTGTGTCTGTATGTCTGTCTGTGTGTGTGTCTGTCTGTCTGCCCATATAGGTGACCAGGTTGTCATCTGATTGTGATTGTGTTCAGCCTGTTCACTGCGCTGACTCTGCATGGGCTGCACAGGCAAGAGGAAAAGGTTGCCAACCCAGTTGGGCTCAAGTAAGGTCGACCACTTTTCTTTCAAAGCACTCAAAAAAGGAAGCTAAAAGCTCCCCACTCTTAAGGCAGTGGATGGGTTTGGGGAAATGGCTTGAGGTCATTTTTGGAGCAGGCATGGTGGGTTTGAAGAGAGCTGAGTTTTTGAGAAATGGTCCAACTCTGGTCAGGCAGTTTCGGTGATGGGGGGCGTTTTTCCCCAAGCCTCTAGCCATAGTACCAGTACGAGTGAGTGAGTCTCTGTACTTACATCCTATCTGTGTGAGAGTCTTAAAAGAGTGGAGGATGAGACTAGCCTAATGAAAATGACTCTTACAATATCCTCATAATAATCAGACCTTTCCTGTGTTTAGAGCAGTGCTAACAGATGGACCTAATAAGTGGTGAAAAGGTAATTTATCTTATTCCAAAGACAATGCAGAGTAAGAAGAGTTGACTAAATGTCCTACCAAGAAGGTCAAAGACAGAGTCAGCCAAGTGTCAACTGCTGACTACAAATCCATGTGTCTTATCCAATTCCAAGCAGCTGCAAAAATACTGTGTGTGCCCTGTAGTGCCCAAAACAAGACCCTGTTGACATATTCCTGCAATCCATTTCAGCAATACTAACCCTGCACATAATACTAAAGGCCTCTATTTTCTCCCAATATGGAGCGCTATTTCCGTGCAGGAGGCTAGACAAAGCCGAAGCCAAAGGAGCAAATGATACATTACGCAACCACCTTGCTGCACTGCCGAGAAAGCCACTCTGTTGAGCCCACAGACTGAGTTCACAGCGACACAGTTCACACCAACACGACACACAGAGACCTAAACACTTGCTGCCAATCACTGAAATACCGCTTTTAACAGTAGCATACATGCAACACGATAAAGACAGCAGAAGCAGGCTGCTGCAAAGAAGAGTGGAGTACATTTGGATCTTTTGTTTAACAAGCATGTTAAATGTTCACAAGCAATTATTTCACCAGTTGTAACAGTCAACATACCCCTTCGTGTAAAGACAGAGACAAGTGGGGGATCAATTACCAGTGCGGCTGAACTCATACACTGTTTCATCTCAGAGGTGTCTGAGGATGCACATGCTTTGTGGTAAATGTTTATTTAGTATGAACTACATGTTGCATAGCTTAGTAATATTAAAATTATAATGAATACAAAATTATGAGTTTTATGGGTGTTCCTATAAAATTTCTTTGAAATGGTTCATTGCCAAATTAGAGACTAATTCCAGTGACAAGACATTAATTTTAGTGTCACTGAATTAACCCAACACCATAGTAGTTTAAAGTGTGGACTGTATCAGCTTAGTGATAGCTCTGAGGTAAACCCTCTTGTTAAACAAAAACTGACATTTTCCCCAAAAAGGACCAAAGAACTTTCCAGTATTATGGAATTTTTCAGCAAAAGGGCCTGGTACTTAGGGACATTAA
Source organism: Coilia nasus (assembly GCA_027475355.1). NCBI lineage: Eukaryota > Metazoa > Chordata > Actinopteri > Clupeiformes > Engraulidae > Coilia > Coilia nasus. The sequence continues at coordinate 17,359,669 of CM050208.1, forward strand.
CTGAGCTTGTGTGGCCCCCCGCAGACAGTTGTTGGGTACTGCGCTCCAAGCCAGGCAGTGACAGTGGAGGAGCCTAACATTATGACCTGAAGATAATGTTGCTGTTGGTATGCCTACACTCAGGTGAGTTAAGCCCCAGTATTATTTTACATGTCACTTGGGCCCACAAAACCTGGAAAGCTGGGGCAGGTATTCAGTGGCCTAATTAGACTGTTTGAAGTAGAGGCCATGCTGATGAACGTATTCCTAGGAGACACTGAATCAGCCGTTTCTCTCACATAGGCTATAAATAATCTTAAAGAGAAGGTCCTTAAAAAGAAAGGGGGTGACTGATGACATTAATCTTCTACTAGAACTGGGAGCTCTTTTCACCAAATGGTAAGTTAAAGACAAAGCTGTTGACTGGAAAAAAAGGAAAAAAGTTAATGATTTTTTCTTTGACATGATGTGAAACAATCTGTCTTCTACTTTCAGCACCAGTTGCTAATTGAAAGATAAATTAATTCATTAAAAATCAGTGTGTGGTTGTCTGTTTTACTGACAGTCTTTGGTTTCATATGTAATGTCCTTTGCGGATATCCTACCTGTTGTTAGTTAAGTAGATCTTGCTGCTCTTCCTTGTTTTCAATAAGAAATCCTCAAGTTACTTCTTTTGTTCTTTTGCATTCACTGGGTTAAAATATATTGATTTTATTGCCTTGCTGTTTTCACAAAACAATTTCAGAAATCAGCTAACAGCACTACATTAGTGTTATTTCTGTTATAGAGGTGTCAGGTAAAGGCAGAAGTGGACAAACTAGCTTGAGAAAGAAAAAGTCCTGCCATGTATTCCTTCTGACTCTTAACCCAGGTGATTCCACTATTAAGCTAATCTACCTGGCTAAAAAGTGCAGCTAATTAGGACCAATTGGTTCAGAGACTTGGCTGGAACAAATATGTGAGAGGACGGTTGACTTTCTGGACCTGGCGTGTCGGCTTCTGGATAAAGGCACAGGACTTACCTTCAGGTGGCTCTTCCCGAAGGTATGGCGGGAGTTCCTCAGCGCTAGTATCTACAGGTGACGAACAGTTCTCCTCCACAACCTCTGTGTCTGTGTCTGGACCCTAAGGATGCACAATGGAAGACGTTACACCAAACAGTTGCTCTGCCATTTACAGCTGTATAAAAAGGCCAACAGTTCTTGCCCTAACCATTATCAAGGGGAGCAACTATGGATTCTTCAAGGGAAGACCTTGCAAAAAGTAATGTAAACAATTTTATTTGTTTTGGCACACTCCTTGCAGGGTGCGCCCAGGTGCCATGACCTGTGGGTGTTGCTGATACCGCTGACGTCGAGAAATGGTCCCATCAACAGCAACCCCCACGAGACGGTGAGGTGAGCGTGTGGCAGGTCTTGAAGGACATCAGGCACATTCAGCCTGATCTGCACCCCTCCGACAAGTGCTACAATCCTCAGTGGCCTTCAACCCAGCCTCGACAACTGTTCCAGCCCCAATGAGGTGACCAGCATCAGGACCCATGAGACGGGGACAAGGCAGATTTGATTGAGAAGAAATTAGCCCAGATCAAAGAGCCACTGGAATGAGTTGTCTCTGCGGTCCCGGAACACTAAAGGCATTGTCAAACTGATGGATAAGCAGTAACAACCTTAGCTTGGACTACGACGATGAGACAGGCTTGAGATTAGCCAAGAAGACTGAGTCGCCCATCAAGGAGGAGGGGAAGGAGAGTTTACAAAACCTCTTCACTCTGTAAGATACATGCGAGCCACAGACTAGGCTACTGTAGAGAGGAAGTTTCATGGAAGACTTTGATTTAACCGATTAAGTATTTTCCCTCTGTGTTTTTTTTTTTTGTTTTGTTTTGTTTTCATGGGAGGTCAGCTGAATGGACTGAAGTCTGAGTTTACATCATGGTCATCCTTGCCCTTACAAGCCTGATCCATGTGTGTTGTGTGTTTAGCTCTTCTTGACACAACTCCTGTCAAAGTCGATGTTTATGGTTACTCTTTACTCACTCTATGATATCTGTGTTTACCTCAGTCTTTGTGCTACTGTTACTGCTTAGTGGTATGTGTGTTTTCTAGATCATGAACTACTGCTAATCGTCTGTGTTTTTATATAAAATTACTCAGGGTCAACTGTTTTTGCTTAATCATTAGTCTTACATCATAGCTACCTCATGATGATCTCTGGTTGCATAACCTCAAAACATCCCTGATACTGCCTTGTTCTTTCTCTGGGTTGACAGGCAGAAAGGGCTGGACCTGGTCTGAACTGACAAGAACTTTTTGCCATCAATGCACAAACTGTTATTATTACATTACACTTAGCAGGCGCTTTTATCCAAAGTTACTTACAAAAGGAGGACATAATAGCTAACAGATGTGTAAAGAACATTGAAGGCACCTATATAAAGATATGGTTAGAAGAGATTAGTTTTGTTAGGAAGGAAAGCAGTCTCGGAAGAGAAGGGTTTTCACAAGCTTTCCCTTTTGAAGAGGGATATTGCTGCTCTTCTAGCGACTGGTAGGTTGTTCCACCACTGAGGGACAACAACAGAGAAAAGTTTGGAGTGACCTCGCTTTGTCTTAGGAGAGGGTACGACCAGGCGCTTCGAATTACAGGATCGCAGCGCTCTGGACGGGATGTAAGCATTTAGTATGACGTTGAGATAGGTTGGGCCAGATCCCGAAGTGACTTTGTAGGCTAGAGTCAAAGCTTTGTGTTGAATTCTGGCAGCCACCGGGAGCCAATGCAGGTTGATGAAGAGCGTAGTGACATGTGTCCTTTTGGGTTGATTGAAAACCAGTCATGCTGCTGCATTCTGGACCAATACACAAACTGTTCCATCCTACGGACCCTCATCACCGTCATCATGTGTGTGCACTGTGGTTTATCGTGGTGGGTTGTGTGATCCTCTGTCACCGACTGAAAGAATTTGCCAAAAGACTCAGGACAACTGTCCTGGATTCGCTCAGACTCTTTGCTCTCATCTTAGACTTAGTGTTCAGTTATAGTTTATGTACTTACCATTTTTCTTTCACCAAGGGTTAATTTCCCCTCTGTAATGCTATTATTGATCCTTATTCAGTTCTGCTATTATTGATCCTTAGTCAGTCATATTTTTAACTACTGCTGCTCCTTGATTTAAAAACACAACGCAGAGAAGATCACAACTTTTACTCCAGAATTCAACAGTCACATACAGTATGTTGCATACTACCTAATTGTGCCACTGCATTTATCCAAGGTCCTGTGTTCATTATAGGTTAGGTCCTATAGGTTCCCAATTTGTGAGTTAATTAACAGTGGTGCTGATGGTGGTCAGACACGGGGAAGGTCCCTGATCCTGGCCCCTACACTGACAGTTGGTCCCCCTCAAAGAACATGGTCACAAACATTATTATAACAGGGGAGGGGACCTGAGGGACCTAACAATTTGTCTTGGACTACTATGTGTTAGGGCCGCCCAATATTAGACGGCTATAGTTAGACGTAGTAAGCACACCTTAATTAAAGCGTTTGTTATAAGCTAAATAACTATGTGGGATTTAAATTATGGAATGCAAAATAGCCCATGTAGGCTTTAAATGCATTGTTCTTGTATTTTGAAGTAGAAAACAGCCGGTATACATTTGTGGTAGCAGCATTGTCTGTCTGAGCTTTGACGCCAAACTAATTGGCACTAGATGTTGGGTGCCAGACACAAACGTGCTCATGTGCACAAGTCCCATGGGGAGGTGGGAGGGAAAGAGAGACGCATTAGTCCGATGATGTCAAATATGTCGTCGACTTTGTTTTTTTTTGTTTTTCATGCGCCATAACGCAACTTGCAAACACATACCAGGAATCATTGTGAAATAAGCTACGGCCATGACAGGCTTGAAAAAACTTAAACGAACCATTGCTCGGAACATCGCAGCTACTAGCAAATCCTGTCGGAGAACGAGAGACAGAAGGGGGAACAAAAACAAATCCACTCGACTCACCTTCATCATGTAGGCTACCTGATGCTAAACGCTGTACAGTGTCGACTGTCCTTGCTCCCCAGACAACGTCTGGTGACAGAATAAAGCGTGTGTAGGAAACTATGGGACACCTGTTTCCCTCGAAGGAATATTTTGTGATTTTTCTCCAATTCACGATTTGGCAGTGTTTGGCAACACTGTACAGGAAGTGACGTTGTTGATGTTTATTGTGCGTAGGCTCAAGTAATGGTTGCTCTGCACCACTAGGTGGAAGCAGTTGGCAGTACCTTGGCCCGCTAAAACCATTTGGCAATGGGGATAAGTCAGTGTGTGCTTCTGAACTGACCTTTTGATTAGAAGCGATGTTTTAGTTAAATTATCTTAGCATAGAAAAACACTATATGAATATAATAGGTCAAGTTAGTTAGTTAATTAGTTAATAGACTTAATAATGAACAAGAAAGTTATTTGCAATAACTTAGCTCAGGATTTGTCTTGTCTTGTGCACTTGCACTTTACTGTTGTTGTTGTTGTTGTTGTCTATGTAAACGCATAGGATAGTGAGAAACGTAATTTCGATTCCTTTGTATGTCAAGTACATGTGAAGAAATTGACAAATAAAACTGACTTTGACTTTGAAAGGCTACAGTGCACACACAGAAGGAGCTGCCAGTGTGACATCAGTGAGTGGAAATTGTGGCATTGCCCTCCTAATTGGGGACAAAACTAAGTAGTCTAATCATTCATGTACTGCAAATGGCTGTGCTGTAAATCAGTACTCAAACAGAGACCATAAACAATAGATAAGGGGGAAAATGGTTCTTTTCTTAAACAATTAACGTTGTAATAAATGAATTAGTCCCCTGTCCAGTTAACGTTTAACAAAAAAAAAAAAAAAAAAAAAAACAGAGTAGCAGTCAACCTGTAATTTACCCAAAACAAACCATACCCAAACAGCACTCTCTTGCATTCAGGGACGAGGTACTTTCGAACAATGCACCTTACCAGGGCTGTAGCACTTCACTCCAGGCCCTAGGCTACACAAGCAGTCTCTGTGGGCTCCCCTTCCTTATACACGTGTCATGCAGGTGCTTTGCTAGGGCTTCTACTGCCACTGGGGCCCTGGGTAGTCAATCCCACTTTTCTCCCAACTTTGAGTCCCCTGCACCTAACTCCCAACTGCTCCACAGGTGCTCCACAGGTTGGATACAACATTTAGCAGACTATCTTATAAAACAAGCTCAGCCCAGGCATGTAAAAATATGAGTTTCTTTAGATCAGTGATCAAGTTTGTGCTTGCTGGTGCTTGTGTTATATCTCCAAATTATACTCACTGTTCTGCTTAATAGTAGCAATACACAGCGACATCCACACTGACATACACTGACATCCATCATTGCATTCTGTAAAATGTGTGTGTGTAATACATAATGTTAAACAGACAACAGAAAGTCTATTTTAGTATACAATATTTGTAGTCACAGTATTTTGTTTGCATGTGACCATATATAGTTATAGTATGCAAACATATGTAAACATTTAATATATACAGTATATATAGACAAACAAATACTATAATATACTAAATTCTATACTATTTTGGTATAGTTTGAGTCATTAGAATTGTTTTACAAAGTAGTGTGAACTACTTTTTACAGAAGCTTTAGATAGTTAAAGTACATTTCTTTATAGGGTAGTTTGCTGTTGCAAATGTTTTTTATATATTTTCTAAGTTACTTTTATTTCTATATATAATTTTACATTTTTATTTATATTATGTATAATGTTGCGGCAAACAACACACAAACACTCCCACCAGCTTTACCCACAAATACCATAGAATTTTACTTGTAATTCTGTCATTCCACAATTTTAAAAACAATGAATTATTACCTTGCCTCTGGAAATGTAAACTCTGTAATAATTTAAAACATATTCAAAACAAAGAAGGGCAGATTAGGTGAGCCCTGTGGCTCTGCAGTCTGTGTTTAAACAAGGCAGGGATTAGAGAAAATTAGATTGAAGCCATCTAAAAATGGCTCCTTTCAATTCTGTGTCAGCCTAACCAGTAGTCAAGAGGATTAAGTTAGTGCTTTTCTTGGAGCCCTGGAGGCAGGACGCATATTGTCGGTCACATATTATTTTTTGCGAATGTTGTCAGTGGGTTTATGATGTGAAATATCTAATGGTTTTATTCCATTCTCTTCACCACGGACCATGGGTCAGAGCCAGAGTAGTGATGAGGAGGTGGAACTGGCACAAATTCAAGAACTTTACACAGCCTTCATGCAGGAATGCCCAAGTGGAGCTCTTCACCTGCATGAGTTCAGAAAAATCTTCGGAATAACAAGCACCTCAGAAGAAGAATGTCTTTACGTCGAGAGAATATTTAAGTCATTTGACAAGAACCGGGTGAGTATTGGCAATACTTGGGGGAAAAAACATAAGATTCAAAGTTAATTTAGTGGCTTTGCATTAAGCAATAAAAGTGGTGTATTTTTTCTTGAACATGTGCACTATTGCATGGCTTTATTTCTCTCACAAAAATGCTTTATATTTCTCAGGATAATGTGATAGACTTCATGGAGTTTGTAGCAGCGGTGCACCTTGTCCTTCGAGGCAAGCTAGAGGACAAACTGAAGTGGTCTTTTAAGGTCTATGATAGAGATGACAATGGGAAACTTGACAGAAGTGAGGTGAAGCACATCATAAAGGTAAGATGGGACTTTGTAATCACAGCCATTGCTGAATGCATTTCCACAAGACTTAATGCAGCCCTTATTCACACACTAAGATCCTTATTTGTCCTGCTTTGCAGATAATTTACAAACTCAAGCAGACAGACTCTGACATGTCACCTAATGAAGTCTGTGACAGAATATTTGAACTTGTGGATTCAAACAAAGATGGTAAGAGCTCCTTTAACCCTTTACAGGGCACTCATTGTGTCCAAATTCTATGTTTCAGCCCTACATTCTTATAGGATGATACTGTCACATTTTTGCATTTGGAAGTTTAGTCAACATTTTTCATTTTATGTTGCAAATGCAGTTTAAGTTTAACAGTGTTACCAAGTTACCATATATGGTTCCTTGCCTGAAATGTAATTGTGAACAGCTGCATGGGCAGTGACATGCACGTAGAGCATACAAAACACATTAAGGCTTGTTGTATCAATGAATCATTCGGGAGCCTAAATACAAAGCTGTAAAATGAAAGCTGAAACTGTTGCATAAAATGTAATGTGGCTAGAATCCTAGCAGCCATATTGTGTTGCATTTGTGAACACAATGTTTTTCAATCTGCAAATCCAATTGGCATTGTGTTATTATAATGCCATTATGTTGCTAGTCTTCAGCATAAGGTGAACTGATGTTTGGAATGATTCTTCTGCTTTGCAGGCCAAATCTCCCTTGCAGAATTCATGGAAGGGGCCAAGAGAGATGAATGGCTTATGCAGCAGCTCAAATTGGACGTTAATGCTAGTGGATGGTTCAACGAGCATTGGAAGAAGAAGAAATCATAATCTCATCAGTGTCACTCAGAACTCCCACTACATCCATGCCCCTTGGCTACAAGGCTTTTGGAAACCATATGGGGAGTTACCCTTTATTGTGGAATTTTCCTTTAGATTTGTCTTCTGTTCCTGAAAGTGCACGGATCCCTGCATATGTGGCAATCGGTCGCTGCAATGGGAATACATCTTTGCTATTTGCTGCCTGGAATATACACTAATGAGCTCCAAATGTAAAAACCTCCTGCTTAATATGCTGTTGGCAAGGGCCTCAAACACTGAGGTGGATTTCAGTCAGTTTTCTGTTCAGTCAGATTGATACTGGCCAATCTAGAGGCTTGAGCTGTCTGTCATTCACAGACAAACGCATGCTGGACGACTGAAGACATTTTACCATAAAAAAGGGCTAGTGCTGTCACAGAGTACCATTAGCTAGGGACTGACTACAAAGATGTTGCAGGAGATGACAGTTGTTTAAATGCTACAACCAGAATAACACACGAGAACACTTCCAAGAGCAACACACCCCCTTAACAACCACAACACATTGCATTTATACAGTGTATTTCAAGCCACCCAAAGCACTTTACAGTAAAAGGGGATCTCAGTAACCACCCCAAGTGTGTAGCACCTACCTAGGTGATGCATGCATGGGAGCCATGACGTGCCAGAATGCTCAACTCACACCCTCAACCCTTCCCACAGTTTCTCCAGGTGCCAGAACTTTTGCAGAGCCTTGCATGTAACCCCCCCCCCCCCCCCCCCCCCCAACACACACACCCAGCAGTCTATTTTTGCAAGAAAAAAACTGGGAAATCCTCCTCCATTACTTTTAGAGGATGATATTTAGAGGATCAAATGCCCATAGTGGGTGCTAGAAAAGGTTTGACTTTGGGTTAAGCTCTGCTTTTTGGGGCTTGCTGTTGATGGGTCCTTAGCTCCTCTGCTGTATCTCACAAGACCATTCATTCTAAAGATTCAGCAATCCAGTCATTGGTGCAAGATGATTATACCTCAGTAGATACTCAGGCCATCTTCACTGCTGTTTCACATCCTGCATGATCCAGACTACTACAAACTACTGGCTTTCCTGATAACATGTCTTGGTCTTTGACAAGTGCAACAATGCCAAGCTCATCAATGTATTTTTTCTTCATTTGTGGTCATTTGGCTCACTGATTCAGAACAGCCCCACCACAAATTTCAGAAAGTTTCATGTCAATGGAGCATATATGCTAGGACCACCAATAGGTCAAAGTTAGACATGCATTCATGTGTATAACCTTTGATTGGTATGTCCACATTTTTAAAAATCTGGTAATGTTGGAATCCTTGGATCAAACCAACCAAAATTCATGGTGGGGGCGCCAAACAGGCAGTGCGGCCATCGTCTGAGCAATGATTTGCTGTATACTAGCCAAACATGAACATGATAGGGTGCAAGAAAACAATCATACTGCTACTGGCAACTGCTTGGCGCCCTAATCACTTCTGGCAGCTATTTTTCAAAATGTTTTTAAAAGAAGCTCTACACAGTAGACAGCAGAGATGGAGATCACAGCTTGAGAAAGTTAAAAAGCCTGTCATGTATTCCTTCTACCTCTGCACTGAACACAAGTGATTTCACTAATTAGCTGATGTACCTGTCTGTCTGTCTGTCTGTCTGTCTGTCTGTCTGTCTGTCTGTCTGTCTGCCTGTCTGTCTGTCTGTCTGTCTGTCTGTCTGTCTGTCTGTCTGATGATTTGTACTCACATTAGGATAATATGGTTCAGAAAATGGTTGCATCAAATATAAATCAGCATTTGTCTTTCTGAAGCCAGGATGACAGTTAAGATGTGTCACTTAAAGGTGTAATGCAAATGTTATTCATAGTTCAGATCTGTTCATGTAATTCTGGCATGGTCCATATGATGACCACAGGTAGGTGTCCCTACTGATGCCAAACTATCTGCCAAAGTATCTCCAGCAATCAGACTGCATACTGTCTAACCCATTTGTCTAAAGCTTTGAAGTTACTTGACATCAAATTATTGCTGACTACAAGTTGGAGAAGACTGTCCATGTTTTATAATTTCATTAACAGGCTTTAATATAGCCATACATTCAAATATATGACATTAACAACTGTGAAACTTTTGTTTTACCTTTGGAAAAGTTTTAAAGAAGTGCTATGCTGGCATTAGTGCCTCTGTAATACAGTACAGTCTTGTAACTGTCCTGCTTTGTCCTTATTGTGACTTAATCCATTCGAATTGAAACAACCTCTATGGACCGCTCTATGGACAATTATGAGTTTACAACACTCTTGATTATTGTGTATTAAAATAATTATTAACAATTAGTGTAAAATTAAAATATATGATTATGGCATGACTAAGGCATTTTGGTAGCATATCCTGACTGAGTTTTTGTGCATCAACGAAACAGTGATGTGATAGCCAACATCACTGTTAAACGTCAATTAAAAGTAATTTCTCTCCAAACAAATATACACTAAAATTCACCATAACTATAGTTATGCTATTATGCTATGGTCTAAAATGTACCCCCATAAGAAGTCTTTTTTGATTTTAAGAAATTCATACACTCACATTAAGAAACTCAATATCAAGCCTCCTGTGAAAGCTCAAACAATTTTAGACACAGAATGGTTATTGTACAGAATGGCTTGGACTTAAGTCGTCTCCAACATGTTTTGTCGCAGTTTTTTCTTCTGGATGCTGTTAAAGTCTGTGGGAGCATAAATGTATAATTGTTTGTCTGTATCTGTTTATTGAATGAAAATGTTAAGAATCTCATCTCTTACATGTGCACACTTTAGAAAATGTCCAATCAAAAGGACTATAATGTGAACTATACAACTGATTGGCGTTATGCACGAATTGACTTGGGAGACAAAAATGCGGAAAATATCTGGACATGTCTCACATATTTATTTTTCATAAATCTTTTTTTTTTTTCACAAGTTGCGTAAGCTAAGGTGAACTATTCTTAACTGCTGCATAACTCCCAGCATGTTACTAGTTCTCTAAGCCGCCAGCAGAGCTTATCCTCTTGAAATCAGTAAAACCAGCAAATACCAGTAACCCCTTCTCACGGGGTGACAGCGAAGCATGTCACAATGTTTAATCAGAGATGTTTACAGCAGTGCTTTTGTTTATGATCACTGCACAGCTCCTCTCCTTGTGATCACCTGAGACATTATGAGTCATGTAAGTGCAGCCATCAAATATACATTAGGGGAACCAGCAGCAGTGATAATGCTCTTACGAGATTATCATCCTGACCTTAAGTCTCACTTTAATGGCAAGAAGATAGATACAGGCCTTTTTCTTGGCAAGCAATGCAGCACGACAACTTAATGCTAAATGCAACCCATTGTTTGTGTTAATGTTGGCAGGTACTGTACAAAAAGACAGCCACAAACTACTTTAGAACCTGTCTAATGCTGATGTGGAATGTAGTTCTTTAGTTTTCATCTGTATTAAAGCAACACTAAGTAGTTTTTGTCTTCGATCACCCTACAGGTTGGAAGCGGAAATGACTCTCATTCAAACTGCAGAGAGACGGCCCGCTCCTCCAAACTTACTTAGTGCGGTTATAGCCCATGGAACATGTGAAACTCCATGTGACATGTTATTGAGTTCTTCGCTTCTACCTCAATACAACACCAGACAATATGATGCATTTTAGACCTTATCTGTCTAAAATTCAGCTTTTCATCTAAAAGTCATTGCAAGCGCTTCTGCCTGCCATATCACTGCATGCAAACAAGTTAGGAGAACGTTTAAATCTGAGAATGAACATATATTTCAACACTTTCCTACTAAATAAAGGTCCCACTTCGCAGCAGGCTGTCCGTGGCTTTGTTGGAAGGCAATATCTATGTTTAGTGAGGGAAGAATGTCAACTATGGAACAATGGCACCAACTCCAGTTGGGTGGTTACATGATCCCATGGCGATACGATCTCACAGGAAACCTCATAAAAGCTACTTCCCTAGTATACATATAAGGCGCCCTGCTGTTTGAGTATTTTAGTTGTCTTGTCAAGTGATTACAAAAGGTATTTGAAGGAGAAATGTGAACATAATGGACTCGTGAGGCACACAGGCTAGCTGAGGGTTTGAATGTGTCAGTGTGATGGAAGAGGTATGACAAGTTAATCCCCTATGGTCGGGGGTTAATCACAGACAAAGGATAAAGTTCACATTTTGGAACCATGGAGTTATAAATACCCGAGTATATATCGAAAACAAATGTTCTCGCCATATTCTTCTTCACTAATGTATTGTCTTGCACATCATGCTATGGCGTCCATAAACATACAAAACAGAGTCTGCAAACAGATCACTGTCTGATATGCTAAACCAAAGGCCATTTGGTGCCATGTATATTCTCAGAAACTCCTGGATGTCCTACCCAACACCCCATGCGCCACAGACAGCTGGGGGTTATAATGATGACGATTGCATAATTATTGTTGCATAAACAAAATAACACATTTTATATGGTTCATATGGTACTGACAATGGGGTTGCACTGGAGACAGTTTGGTGTAAGATTTTCTTTCTTGTATAGACTGTACCTGAAGTTTATCTTTCTGCTGGTGAGAGCTGAGAACCCATTTACACATGGTGATTTCAAATGGTACTCGTGTCCCAGTTAAAAAAAAATAAAAAATCAGTCAGCTAAACCGTACCCAGCTGCTCACTCATTGGTTCTGTGTTGCAGTAAAGCACTGCCAGTGTGTGTTCGTGTGTGTGTGTGGACCTCTTCCCCTCTGTGACCATGTACAGTCATGCCTATCCCGCCACGCTGACGGCAGCCCTTCGCAGTGACCACATTGGCGGCCAGCCCAAAGCCGGCGTAAATGTGTCACCGTGAGGTAGCTGACGGTGTGTGGATTCCCTATCAACCTCTTTCGCTCCAAAGGGTGGACAGTGCCATGTGCAGCTTCCAGACAACTACGAGCGATAAGGCGAGGCGGCGTTGGGGAAGATTTAAGATGAGCTGTGATACAGGGATACAGATAATCCCTGCTTGTGTAATGAAAGCATGGTGTGAGAGGTGGCCTTATCCACTCTGCTCACACTGCGGTCTGCAAACGGTGGCTGCCAGCAAGGCCCTTAGGCCAGCTGTAAGCAAATTAGCTTTGATCTGTTTAGTAACTCAGCTGAGTTGTGTCACCTAGGTGACGAGAGGTCATGACAAGATATGCACCTTGTCCTCGTCTTCCTTAGTCACGGCCTGCGGGTATTAATAAATAAGTAAACAAACAGACAAACTGATAAATAAATAAATGAATAAATAAATAAAACAAGTAAGAAAAATGTTGCATTTTGTGGAAACAAAATTACGGAAAGGAAAACTGGACTGAAAAGCTCAATAATCAATGCACTCAACTGCGCTGATCCTCTTTTATGTATTTCTGCATTAATTGGTAATTAAAATAAAAGCACATAGAATTCCTATTAAGCTTTTCTTCCCTGTTCTTTTCTCCGTTCATCTATACAAGACTCAATATTCAGTTTCTGCTTAGTGTCTCAGTCAAGGACACTTCCATATGCAGCCAAGCAAGCGGCCTTGATGGCGGGACCTGTGTCACTGAGGCCCTGGGTTGCCAGAGTCGGCCAGGCCAACACCCACTGCGAGCGCACCCATCGAAAATTTCCTTTGAAGGCTTCTGGCGGAGGGTAGAGCCTTTTGTAGTCGAACTTTGCGAGAGGTATGCCCTGACAGTCTGAGTGACAGACAAGTATCTACATATCTCCATCGTGACTGATGCACAAAGCCTTATTTATAGAAGACATCCAGCATGCCATTCCCCATGTTTGTGAGGACCCTGTCCACCTTGATTCCCACAATAGACTAGTGCCACCCCTCCCTACCAGCAATAAATTACCCTCTAATATTAAATGTGAGATTGCGTGTTGATGACTTGCGTGGTGGGGTAGGGCCTGGTTGGTGGGTTCGTGTTTTTCTTTTTTCAACAGGCTACCTTATATTGTGTGTGTGTGTTTTTTTGTTTTGGTGGTTGCCTTGTCACCTAAAAAGGTATGAGGTGCTAGAGGCATGGTATGGCACCGGCAGCCTCACGGGCCTATTTAAATACAGGGGAGCGCAGGAAAGAACGGCTTACTCTCTCTCTCTCTCGGGAGTGATTAAACACCAGCCTTCTCCTCCAGCTCTCGTGGGTGAGTCTCAGGCACACAGGCACATTTCCACTAAGCTCTTCAGAACTGACACATACCTAAATCAAACCCTCTTTACCAAACACGTATTAAAGTTGCTATATGCAAGGAAATTTACAGGAAGTAGTCATAAAATAGTTCTGATATCTCACCACAGATTAAGGAAACATGTTGAATTACAGTATAATAATGGTTTAGTGAATATACACTATAGTGCAATGCTTTTTTGAATGTATTTTGAATTTCATTGCAGTACCAGTTTTGGCCACAATGCTAAATATAGTATTTTAAGGGCTAGAATTAAGGACAATCAGCTCTGCAAAAGTTATTACATTTTTAAACATCCCTTGAAAAAGCCCAACTTTTAGTTTACAGAAAACAAACGAAAAAGTGCAAAGTACTACCTGGAGTGCAGAATGTTCTGGGCCACAGTCAGACCATCCTCAGTGCACGTGGACCGAAAACATTTTGCACTCCACCAGACAGCACTTGGCACTTTCTGTTTGCTTTCTATGAATTAATGTACTTTCGCATCAGCTGAGTTCTCTTTTGATTGACACATGTAACACTTTTGGAACCAATGTGATAGCCTTTCTGCTTTACTTTAAACATGTTAAAATTGTTCAATTTTGTTTCTTGCAATGATTTGTTTGTTGGAAAAAATGAATAGCAGTAAGTAGTACCTATCTAATGACATCTGACATGTGATTCATTCAGTGGGCTGTATTTTATTACAAATCGTTTTGTATTTTATTACAAATCTTTCTACACAGACCAAATGAAAAGACTGTGTGACAGAGACAGTAACCTTCAGTAAACTGTCATGCATGGGTACTGCTGCAAGTTTTAAGTTCCCTGCATTTGTCCTGTCAGGCAGGGCATGAATAATTAGACATGTGCGTTTGTCTCTGTGTGTGTTTGTGTGCATGTGTGTGTGTGTGTGTGTGCTCCTGTGCCTGCAGGTTCACAGCTGTCTAACTCAACATGTGTGACGAGGACGAGACCACCGCTCTGGTGTGTGACAACGGCTCAGGGCTGGTGAAGGCCGGCTTCGCCGGGGATGACGCCCCCAGAGCAGTGTTTCCCTCCATCGTGGGCAGACCCCGCCACCAGGTGCTGCCTTTATGCCAATCGGCAAACTTCTCAGCTTAGCTTAGCTTAGCTTAGCTTAGCTTAGCTTAGCTTAGCTTAGCTTAGCTTAGTTTAGCTTAGCTTAGCTTAGTTTAGCTTAGCTTAGCTTAGCTTAATTAAGTTTAGTTTAGCTTAGCTTAATTAAGTTTAGTTTAGCTTAGCTTAGCTTAGCTTAGTTTCATTTCATTTAGCTTAGTTTGTTTCATTTAGAGACCATGCAAAAATACATTAGCCACACAAAGGATTTTTAGAAACATTACTATAGACTATCCCTTTTTGGCCTTTTAGTGAGTGCAGAGAAGCAGTCTATGACCAAGACTGCCCCTGCTGTGCTGTTAGAGTGAGGGAATGTGATTGAACAGCTGCTGTTTATGGCATCTGGACAACTGGTGTGTGTGTATCTTTGTGCCCAGGGTGTAATGGTGGGTATGGGTCAGAAAGACAGCTACGTTGGAGACGAGGCCCAGAGCAAGAGAGGTATCCTCACCCTCAAGTACCCCATTGAGCACGGCATCATCACCAACTGGGACGACATGGAGAAGGTATGCCAATGTGATGCCAAACAACAGCAGCAGTGAAAAACTCACAAGCAGAATAGCAGATGCACAGAAGAAAATACATTTTAACATAAACATTTTAAACTGATTATTAATAATGGGAAAGGAATAATATGCTCTCAACAACAACAACAACAACAACAACAAACTTCTAATGCCTCCTTCACATACCTCCCAACATTTAAGTTGCTAAAAACTGGGATATTTCAGGGTGGAGGTTGATAAGGGAATTAAGACCTTGCAATTTATGTGGGATTTTTGTAGGAGAATACTGGGCGGGGTGGAAGAAACCTGGAAGCAACAGGAGAACTGGCAGCTATGCTCCATAATGATGATAACTATGCTAGAGATAACAGCCATGAATGTGTTTCAAGTTTCACTAACATGTGCATATGACAAAATACACACACGCCCTCTTCTGTCTTTAGATCTGGCACCACACCTTCTACAACGAGCTGCGTGTAGCCCCCGAGGAGCACCCAGTCCTGCTGACCGAGGCTCCACTTAACCCCAAGGCCAACAGAGAGAAGATGACCCAGGTCTTGTTTACTTATCGTGCGGCTAATCCAATAAGGCTGATGTACCATGTGATCCAAACATACAGGCATCACATTCAAAATACTTTAAGCCCTTCATTCATGGATGTGGGCAAGCAAGAAGCGCTTTCATGTCCTCCTAAGTGATACCTTTAACGTATGTAGATTTAACAGCCAAACTTTTGATATTTGCAGATCATGTTTGAGACCTTCAACGTGCCAGCAATGTACGTGGCCATCCAGGCTGTGCTGTCCCTGTACGCCTCTGGCCGTACCACAGGTACAAATCTTTGGCACAGTGATAAACGAAACCAGCACAACACCTTCAGCCATGCCCTAAAAATCTTTCTCTGCTATGAGTCTCTAGCCTCATCTCCTTCTCCTCTCCGTAAATGTGTGGTGCTTGTGTGTGTGTGTGTTTGTGTGTGTGTGTATTTGTGTGTGTATTTGTGTCTGTGTCTGGGTTTATGTGGGTGTGAATGTGTCCCACAGGTATTGTGCTGGATGCTGGTGATGGTGTGACCCACAATGTGCCCGTATATGAGGGTTACGCGCTGCCACACGCCATCATGAGGCTGGACCTGGCTGGCAGAGACTTGACTGACTACCTGATGAAGATCCTCACAGAGAGAGGCTACTCATTCGTGACCACAGGTAACCAGGAGTGCACTCAGTGAGCAGTCACAATATATAAGTGGTGACCAAACTTTAAATTGTGGCATGCCTCCATACACACTCGTATGTCCTTTCTAGCATCCCTGACACCACCGACAGCATGGCTATGAATATATTTGAATAATTATCGTGCAAGAGCAAAATCTTAATGTATATTGTATGGTAATAGTATTGTATGTGGTGTTTAACAACCCCTGTTATCAATAACCACCAACATAATAATATATGTGTACCTGAAGGTTCTCCTCAACTGTGATAAAGTGAACAGTAAATGATTGATGACATGTTTAATTTTGATGTAGCGAGACACCGCCTGCTGGTGATTAGATGGTATTGCACCCTTGTTATCATTCATGCCTCTATGAGTCTTTAGTGAGGAGCCTTGTTTAAGCAGACTCTTATGGCATATGTTGTGTTGCATACAGACTCATACAGTATAAAAGGCACAAACTCTGTTATATCTTTGCAACAGCTGAGAGAGAGATTGTCCGTGACATCAAGGAGAAGCTGTGCTATGTGGCGCTGGACTTTGAGAATGAGATGGCCACTGCTGCCTCCTCCTCCTCTCTGGAGAAATCCTACGAGTTGCCCGATGGCCAGGTCATCACCATCGGTAACGAAAGGTTCCGCTGCCCCGAGACTCTTTTCCAGCCCTCTTTCATCGGTAAGTAATGCAAGGACACAGTATGTTAGGGCATGCAGTCAGGGCATACATTAATGGTATCCTTAAATGCAAAGCTGGGCACTTAGAAAAGTAGGTGCCAGGGGTATCCTTAAACACCCATCAACATTTGCTGGCTTCCTCTCTGTCAGGATGTTTTTCCTTTAGTTTTCTGATTCCTCAGCACTATACATAATGCATTGGTTTTGCTTTTAAACTACAGCCAAGTAAGCTGCAGTTCAAATGAAATATTTATTCAGTGAATAATTCTCATTACACGCAGTAAAACTCAATGTAGAAAAACTAAATGATACCCGGCATTGCTCACACATTCCCAGTCACATGGCTTTGAGGAACAGAACAAAAAGTGAACTGAAAAGTGATTTTTTTTTCCCAAAAAGTTTTTTGGAGTTCTGTTATAGCCAAAGCATTAGAGAAAGTGACAAGGTGACTGATTGCCTCTCAGCTAGAGGTAATTTGAAAATAAGATGGTGGATCGTAACTGCAGGCAAAAGATCTATTTATGGGTAGTGAATATTCTTCATTATTGATTCTAAACTTTAATTACTTTCTCATCTGTGGGGAGATGTTCCAGGACCCAGAAACGTTGGCTAACCCCTAAATTCATTACAACCCAAAAGTCACATTCGGTTTTAACTTCACATCATGTGTATTGCTTGCTATGGATATCTAAAAGTCTTTGCTGTCTGACATTGGTTGTCATTTTTGCCGTTGCTACATCCAGGTATGGAGTCTGCTGGAATCCATGAGACCACATACAACGGCATCATGAAGTGTGACATTGACATCCGTAAAGATCTCTACGCCAACAACGTCCTGTCTGGTGGTACCACCATGTACCCTGGTATCGGTGACCGTATGCAGAAGGAGATCACTGCCCTTGCTCCCAGCACCATGAAGATCAAGGTGACGGACCTCAGACTGTTTGAAATACACAACTCATTCTTGCCTATACTACTTATTTATTTTTTTGAAAGACGAGTAGTCATACAATAGGTATTACATAGGATGTCAGACAACATCGAAACAGTCAAGCAACAGTAGATTTAACAAAAAATTTAAAAGAAAATCCAGCATTTGATTGTTATATAGAAGGACCTATGTGGATGATCCAATGATGATGTTCCAGATCGGGTTGGTTAAGTACAGGGTACATGTACAGGATAACAAGGATAACAGAAAAAGAAAAGTCATGCATTGTAATCATACCTAAGCCTCAATCTTGTGTTGGCTGAGAGTGATTGTTTTCTTCCTTTCCTTCTTCATTGTAAGTCATTCTGGATAAAAGCATTTGCTAAATTTAATATAACGTAATATGATGTAATTCCTGTCACTGCAGAAAGGGAAGATAAACGTTAGAGACAGTTTTCATAAGCTGCTTTGTAGAAGCTGTGTAAATGCCATCAGCCAACCTGTTTTCCAGTCATTCCCAATTTAAAAAAGGCAAATACAATTAATGTAATGGTTTAACTAAGTGAATTGTGTGTATATCCTTGGATCATAGCATGATTCCTGAAAACACAGAAGCTTATGGTTCACAGAAAACAATTATTTTCACACCCTGCTGTGAAGAGCCTGCAGCAGCATTGATAGATTTCCATGTAATTATCAGTCAACAGTCGCAGTATCACAGTTCATGGTTACACTGCACTGTGTTAATTTTTAATTTCTCTGTACCATATGCAGATGTCCTCACATGTTCAGTGTTTTTTTTTTTTCAGTCACTGTGAAGGGTTTTAGGTTAGTGTTATTTCAACTCAGCGACTCACTCGTGTTTATGCGTTGTCTTACAGATGATTGCCCCACCTGAGCGTAAGTACTCCGTATGGATCGGTGGCTCCATCTTGGCCTCTCTGTCTACCTTCCAGCAGATGTGGATCAGCAAGGACGAGTATGAGGAAGCTGGGCCTTCTATTGTCCACCGGAAGTGCTTCTAAATGTCAGACTCCCCTCCCCTCCCCTCCCCTCCCCTCGCCTTTTTGTCAGCTCTCCCCTTTGTGTTTTGTGTCTTCTGTGTCCACTATGTCTCTCAGCAGTGTTGTTGGTACAGCCCTTACATCCATTTGTCATCATCATGAACGTCTCCATGACATCTCTGTTCTGATTCTTGGCAAACAACTGATTAAACAGGACATTTCAATCGTTTACTTTTCAATAAACTTGCCTTGTTTGTGGTTATTTTGCCACCCAAATACCCCTTTAGTTAACTATGAAAGAAAAGGGGTTTTGAATCACAGCTTGACAAAATGGAATTGCACCCACTGCGTCCACTGGGTGGCAAAAAAGGACCATCCCTTCCAGTCGCGGTTAACAGAAGAACTTCTCCCAGAAGGACGCTTACATTTTTCTTCCAGAAGGGAACATGTATGATAGCCGATAATTGCAAGTGATTAAATGTTTCTGAGTGAATAATACCTTTGCAAAAGTTAGAATCATTGATCTGCAACTCTTTTGCCCATTTTCCAGATTTTATAAATGAGAGGCTGTGATTGTGAAAATTTCCAGAAAATGGGTCGGTAAAATCTAGGACAGAGCCATCCGTTTCTTGGTGGCATGAAATATGTTTTATAGATCTTTTCCTTTTTAATCTATCATGGAAAGCTTATCATGGGAAAACACTTGGGACTTGAGCTGAGTCTGTCCTGTCATCAGACGCCAAAACCTTTCCTGCGAACATTCTATAAAAAACAACAAACAAGTTTAATCAGATTCCCTAAAACAGTTGCACAACATCTCACATTTGCTGACAGCTGACAGCTACAACAGTTTCTGAAGATGACTTACAAACATTTATCTTGTTCCATAACCTCTCTTGACCCATCATTGCACACAGTATTAGCATCATCTCTCAGATCTGTCTCTGTGATCTTTTCATGTATAAATGTAACAATAGCAGACCTTGTTCCCTGCTGCTTTTGTAGTTCCTTATGAGGTGCACCAGAGGGTCATGGTGCCAGAGCTGGTGTAGGCTAATGCTTGCTGGTCTGCTAGTTGGCGCTGACCCAGTTTTGGCTGCCAGAAAATTCAAAGACAAATGAAGGTGAAGTCATCTGAAGGGGGGCAGGTGATTTATGCACCCACAAATCCTCTCTTGGGAGCAGTGCATGGGGGAAGGAGGAGGTGGTTATTCATTTCAAACATTGGCAGTCAACGCCAAGGTACATATTACTGTAATATGTTTTGGTCCCGCACATGTGCCACTTACTGGAGTGGTTTCATCAGCTGTGTGTGTTAAATGCGGAAAGCAGAGATATAGACTACAGTGTAGTAAAAAGCCAGTATACAGTATATATATGTCAAATTTGCATCACTGGCTCCACACGTGTTCACACAAGGTGTTTTAATTACACCACACTGTGACTGGCTATAACGAGGTCGACAGTTCTTCGCTTCTCCTCCAATCGGCAGCATCCCGCTCAGAGCTGTTTGTTAAGTCCATGTACCGATTGATATTTTCTCCCCCTCTCTCCCTCCCTCCCTCCTGCATCTACTGCAACAGCTGCACACACACAGTCCCACACAGCCACCTCCTTCTGCTTGTAATGCGGAGAAAAGCCGTTTACCATACCGCGCTCTTGGAAGGTACGATCTCACTTAGCCTCTTTGTTTTGGAAAAGAAAAAAACTCGGTGTTGTTGGGAACTCGAATGGTTTTACTTTGTTCTCTTGTTTGGGAGTCTAATATTTTGTCAACACGGGAAAAAGTAGGGAGCATCATAAAGGTGAGCATTTGGGCTTTCGATCCAATAATTTCTAATGAGGTTACTTTTTTCTTTAGTAGTACGTTCATTGTGCCAAATGAGAAACTTATTCACATGCTTTATTTTTAGTATTTGCACAGTGTGTCTTATTGTGAGCATCGTTTTTTTTGCATCTCTGTGGTAGTTACACGCACTTTGTGTAGGGAACTTCGTTTTTGTCTTAGCAATGACATTTGCAAAAAATCTGTTTTGCAATGACACTATGACCCATGTCCTGAATATAACAAGTTATTTTAATCGCTGCATTGAAAACTTCGCCTGCGTTTCTCCGTTTTTGTCATAGAGCACTGCATTGTTGCCGACCTCATTAGACCACCACAATGACAATTTTCTTTGGCGCTCATGGACACTACACATTTACTGCCACACTTCAACCCCCATGGACCTAATCATTGATTACAGGAGTTACAATTACCTGTGCCATAATTAATGCAAGCAGTGAATTCTGTTGTGGAGCTATCCTAGATTGCAAGGTCCATTTCTTGGACAGTTTCTGGGCAGTTTCAGTAGGGTGGTGCGTGCTGGACCAAACCCCATTTTATTAGAACCTAGAATGAATGATGTTATATCATCCTTTGTAGGCTACTTGGTCCTTATAACTCCCCAACAGAAAAAAGAGCTTTGCTAATGAACTACAGCACTGTCAGGAAAGTGGTTAGACAGTGGGGCAACCTTTTGCAGGATGGCTATTGATATTATCAGACTGGACAAAACCATCAGCATTTCTGTCTTGGTGGGTTAGACGTAGATACAACATAGAGGGTGTGAAGTGGGGTTAGCCAGAACAAAACACTGTGTGTACTAGAAAGAGAATACCCAACCTTGTGTAATGTTTCTAAATATGTCTCGACCGAGAAGAGTCCTATTGATAAAGTTTCACAGAGTGAAATTGTAGGGCATTTCGTGCATGAGCTATTTTCTGAATGCATACCTAAAGAAAATGTATTTACTGTGAATGCTACATAAGAATAGTATTTAGGAAAGATAGGATATCTGTAAGGTGGGAGAAAATATATAATACTAGTTTTACTGTATGCCAACACATTTGAATTAGCTAGGTCTTTTGACATCACTGCAGATACAGACAGGAAACAATAATCAGAGCATTTTTATCTCAGGAAAAAAATGAAATTCTCATCGATCATCCCCTGGCCTTTACTTGGTTTTGTTTGATTTTTTTCTCTGCATACAAGTTTTGAGCTCCTCTCCTCTCCTCTTCTGGCCCTGAAGTGGATGTTGCAACTGTTTTTGATTTTGCTGTGAATGGATTTTGCTTCCAGAATAACTTAATTCCCTTTGCAATGCCTGTCTGAAATAACAGTCTGCTTGTTTCTCAGGTGATGTGCGTGTATGTGTTTTTTTTTTTTTAGGTCAGCATTATTCAGGCGTGTGAAATTATGCATACATGGAAGCTTTTCCAGCTACTGTACTGAATGGGGTCTCCTGGGAATATCTGGGAGATTCCATAGCAACCTGAGGGGACAGTTTCCAATAGTTACGCCCATCTACATCAAGCTTTAAATCCCCTCTGCATCTCCTTCCCCAGCCTCCCAAATAACTTCAGATTCATCAGATGCGCTGAGCTAATTTTTTTGTGAGCAACACTGAACTTGTTTGGCTTGAAAAAAATGTTGGTGATTAATTGAAAATGATGAAGATCTCAAATCAAAGCAATGGCATCAATTTTAATCATGCTAATGACTCATTAATAACATCCACTGTGAAAGCTAGCTGGCTGCCAGCTGTGTGGATGCTGAATGAGAAATTGATCGTTGTGTTGTGTTGTGTTCTCTGAGAGGGAGAGGGAGAGAGAGAGGGAGAGGCAGAGGGAGAGAGTGAGGGAGGGACAGCTGTGTGATGGGGGTGAAGACAGTGCCTCGGCTGGATCGCTGCGGGTAGCTCCCTCACCCAGCAAGCATCCGACACCTCCGACAAGTACAGCAGGAGGATGCTGTTAGAGCTTCTCTACTGATAAACAACACACACACACACACACACACGCACACACACAAACACACACGCACACACACACACATACTGTATATATACACTTGCACATGCACACATAATGCGCACACACACATACAGTACACATGTGCACACACATGCAAACACACACACATGCACACACACAGACAAGCAGGCATGAAAAGCAAGCAATAGGCACATATGCCATTATACCCCTGCCATATAGCATATACCTCCACTCTCAAACATATAATCCATACATATTCAGTGTGCACATGACAGACATGTCTGCTGCCCGCACATTCACTCACTCTCTCACACACATATACTCAGACACACACACACACACACACACACACACACACACACACACACACACACACACACACACACACACACACACACACAGAGGGAGGGGGAGAGAGACAGAGTGAGAGAGAGAGAAAGAGAGAGAGAGAGAGAGAGAGAGAGAGAGAGAGCAGCCTTTTTTCTGGATGTACTGTAGAACAAGTGAAAGCATCATTAGTCTGAATATTTAATAGTGAGTACCGGGCTAGTCTTCATGGGCCTGGATATCATGCACTCCTGTACTACTGAGTCTGTCTTGCTTGAACTGAAGCTGCCAACACAACCCCCTGCCTTGTTTGTTTGTGTTTAGTTTCCAGAGCAAAGGAGTACTGCAGCATTTCTTGACCCAGTAGTGGTTGTTATGAGAAACTACCAAATATTTTTCAAACTGCTTTGGACAAAAGGCTTTTTTCTTGTTTTTGTTAAATAAAGAACATAGACATTCAAGACATAGGTTTACACATTCCTAGTTTGCCCTAGTGTGCAGTTAATTAATCAAACATATCTATTAAGTTAGACATGAAAGTCAGTCTCCACATACAAGTTCATTTACAGTCCATTTTAGAGGGTGCAATGTACACTGGTGAGCAGAGAGACAGAGAGAGAGAGAGAGAGAGAGAGAGAGAGAGAGACAGACAGAGACAGAGAGAGAGAAAGAGAGAGAGATAATTGTGCTTGTCATTCACAAGTACCAAACACAAAGCAGAACAGAAATGAAATTTAAAACACAGCACTGTCAGGGTAGTAAGCAGACAATGAATCCATCCAAACATGTTTTTAATGAGGTAATGGATGGATTCACTGTTGATTAGCTGCAGATAGGCCACATCACAGGACTCTAAAATGCCTAAAATATTGTGTTTATTTTCCACTTGTGACAGATACATTTCAGAGAATGGCTGTGGGCTTGATGTTGCTCAGAAGTTGTTTTTGCCTTTTAATTAGGGATTGACAATTTACTGCCAATCAATTTTATACAAGATTATTTTTAATTTAACAAGGGGCAAATAACAAAGTAATGCAGCTCACTAATTGGTCTTATATTACAATGTGTGCGCTCACAAAGGGCATTGTTTGCCTCTAAAACTTTTGCATTTAAAATTATGTTGAAGTTTACAGAAGTATACAGTAGCTACGAGAGGCTCAGGCCAACCTTACCAAGGCAACTACTGTAGAATGCCCTGGGAAACACACTGAAAAATTCAGATACTTTTAGTAAATATACATCTAACAGATGGCCTGGCATTTACAGTAAGAAGGCATTGAGAAGTGCACCACAGGCCAACTAAAAACCAGTGGTATTCATCACAGATGTACCTAACTAGGGTTTTCATTTGAGTTTGAAGTCAAACCAAGTACATCTGAATTCATAATGTGATCCTAAAATATGCATGGACATTGACTCTTCTGCAGGATACCGTAGCCAAGCACTGTAGGGTTCCATGGAACCTATTAACCAAGTTAATCAAAGTTACCCTGTTTTTTTTCCAAACCTCCCCACAGTCTCATGACCCTGATTTTATCACAACCTCTACACTATCAGTAATCCCTGTCAAAGCACATGAGCTACAAACATATGCAAGTAATGTTGAGTATTATTGAGGGTTAATGCATTTGTTTTTGTAAAATTAATTAGAGTTGGTGATTGTGCACCAGTGACTGTAAAACATAGATAGACAGATACACAGACAGACAGACAGACAGACAGACAGACAGACAGACAGACAGACAGACAGACAGACAGACAGACAGACAGACAGACAGACAGACAGACAGACAGACAGACAGATGGGTGGATCAAGGATCAAGGATCAAGGCATGGCAAAAGGTACAGACAGCATACTCTGATGTCAGAACTAAAAATGGCTAAAAGGAACTTAAAATGATGTATCAGAGTATAGTTTGGGTCAAACCTACTCAGACGTTGGATGCATTTTCATAGCTTATTTTTTTTTTTACCTGAATTTGCTTTTAACTGAATTTGTTTTTCACAGTGTAAGTGTATGACAGTATGCTGTCCATACTTTCTTATTGATATGCTCACTCATTTTTTTGTTTCTTTCCTGTGTGTACTTTTCCAAAGACGGTAGCCTTCAACTTCTCAAGGCTTGTCAGTGCACCAGTGTGTATCCCTACCTACCAAACCCCCTCTCTCTCCAGAGTCCTTCCTGATGTCTGTTGACATTCTGACTTTTTCTCTCTTCAGTGTGTGAGATGGTGTCACAGGGTTGCAACATATTCTGATGTTGCTGTTGCTGTTGCAGTGGTGTGGAGGACTGTTGGATGTTTGGACTACAGTGCGTAAAGATGCGTAGTGGAGCATTGGTTTTGCTAGTTTGGGGGGTGGGGGTGTGTGCCTTTAATTGGATAAGACAGTGGACTAGACTAAAATAAACTAAACAGACAGGACTAAAAATGACTAGCATAAACAGACAGGGCTGGATCAGGAACTGGCCTTGTGCTGGACTCGAACCTGGGTCCCTGGACTCATGGTTTGTGCACCTTAGCCAACTGCACTCCCACGTTAAGCATTGTGGTCCAGTCCATCAACTAAATTGTTAAATGGTGTCCATGAATGGGAGCAGAGGAATATAAATTTCTTGGATTATTATCTCTATCAAAGTCATCTGAATACAGTACACATCCTGCATGTTCCCATGTATAATTTTCTGCAGTGTTGTTTGCATCATGTAGATTTAGTCAGATGTAGAGATCCCAGCTTCAGAAAACAAAAGTTTGGTTACATATTTAATGCAACCATTTTCTGAACCAGCTGATCCTAATCAGCACACAAATCATCAGACAGGTAGCTCAGTTATTTAATGAAATCACCTGTGTTAAAGTGCATGGTAGGGTTTTTTTTATTTCTGAAGATGGGATCTCCATGTCTTGATCTATTTCTATTTTGAAGTGTTTGTGGTAAATTTGAATACTCTAGTTGAATTCACTATTGCTTTGAGTAACCTACTTGTGAATAATATGGCTTGGGCTCCCCCCTCTGTCATCTGTCCTACAAGTCTATCCAGAAATTAGTGCCATTGAGGAGAGCGCTTGTCATGCCTGCTTTTACTTTTAGGGTTAGCAATTTGTCATAAACATAGACTATGCTTGGTTAGGCAGAAGCAGTACCCTTGTTTTATATTTTTGGACCATGTGGTCTTTACTCCTGGTCTTAAATGTAAGTTATGGATATAGAAGTGTAAGCTGCATAGAGACAGTTCACTTAAAATGATTTAACATGCAACATTTAGCAAATGATTTACATTTAACAAATTATTTAACATTAATAAGCAAATACTTCTTAAAGAACTCTAAGACTTATATTTCATGTTGGACAAGTCACAAACAATAGTTCTCTACTAATCCTCTAAAGGTAGGATTACATTTTAAATGGACATTCCTCAGCATATTCAAAGACACTATGAAGAGAAGGCTAATATCCAGTGTCACAAATGAATGAACTGCATAAAATTGGAGAGGATTAAACCTGAGGATTAAACCTTAAACCTGAGTTTTGGTTGAGACATATTTCATGCATCTCGATCGTAGGTTTGAAACCACACTCTATCTTTCTATCAACTTTCATTTAACATGATGCACATAACAGTTTTAAGATTTTGACATGGCACTCAACAGCAATTTTAGAGCTAAAGCCTGAGAAAGAAACCCCGGTGGGGGTGGGGGGTGGGGGGGGACGATGGGTGTTGGATTGCTTGGGGCTCGCTGGCCTATTTACTGCTGTGCGTGGCACCTGGGGTGGATGGTGCAGACAAAGATTCAGGGCAGCGCTCATTGGGGCTGAGTGATACGTCTCTTCCCTCCACGTTCCCCTGGGCGCCACTGCCTCAGCTCAGCTCAGCTCACACACGCATACACACACACACACACACACACACACACACACACACATACAAACACACACACAGAAACACACAGAAACACACACACACACACACACACACACACACACACACACACACACACATACAAACACACACACACACACACACACACACACACACGCACACACACACACACACACACACACACACACACACACACACACACACACACACACACACACACACACAAACACACACACAAACACACAGACACACACACATACACACACATACAGAGAGAGAGAGAGAGAGAGAGAGAGAGATGTGATGTGAGCCTGGCCTAGATGAATAAACATGCTCACTTGGTGAGAGAGGGCCTGGACTTGTTGGATGGATGGTGGGGTGGGATGTTTTGTGGTGATGGAAAAGAAAAGAACAGGAAAGAGGAAGAAAAATAGAAGAAGATGGAAGCAAGTCTGACAGATTTGGATATAAAAATTGAAGACAGAGACACTTTTGGGATTCATTCAGTTTTTATGGAGCCTTCTCAGGTTAGATTATTTGAGACTTCATTACATTACTACTGTGGTAATAGTCTATTACTAGGGGCTTTATATGTTGCACATACAACTCAAGGTTTTTCCTCTTTTTTTTCCAGCGATTATGAAATCACAGCTTGCTTGATAAATATATGTTACAGCAATAGATTTCTCCTGCTAGAGGAAAACTTCCATTTACCTTCTCTGCATTCTGTGGCTTTTACGTTGTCTATAGTGCCAAAACATTGCACTTCCTGGACAGAGATGTTCTGTGCATCCACCTTTAATGTTTAAAAAAGGCATCTCACCTGCTACATGAAATCTTCGGTAGAGCGAGACTTTAGACGCCTTCAAAGCTAATCTTGGCCCCTAGGCCAGAGGGAAGGTGCGGAGTCCTGTGGTGCTGCTGAAATAGTGTGCAATGGGTTTCCCTCAACATAACCCCTGTCTGTATGTGTCATGAACTCCTTTAAGGCCGTTGTCTGTCAGACCGGAACTGTCCATGTGCCGGTGCTGAATTGAGTGTTGCAAAAGCTTTGTATGCGTAGGCGATTTGATGGAAAGTGGACTTTTTGTCACAACCATAACGCCAATAAAATGTCAGTATTTGTATGATGTAAATGATTACATGAAATCTTAGCATTTGGCATTTTGTTGCTGTGGATGTTACATAAAGCACAAAACATTTAAATAATATATTTGCTCATGTTCTGTCACACCGATTTTCCATATTCATAGTGTTGCAAGGAAGCAATTGTAGGAATCATGACGGATAACTGATACAGAAGAGGCAGGAGTGGCAGGCAGGGCTCTTGTACTTGAACACAGTTTTAGGGGCAGTGATCAACAAGATGTCTACAGATGAGGAACAAACTACAGTAAGGCTTTGTGAATAACACAGAACACACACTTCTTAAGTATAATCACTTCGTACTGACATAAAAAAGTTTTAAAGCACACACATTCTGATAAATAGTCCTGTCTGCACCTGAGCCTCAGCAATAGGTGATGAATACAACCTAGCAGAGTTTCCTCCCAAAACAATATTCCTCTGCTCCCATTCATGGACACCATTGTGCAATTAAGTCTTCGGCGGTCGATAATAGACGACTTTCACGTCTGTGTTTCGCCATGATTTATGTAGCCCAGTATTTTCACCGTGCTGGTACAGAGGCTTCTCTGCTGCTCCCAACTCACAAATGGTATAATTGCCGAGCTTCTGCAGACTAAGTAGAACTACCTGGGGGCTGTGGATATTAGACGGGGGTTGAACAGCACATTTTCTGTTGTGCTCGCTTATTGTATCAACACACAACAGCACCCTCTGCGAAGGTATTTGAGACCGGAATCGAGACGAGCCCAGCCCAGCCCAGCCCAGCCAATTTATTCCAGCTCTGTTTTGTGTTTTAATTAAGCACCTTCCAGCTCAGTCTTAAGTGCTCATAAGGGGAGCCATCCGCTCATCCAAGCCCAGTGGCAGGTTCTTCTCCCAAGCAGTCTTATGGGAACTGTCCTTTAATTGCTCGTCACCAATAAAAAAAAGAGCCCAGAAGAATGCTGACTTCCTTTTGGCTTTTGGCCTCTCTTGGTGATGTGTTATTTTTCTGAGGGGTTTGGGGGGGGGAAGTGTGCTTGACAGGCATGATGAATGATACCACTTCTACAGTCTATCACTTCCTCTCTCTGTCTTTGTCTGTTGTCTTTGTCTCTATCTCTCTCTGTCTCTCTCTTTTCCCCCCTCTCTCTCTCTTTCTCTCTCTTGCTCTTTCTTTCTGTGTGTGTGTGTGTGTGTGTGTGTGTGTGTGTGTGTGTGTGTGTGTGTGTGTGTGTGTGTGTGTGTGTGTGTGTGTGTGTGTGTGGGGGTAGTGATATGGTTTCGTCTCTGTGTTATTGAATAAATTTATGACGTCCAAGTCAGGTGACTCCCAGAGTTGTGCATGCCCCAGATAGATATGGTTTACTCACAGACACACACACATGCACACACACACACACACACACACACGCACACACAGAAAGAAAGAGCGAGAGAGAGAAAGAGAGAGAGAGAGGGGAAAAAGAGAGACAGAGAGAGATAGAGACAAAGACAACAGACAAAGACAGAGAGAGGAAGTGATAGACTCAAACACACAAAGTGCTTGCTCTATTTACTTCTACTGGTTTCTCATTCTTGGTTGGGGATTAATTTGATCATATCCCTTGCCCATTACATTTGTGTAAAATCTATGCTCCTAGCAAAACCATCCATTCATGTACATACCTATTTATGTCTATTTAAGTCTCACAGTGGATGCGTTTGATAAAAGTATGCACGACTGCCACAAAAGAAAGAAATCTATTGATCATTATCCTGTTATAGTGTGAAAAGATATGTTTCATGTTTTTTTCATCTTATCTCAAAATAAGATTTTTTTTATGTTATAACCTATATCTACCATATCTAGTAATAATGTGAAAGTATTGTTTCATGTTATAACCTGAAAAGTTTACTGTTTAAAATGAATAAGCTCTTCTCATTATAACGTGACACTTAAAAAAAAAAAATCTGGTGTGGCAGCTTTATGTTTCCATATAAAAGGACTGGCTGACGTGTAAAAAAATGTTGGGGTTATTGCGGTTTGTTTTTTCACATTTCAAATACTTGGTAAAGTCAGGATATGTGCAGTATCTGTACAGTGACAACAAAAGCATCTCTCTGTAATAGTCTCCCGCAGGATGGATGGCACCACTTGGAGAACTGGTAGCAGTCTGTTTGAATTTCCTGTCTGACCTCCTCCTTCGGTCGTTCCACTCTGCCGTCTTATCTGTTGCCAGGCAATACCACCGATAAAGAGCAGTGAAAAGGTAAGCTTGAACCCTGTGCAACCCCTTTCCCCTTGCAGTGTGAAGTGAGAAAAAAAGACTAGAAATGAATCGAGGGGATCCAATTATTTTCTGTCATTTTGGTCCAAGGAGAAATGTTAGAGAAATGAGTCTAGTAAAAAAATGTCCGCCGTGCTTTCATCACTGAAAACGGCAGCAGGGAAAACAAAAGTCAAGGTAGGCGAACTACCCATCACAAAGCTATCACTCCTCCAATCTCACAAAGTCTTCAGTAAGAAGAAGCTTAGACCTTACCTGGAAAGCAATTTCAGCAGAATTGCTATGTGCTAGATTAAAGCAGCCTGTATTTCAATATTGAGCTTTTTGTGGATGAAAAGATTGGCTTTCGAGTCTGCAAGATCAAACAAGATGGTTGTTTAATAAGTGCATGGGTGGATGGACAACCTGGAAAGATGAAAGTTTTGGCATTAAAAAGTTATTGGATATCTGTATTCTAGAATAACTTAAAGTGTAATGCTTTACAACAGCTTGCTTACTTTACATTCTGGTCATTTTCATGAGCATGGAGGTTCTCTAGTTTTACAAGCCTAACAGGAGGCTTTCAAAGACATGCACATCACTACCTGCAAACTGTTCCCTGACCACTGAAATGATTAAAAATATTTTAAATGTTCTGTAGCTATTTTGATACTTTAGTGTTGACACAGGTCATAGGAGGAGGAGGGACGTGCATTGTTGGTTGAGCGAAAAGCCCCCATATTGAGTGCATACAGTTCATATTCACATTGTGAATTTTGTATGATGTATAATTAGGATAGCTTTGAAAATGTCAATGAACCTCAATAGTGACCCTTTGTTATTACAGTGGTGAAGATCTTGATTTCATTTAGTAAAAAGCCTGCTATTTGTATTCCTTGTGCCTGTGCACTTAACACAGATAATTTCACTAATAAGCTAATCTACCTGCCGGATTATTTGTGTGCTTATGAGAATCAATCGGTTCAGAAAATGGTTGAATCAAATATGTGGCAGGGGTGGACCTGGGCAATATATATATATATATATATATATAGTATAGGCCAATGTGATGCTTGCTGCTTCTGATTGGTATAGGTGCAAGCTGACATTGTGGTGACTCTATAGGAGGCCTATAAAGTTATTTTTAATTAGTCACGGAAATACTGTATACAAAGGGAAAATGTGGATAAGATTTAGCGATATCAAAATGTGGATACCACCCAAGGGTTTCTGGCAAGGGTTTTATTTTCTGAAGGAAGCTTGGATCTCCACCTCTGTGTGCATGAAAGGTACAGTCTGTGATTCTCATCCACTGTATTTCTGGTCCGATGAAAACAACTGACCCTCAGAGTTCTTTAGCTTGTCCCTGCTGTTTTGTTTGTGTGGTCACTCAGTCACTCCAACTTGACCATACACTGCTTCTGGAGTATAAAAGAGGGGTAATGTAATTTGGTTGGATGTTGAGCCCAAATATTAACAACCTTGTGCCAGAATTGTTGATTGTGTCTTTTCCAGAAGTAAGTAAAGCACTTCCAGAGAGTAAAAGGCCATGCCACATATTTGTTCCAACCATTCACAAACCATCTGATTCCAATCAGCACAACTCTTCAGCCAGGTAGATGAACTGATTAGTGAATTTATCTGGGTTATGTACTCAGGCAGAACAATTACATGGCAGGACTTTTGCTCTTTTAAGCTGATATTACCTGGTACCTGGTAAACCAGCCCCTCGTACTTCATTTCATTTTGTACCAAATGTTTCATTCTGGACCAGACACCATCAGAAACGATTTCTTCCTGGAGGTGTGGACTCTGCTGAAGTTTAAAAACAAGTGCCTCTGCCTTTACCCAATTGCTAACGCCTGGTCGTCACATATGCAAGTATCCCACCTACGCACTACAATTCAAATGTAGCACACAAGGTCAACGTAGGCTAACGAACACACCCTCTGTTCGCTGATTGGATCGGTCTTGCTGGGGCCGACTACGTGAATATCAACAACCTTTTGCCTTTTGACTGTGCCTTTAACTTGTATTTTGTATGTAACACAAGTGTTTTTGTCTTCTCACTGAATAGCTCTGGTAGAACCAATACATGGCAGGACGTTTTACTCTTTGAAGCCGATATGAACCTATGGAAGCCACTTCTGGCCTTCAGCCCGTATTTCTGTCACACGAGCATGTTATTATTCTCACTGTATATTACACTGTCTGCCCTCAGGACTCCCCTGTCAGCCAGCCATGCCTCAGAGTCCCACGTCCAGCGAGGACATGGCGCAGAGCTTCTCCGACTGCTCCGGGGGCTCCGAGTCGGAGAGTTCCAGGGAGGAGCCACGTTCCACGCTGCGTCCCACCAGTGGACGCCTGGAGCCCGGCGCTCACTCCGCGGACTCGCTGCTGGTGTGCGTGGTCATCCCCGACCTGCAGCAGTCTGTGAGTAGAAGCTGTTCCGCTAGACCACTCGATGGTGTATATGCTTTAGATGTGGGATGTGAGGATCTAAACACATGACCAAGGACAAATGCTGGTGCCTGGGAGTTTAACAAGATCTATCTGATGAGGAAAATATGATTTACAGTTTTTCTCAATTGCTTAAACACATTTTCTGAAATCATGCCTCATACTCTCAGAACTCTACACACAAGTCAAAAAAACACACACACAATGGGCAAAATCCCTCACTTCTCCTGCAAAATGAAACTTTGCATTCAAAACAGTATTATTTCTTCTCAAAATGCTATTTTGTTGTCAAATGACACACACAAACCATCATATGAATAGACATTTATAACAACCAGTTGAACCCTAATGTGCTTAATGTAAAACACTATGATAAATGGAAAACACTTCTTCTCCATTCATCATAATGATTTAGGCCTTTTTTTGTTCAGTGTTGTTCACGTGCTACAGACAGTACATACATAAGTGTGTTATATTTTAGAATATTATTTTTACATCGTTACAAATATATTTTATTTTTCCCACAAAAACAGTGTATACACTGTGCATCCCAATCCACACAAAGCTGCACCTATAGTACAGTGGTCTACATAAAACACAACAGAAGAGTTTACTGTAGCCTATACAGTTACAAAAAAAAATTATGCTGCATCCTTTCTTCTGTTTTGGTGTGGCCACAGCACCTCATCCACATCACATGCAATGTTTTTCCTGGCCTAGCAGCAAATCCATCCTTGAAAAGCATCAACTGCTATATTTCCACATGTGTCTTCCATAGCTTAGAGAAAGAGTACACGCATTTGTGGATTTTGGTCATACACTTTCATCTCCAGTCAAAAAAAAATCTGGGTTGAGGATTGCAGAATATGGAGAGAGATACCTAAACAACTAAACAACTACTGTAAAATAATTTTGTGGACCAAATGGTCAACCAAAATGGCTCTGATCTCATCAGAGATTATGGTCCTTTCTCATCCTCGTCCGTGTCCTCCCTGTCCTCCTCCTCTTACTCTCACTCCTCTAGCTGTGGCTCTGCCTCTTCCAAAGCTCTGATAGCTAATTGTGAAGCTGTGTGACAGGTGTTTGCCGATGTGATGAGTCAGTGTACATAATAGGGAAATTGACTTTAGAATTTTGAATCACTTGTGAAAACAAGAGATTTCTGTCATGAAAATTGTGCCAAACGCAGAGAATTGTCTATAGTGTTTTGAAAAAAGTGTGTTTTAGAACTGCAATTTCAGTGCAAAGCAGGAATTGTGTTCTTAGTTTAGCAGAATCGGTTAATGGGGTTGGTGCATGAGTTACATGTTGTGGTCATTGTGTCTGAAGTACAAGGAATTGTGTGTAAACAATTGAGAAAAACTGTAAAAGCTAAAATCCAATAACCACCAAAGGTAAAGGGACTACATTTATAAATACAGCGTTGTTCCACTCAGCAGAGTAACAAAAGAACAATATAAACTAAACATATAATATATTAATTTAAATTATTAATTAATAATATTAATAATCATTTTATATTTTATGTTAATTACTAATCCTTAATTTTTGAGTGATGATCTGTGTGGACCCCTGCAATGAAGAAACAAAAGGCAAAGGATCTGCACAACAGGATTATTAATAAATAGTCAGTACTGCAAGTGGAAACAATCAAGACCCTGAGAGCAGTGGCTAATGAGATATTGGAAGATTAACATTGAGCTTAGAGTCGAGTCCCTGTTGTTTTTCCCTTAGAACAAAAAATGTATAGATGTTGCGTGTGCGCAACTAGAGACATCACTGGCCTGTTTTTTATACCTCCTCTGGGATATCACGCTGTTTGTTTATTCCAACACTTTCAGCTGCGGAAGCTAAAGCCCTTATGTAAATGTAGCCTTTGTTCCAATTGCCTCCTGTGACTCAGCTGCCAGGTTTATTTTATATCATGATAACACAATTCAGTTACAGTGTACAGTACGCTGACACAGGACTCACAGTCAACAGTTGAGGTAGTTTTGATGAAAGTTTATGGATAATCTCACACTGTTGTGTCATTGCGAGCACTTTTTTTCTTCCTCTTTAATTAATCATACAGTATAGACAGACGCATAAATTCTCCACGGTACTCTACCTTCCGTCCCCAATTAAAATCAGTCTAATTCACTCTCAATGAATGCATCAGACACAGCTACTGTAGTAGTGATGCCAACAGTGCTTAGTGCTTTATCAAAATAGTGTTTTTTCCAAGCACATTAGTTTGGTTACATTTTATTTTACTGTCCATGTCGTGTAGGTACAGTGTAACAAAGTGTGTAACAATATGTAATTACGAAATATAAAAATTACATACTGTAGTGTTACATGTTGTTACATGTAGATGCACTAAAAAGGATTCATGAAATAAAGTGTTACCATTAATTGACTATAATGACAAGAAAGTGAATAACTGAACATAACCACGGAGGAAAATTCACCGACAGTGAGATAGAGTCATACAGTTTTAAACCAACAACTACATAGGGAGCATAACATCGCATGCAGAAAATTGAGGCTCATCTCATCAAGTGTGGCATAATGTAATTTTGAGGTTGAGAGGGTGCGTAATTGTTGTTTTTTTATTTCTGTGACTCACTGGACCATGACAGGCGAACCCTCTCAGCAGTGTGCTCAATTAAACGACTGCATCCTTTTTTTCGTGTTGTTTTCCTTTGTAAACAGTCACTCTTAGGGTGGTGAAATTGAGTCCTACTGTACAGTAAGTAGACAGTAACTGCTATTTGTTAGAAGGCTGATTGGCAGTCAACATCAGATATTCTTATTAGGGCATACAATACATTTCAGAATACAGAGGCCACAATACGATAGCTTTCATATACAAAGCCACGATATGATAAAGACTAAAATAGAATTCGCTTTGTGACCTGTTGTTATTCTATATGACAGCAAAAGCAAAATCTAAAGCAGCACTTAGCATTCCTTCAATTAAGGTTCCCAGGCATTGTAAGGACAAATGTTCATTTTACCTAAAAATCCAGTTTCAATTCTAACTATTTATTTAGAATCTCTCATATGGTTTTAGCAAGCAGCTGTATTGATTTGTGTCGATACAGGAGTATGCCACGATATATCACAGTTTTGATATTTTGGACACAGCCCTAATTCTTATGAGGCATTGTGTGATGAACTGCAGTTATCAGCAGTTAAACAAACACTTTGGCCGGAGAGGCACTGGAGGGGGCTCCTGGTGCTGTTATTTACTCCCATCTTCTACTGAACAAATATTTCCCAAAACAAACAAGCCGTGGTCACATTTTGTGGCGTGAAATTGACTTGGCTTCATCCTCTCCCATGTCCAGAAATCCATGCTGCTCAGAACCAACTTAAAATATAGT
Source organism: Coilia nasus (assembly GCA_027475355.1). Taxonomy (NCBI): domain Eukaryota; kingdom Metazoa; phylum Chordata; class Actinopteri; order Clupeiformes; family Engraulidae; genus Coilia; species Coilia nasus. The sequence continues at coordinate 17,396,058 of CM050208.1, forward strand.
GGTATATATAACTGACCTTACTTTCCCTTCCCAGAAATCCATGCGGTTCAAATCTGACGCCACGGTGTGGGTGGCCAAGCAGCAGATCCTGTGCACGCTGACACAGAGCCTGCGGGACGTGCTGAACTACGGGCTCTTCCGGCCGGCGGTGGACGGGCGTGCCAGTGGCTTCCTGGACGAGGAGCAGCTCCTTCGGGATCACCCCCTGCCCACCAACAAGGGGGTGCCCACCCTGGAGGTAGGGGGACTGTGGGCGCATTCGAAATGTTCACTATATAGTGGAATCACACAATGTTACCCACACCCTCTGTAGTGCACTACAGTATATACAACAAAGGGGGTCCCCACCCTAGAGGTAGGGGAACTGTGGCCACATCCGAAATGCTCACTCATTCACTATGTAGTGGAATTACACAATGCTACTCACATCCTCTGTAGTATACCATATAGATTCCAAAGGGGGACTCCATTCTGGAGGTATAGGGAGACTCTGGCCACATTTGAATTGGTCAGTCGTTCTTTATATGGTACACCATGTAGGAAACCAAACAATGTTAATATACAACAGAGGGGGTGCTCACCCTGGCGATAGGGAGACTCTGGCCATATTCGAATTGTTCACTCATAGTGTACGATGTAGGGAACCAAACAATGTTAATCGCACCCTCCATAGTAAACTATATACAACACAGGGGGTGCTCACCCTGGAGGTAGGGAGACTGTGGCCATATTCAAATTGTTCACTCATTCATTATATAGTGTACGATGTAGGGAACCAAACAATGTTACTCACACCCTGTATAATACGCTACATAGGGAACAAAGCCACATTGCTCACACCCTTCATAGGGCACTATATACAACAAGGAGATCCCCACTGTGGAGGTAGGAAGACTGTGGGTGCATCTGAAATGTTGCTTACTATATAGTTTTACTATGTAGGGAATCAAACTTGGTTACTCACACTCTGTATAGCACTATACTGTATACTGTATACAACAAGTGGGTTCCCATTGTGGAGGTAGGGAAACTCTGACAAATCCCCATTCACTGGTGCCTCCATCCTCATGGAACAGTATAATGCGATATATACTTTATTAACACACCCAGTGGTACTGTGACAATATAGAGGTAGGGAGACGATGACAATCAATGACTATGACAATCAATACTTCATGAGACTGAAAAATCCCCATCGACTGAGGTTCCTTTTTCATGGGCGTAAAAAAACGAGGTCGCATTGATTAAGATGGTTTAGGCTATTGTGTATATCAGAATTTGGAATTTACTCCTGTATGCAGGATTGTGGCCAAAACAGGCACTGCATTCTGATTGAAAATACTGTAAAACGCTGTTCCCCCTCCAGAGGCACGAGACAAATCACAAAATCAAAACATAAACAGAACTTTGCATGCTGTAAATCAGGTTTTGAAATGCAAATAGTCTGTATATAGGACCATTTTATTATTACTTACCATATATTTTATACATATAGAACCTTTAAAATGAGATGTGTTCCCAACCACTCTGCTGAATGCTGACATGAAAGGGGCCTGGTGTGTGTGTGTGTGTGTGTGCGTGTGTGTGTGCGTGCGTGTGTGTATGTGTGTGTGTGTGTGTGTGTGTGTGTGTGTGTGTGTGTGTGTGTGTGTGTGTGTGTGTGTGTGTGTGCGCGCGTGTGTGTGTGTGTGTGTGTTAGTGTCTGTGTGTGTGTGTTTGCCATTCTGACTAAGTCTTTACGAAATCACGTCCTTAGTGTAAACTTCAGCGGGGAGCCTTTGCTCAGGCTTTCTCTGTGGCACAGGATGAAGTGAGCCTGCATGGGGCCGCGAAGCGCTGGTGTGTATCTGCACTTCTGATGAGCAGGCTCCAGCGCTGCTGCTTCACCCACTAATTGGCTCTCTCGGTCTGTTTTACATCCGCCAGTTTCGCTACAAGAGCAGAGTGTACCAGCAACCAAATGTGGATGAAAAACAGATTACAAAACTGCACACTCAGGTGAGTATCAGCCAGTGCAGCATTTTGGTGCCTGTTCATTTTGCACCGTGTAAGTAGGTGTATGTGTGTGTGTGTGTGTGTGTGTGTGTGTGTCAGTGTGTAAGATAAACAGATGTGTTTGTGTGTTAGGATGTGGGATAGGGTATTGTGTGTGCGTGCGTGCTTTCAAGAGGTCTAATTTCATACAGTAATTTCAACACTCTGACAGTCAGTTATTTTGAAGAATATGAAGAGCTGGCCAGAGAGGCAAATGTCAGTATGTTTAGTCATGCTGATGTTTGGTCACAAGGAGTCTCACTGGTTACTGTGCCGGGACCAGCTGGAGGAGGAAGAGACACTTTTGGCAGCTGGATATCTGTACCAGACTGTGAGGAAATGAATTCCAACAGTAATACCAGCAAGCCATGAATCTGTGATAAAGAGCAGCAATCTGGAATACTCTGGAATGTCTTCGTCCTCAACTTCCTTTTTTCCTCCTCTCTCAGTCCCTCAACCTTTCTTTTCTGTCATTGGGAGCATGGCGGTTAATATCAGATATCAGGTCAGCCAGCTAAAGGGTTCAGATCAGGAGCAGGTAGAGTCAAAGATGCCCCTCCCCCGCCCTTCCTGATACCCCCCTCCCTTTCTGATGATCTCCTATCTGGAAAGCTGCACTAATTGCCTATTTTGCCCTCTGTCGGCTCAATGGCCGTGACTGGCAGGCAAGATTGTGAGCTGCTGCGAACTCCACTGACACCCATTCATCGCTCCTTGTTTCATCTGCCGCAAGGATCTAAAGGGGTTGTTAACATAAAACAGCTGATTAGAACGGCAGGATGCCAGGGCTCCTTTTGTGATTTTGATGTCTACCCCACCGCGGTTCACACTCCAATACCCCTGTGTTAGCCCTTCTCCCTCTCAAAAGAGTGATATGACAATTGTTTGATGCTAACGTTGGACATTTTTAACAATATCAGACCCTGCAAGGGTGAGGCACTTACTGGCATGTTCTTTAGCTTTCTTCCCCTGTAGGAAGCTGAAGTTAATGGGTGTCTAGGCATGTGCCTGTCACATACTGCAGTCTTTTGAAGTGAATTATTAAGGGGTTGAGTTTTTAGCAGGTCCCTGTGTGTGCAAAGGGTTCAATAATGCATATTTTCCTGTATAAGGATTGCCTTGTGGTTTTACTTTTTTGTGCACATGAACCATGTCCTCTCCAAAATCCAGTTTGGTGCTTTACATTCAGTTTCTGTGTGTATGTGCTGTGTGCGTGATTGTGTGTGTGTGTATGTAAGTGTGGTTGTGTGTGTGTGTTTGTGTGAGTGTGTGTGTGTGTGTGTGTGTTTGTGCATGTGTGTGTTTGTAAGGGATTTCTCTCATTCCTTCTTCCTAGAGGCAGCTGCTTTCTCTCTCTCTCTCTCTCTCTCTCTCTCTCTCTCTCTCTCTCTCTCTCTCTCTCTCTCTCTCTCTCTCTCTCTCTCTCTCTCTCTCTCTCTCTCTCTCTCTCTCTTATGGCGCTGTGCTCAGGGAGCTGCTCTGCTAGCTATTTTTATCCGGCCTGGTAAAGGCAGCATGTGTGTCCCTCAGAAACTACATACCGAGAGAGAGAGGGAGATAGAGGGAGAGAGAGAGTAGAGAGAGAGAGAGAGAAAGCACTTATTCAACATCTATCCTTCTGTCATGTGCCACAGTCACACTGTTCCATCATCTATTCCATCACTTCTTCTCCACCACATCTTCTGTCTTTTTCTCCCCCCTCTCTCTCTTTCACGCTCTCTCTCTCTCTCTCTCTCTCTCTCTCTCTCTCTCTCACATTCTCTCTCTCTCTCTTTCGCTCTCTCTTTCTCTCTCTCGCCCCCTCTCTCTCCGTCTCTCTCCATGTCTCTGTCTCTGTCTTATGCTGAATGTGCCATTTTTTCAACCCTCACTGTTGTCCTTATCAGGCAAACCTGCGGAAGTTCATGGA
>CM050208.1:17405000-17425000 GCA_027475355.1 Coilia nasus
AACACCATGGCACAGATGTGCGAGTCTCCTACTTGTCACAGTAAAATATTATAAAATAAAGCAAAAATATAGCATAAAATAGCTAATAGAAAATTGTTACTTTCAGTATCCCCTTTGGCTTCCAGTCTCCACAAAATCCCAGTTGGCTGCAGGCAAACCCAGACTGCTGGCTTCAGAGAAATGATTGTGATCTGATTACACTACACAAGGCTGTCAGCTGCCCTAATCTCCTTGGCTGTGATAAAGATGCCAGAATGCCAAAATGTCCATCTGATCAGGCTCTGTCTTTCTTGCCAAAGAAATGCCAGCCTGAAGGCACCAGCATGTCAGGTGATGCCACTTCAGTGCAGGGAATGTGTCATTTCATTTAATCAATTCAGAATTAAAGTCTTCGGTTTGAACTAAAAGACTAATTTATTTGAGTTAGTCAGGCTAGCTTCACCATAGTGCCTCTGCTCAGTATTGTATGTCTCTACAGTACTACATCAGGGAAGACTCCTAAGGCCTCAGTTTCCCTTGGCTAAATGTGTTAGCATGCAATCAGTCAGTCAAAAACTGAAGGCAAAATCAATAGGTTTGAAGTTCGAACACAGTGCCTAGCCACCATAAAGTTAACATCTGTCTCCCGGTGGCTGCCAGAATTCAACACAAAGCTTTGACTCTAGCCTACAAACTCACTTCCGGATCTGCCCCCACCTATCTCAACGTCATACTAAATGCTTACATCCCGTCCAGAGCGCTGCGATCCTCTAATACGAACCGCCTAGCCGTACCCTCTCCTAAGACAAAGCGAGGTCACTCCAAGCTTTTCTCAGTTGTTGTCCCTCAGTGGTGGAACAACTTACCAGTTGCTACAAGAGCAGCAATATCCCTCTCGACTTTCAAAAAGCTTGTGAAGACCCTTCTCTTCCGAGACTGCTTTCCTTCCTAACAAAACTAATTTATACCAACCATCTCTTTACATAGCTACCTTCGATGTTCTCTACACATCTGTTAGCTATTATGTCCTCCTTTTTGTAAGTCGCTTTGGATAAAAGCATTTGCTAAGTGTAATGTAATGTAATGTAATGTAATGTAATATACATTACAAAGTGAATACATCCGGTCCACCAGGCTAAAAATGACTACCACTCACAGCTTTTTTGGGGGCATTTACATGGCACCAACGCAAGCAAAGATTATAGTGATGGCAATACCACACTTTTATTTGTAGCCTGGGACTGTCTGCCTGACGAGTGACTCCCTCTCCCCTTCCCCCCCACCTCTCTGTGTCTCCTACGAGGCAAGCTCTTGTGTTCGACTCCGCCTAACAGCATCGAATTACTTTTACACTCTGCAGTAGTTCTCAAACCACCAAGGCCACTTGTGCCGGTGCATTCGATGACTTGACTGGTCCCAGGCTGTGTTTACCTCTGCCCAACAAAGAGGCCAGCTGGCGGCTCCAAAAAAAAAAATGATTTTGTGATGGAAATGCAGCACAAAACCTCTATCTCCTCTGGTGCAAACAGTTTTTGGAAAATAGTTATTTGCTCCATTGTGAAACAAATGCCTGGCTCCAGATAAATGGAAGAAAAGAATAGTCTAGTCCTGACTGATGATGAAAAATTTGTTACAACTTGTTGATTGTAGGGACCCTGATAATGCTATAACTGAAGTGCCCTGCTTTGTTGAGTGTTGTTAGTGTTTCAAAAAACAGTGATTTGGATGCATCTTGCCAAATGCCCAGAGCACACTCATTGAAAGTTCTTGCTTGCTTTTAAATAAAAGTTTGAATTATGCCTATTCACAAAAACATCCTAAAATGCATTTACGTCATAGAGTAGCAGCCTACCGGTTTTGGCCACAATGCTATGTATAGCACAGTTTAATGCTGGCACACTGGTTGCCTTGGCAGGTTAGCATTTTTAAAATGGCTCCCTTTATGACAACAGCCCAGCTGTGCATATAGGCTCTTAGCCATCACAGCACTGTAAGGTTGGCCAAGTATGCCTCCACATGCTGGCTACACATCTCAGTCCAAACTGGGCGGGCTTTTGGATGTGATGAAGAACTCGTTTGGAGAAGAGGCTTGCCATCGACCAATTTGCAGCCACTAAAACACATTGTGGGCCAGGACCATGGTGCTATGTTCTTCCAAACCTGAATGTCCCAAATGAATTCAGAATGGCTCTGTGGCAAAACAGGCTGTTACAGTAAGTAGGTAATGCTAATAAGGCATGCCACCCCCCCCACCCCCACCTTCAAAGTGCACAGACTAACAGTACAGTACACACTTTGTGTAATTGTGTATATTCATTACCTGAGGTAAAATATTGATGTGTTGGTGACACGATAAGGAGCAATGATTTTGATTTGAGAATATGCTTGGAGAGTTTAAATCAATCCTCTTGTTTACAATGGTAAACAGACTTTGAGCTGTCACTGACAAGCATCCAACAGGAAATTATTGTCTCTCACTTTGTCTCTCATATCCTTTCTTCTCTTCTCTTCTATTATGTTCTTGTCCTTCTCTCCCTTTCTCCTCTAATTGCCTTTTGTTTTCTCTCTTCTGTTCTGTTTTTTCTCTTCTCATCTCTTCTCTTCTCTTCTCTTCTCTTCTCTTCTCTTCTCTTCTCTTCTCTTCTCTTCTCTTCTCTTCTCTTCTCTTCTCTTCTCTTCTCTCATTCCTCCTTGTTCTCCCCCTCAGATTCTCCTGGAGCTGGGTGCCTCTCCGGACTACAAAGACAGCCAGAGCCTGACGCCTCTGTACCACACAGTGCTGGTGGGGGGCGACCCAAGCTGCTGTGAGCTGCTGCTGCGAGCGCGGGCCTCCGTCTCCTGCCACGACGAGAACGGCTGGCACGAAGTCCACCAGGTGGCGCTGTCTTGCTTCTCACACTCCACACACACACACACACACACACACACACACACACACACACACACACACACACACACACACACACACACACCTCTCTGGCTTTCGTCTGCACCTCCCAACAAGAGTGCGATATCTTTCATCTGCAGTGCTCTCAGTTCTTTTCTCATAAAATTGCTGTCCTGTAAACCTCTATATGTGCAATCTACGATCAACTGTCAGTGGAAGCTTTTGAAATAGCATTTCTGTTTTATTAAGCATGCTTGTGAGGCTTTCAGCATGCTGCAAGTGTGCTTGTAAATCTTTTAATAGATGTAGTCATGCAAAGAATGAGTTAGAGGTGCCACTGTGTTGTGTGTTGTTCACACTTTAGTGCCAGAAAAATAGCTTAATGACCATCTTTCACAACCACACACCTCTGTGAAAAATGCTGCCTGTTAACAGAAGGTGTCATATACCAGAAATGCTTTCCACCAGGTAACAGACGTCTGCAAGTGTTCTGTGCCCCCAACTCGTCTACTGTGCCATCTAGTGTTCAGGTTAAGAAAAGAAAGAAAAGAAATGTATCTGAGGTTTGTAGAGTGCAGCCACAAAAGGGGTCATGCTATTTACAGCTTTAGTAAGAAGTTAAGATCCCAGCTGCATAAAAATAAAAACCCTGCCATGTATTCCTTCTGCCTGTGCATTTAACACAGGTGATTTCACTAACCATATTCTTATTAATAATATAATCATGTCAGTGTGTGACTTTTCCCTAAAAGGGATGTTGTGTTACGTCAGTCATGTTACTGTGTCCCAGTAATTACTCAGTCTCTGTGTTCTTGTTTCTTGTTTGGGGGGGGTGGGGGGGGTGACAGGCCTGTCGCTATGGTCACGTGCAGCACCTGGAGCACCTGTTGTTCTACGGCGTAGACATGAGCGTGCAGAACGCCTCGGGAAACACAGCCCTGCACATCTGTGCGCTCTACAAGCAGGTGAGTCATTGTTGGTGTGGACTCCTCGCTGCTATTTGCAAACCACTTCTGCTCTTGTCCAATATTACCACTTGGCAGTTGGCAGGGGACAAATAAAATGTTATGTTGGATTTACATGCTTGCCGTATAATTCAGAGATAAACAGTGAAATCGCTTCTAATTGGATGTGGAAAATTGGCTTTCATGCTAATAATTTAAACAGGGGAGTGAAAATGAAGCAAAGCAACTTTCATTTCATTTCATTTATTATTCAGTGTTACAAGTAACAGTTTAGTTACAATTAAGACCTACCTGACTCAGTTTGAAAAACTGGTTTACAGCAGGTTCCTGTTCTGCAGACATATCAAAGACCGGGACATCTACACAGGACATTAATATGAACCAGACACAGACACATTACAAATGCTTCATAGACATATGTAAAACTGATCTGGTAAGACGCACTTGCCTGACATTGTGTGTTGGGAGAAGTACATTGAGTGTTGGTGACGTGCTATTTACAATCTGAAAATAAAAAACGATGGCGTGAGTGTTTATGAAGGTTTGAAAAGCCAGGGCATTAGTATGTGTGAGTGCAATCCACTTGGGTAGATTACTGTTGATCTTGAGTTCATGGTAATATAGACGTGTAACTGAGGCAGTAATTTCCTTAGTGGTTAGAGACCATATTGGAAAATTATAAGACTCTCAGACTCTTAGACTCTTACGTGACTCTTTTGCACAATACATGCATGTGTGCTGGAACACTGGTCATAGTATATATTGTATGTTGATTGAGTTTGTCTAAGGTAAAATGCAGACCATTAATCTATTATTATGACCAGTGCTAGCATCATATCATATCATATCATATCATATCATATCATATCATATCATATCATATCATATCATATCATATCATATCATATCATATCAATAATATAATATCATCTCTTTGAAAAAAATATATTTTTAACACAGCACAGCTTCAAATTTGGTCAAACATTGTATGGTGTGGTGAATTAGTAACCCTACTACGAGATAAAATCATCCATCCATCAGAAAGCCCCTCTGGGTTTCAGTGCCCAAGCATGAGGGAGTGGGCGGGAATTGGGAAGTCAATGACATCATCAGGACATTATTCACTGTGATGCACACATGCCTCTTTTGCCTTTGGCATGACTATAGACTGTCTTGACTACAGTAAGGACAAAAAGGACAAAAACACACACATGAGAAGCTCACTGCTGTTCCAACAAATGCTGCAGTCAGACCTACAGATTGTGTCTCTTGGACCAATATGGATTTCTAATATTAATTTGTAATGTTGCAGGTAACCCATGTCACAAAGAAATGTGATTTTGAGTACATTATGTAATATATTTTGGGACTATTTTGTGATTTTATATATTTTTTTGTTATGGGTTCTTATAGAACACCCAGTATTTTATGAGGTTTGCTACCAAAAGAAGCACAATCTTAGGCTACCATGTTACCACAGTTTTGAGAGGGTCCTAAGGGGAGGTATGTAGCTCGGGCGATATTCCTTGTTCGGCTTCCCTGCCACAGATTGCTCCACCAACAGCAATCAAATAAGATTAGCTGTAATTATGGCACTCTAATTGCGTCACAATTTATCTTTTGAATAAACACACATGCGCAAACATGACTCCCCCCTCTGAGACGGAGGCAGTGGGAAGCAGCGGGTGGTTGATTTCCAGATGGTGCATGTCTGCTAGGCTAGTGGGGTGATGTTTGACTAATGACCCTTTAGTACCTGTAGCAGAGGGGGGCATTCTTCAAAAGGCTAGTCCTAGGCAACATAGATTGCACCACCACAGCTGTTTCGTGGGCCTTACACAGACCAATGCCAAGACTGGGCACAGGCGCAGAACTTCTAACATCGGTTCAGTATGTATTGTTCACATCACAATTGAAAGTTACTCATTTATTTGATGTACACTAATAAGCTGTGTCTGGTAGGCAATACAGAATGCACCACCATAGCGGTTCCTTTGGCTTTCTGGCAGGATCAGACTTCAGACTTTTCTTTTTTTTCTTTTTTTTTGGTGTTTCATTAATGTTGTTTATGATTGAGCTTGTCATACTACACGATCAGAGAACCCTAAATTTGTGCAGCATCTTGTTCAGGAAACCATGGCCACATTACAAGACAATCTGTTTTCATCATGGGTTCCCTTGACTGCTGGTGACAGAAGCCCTGATGTCAAAAATGGACACTTAGTGTGAATTCTGACAGGGTAGTCTTTTCATCGTGGTGTCATAGAATGTCACAGACATAAATTGCTGGCTTTTAAGTATCTCACATTGTAAGACTAATTCTATGATCGGATACAGTTGTTTACAATGCTGGAAATGTGTAGATGACAAATTCATAGCTGATGTAATGTAATCTGACCAGGTTATTGGTGAGAACAATACCAAGACTGGGCAGAGGTTCAGTCCCTCTCTCAGAACTTCTAACACTAATACTGTCCAGTCTGTATTAATGTACAGTTAGTTATTTAAGATATTTCAGGTAATACATTTTAAGTTACAAATTTATTTTATGTACATTGATAAGGTTAATCTTGAATTGTCATGTAATTATTTTTCATTGTTTCTAAACGTAGAAATAGGCAACTGACATGATTAAATAGGTCTTGTAGCTAATTTTTATATATGTCTGATTATTCATGGCTTACACTGCCAGTAACAGTAGAGATAGCATTTCGTGTGGAGGTGGGATGAGCTGCTGCAGAGATGTGTGTGTATATGTGTGTGTGTGTGTGTGTGTGTGTGTGTGCGCGTGTGTGTGTGTGTGTCTGTATTTTTGTATATGTGTGTGTATGTGTGTCAGATAGAGAGAGAAAGCGAGAGCAAGAAAGAGAGAGAGAGAGAGAGAGAGTGTAAGCATGTGTTCGTGTGTGTGTGTGTGTGTGTGTGTGTGTGTGTGTGTGTGTGTGTGTGTGTGTGTGTGTGTGTGTGTGTGTGTGTGTGTGTGTGTGTGTCTGTATTTTTGTATTTGTGTGTGTGTGTGTCAGATAGAGAGAGAAAGCGAGAGCAAGAAAGAGAGAGAGAGAGAGTGAGAGACAGAGAGAGAGAGAGAGAGAGTGAGAGAGAGAGAGAGAGAGAGAGAGAGAGAGAGAGAGAGAGAGAGAGAGAGAGTAAGCATGTGTTTGTGTGTGTGTGTGTGTGTTCGTGTGTCTGTGTGTGTGTGTGTGTCTGTGTGTGTATCTGTGTTCATGGTGAAACATTCTGTGGGTGGGCTGCTGAATCCAGCTGGAAGAAGTGGGCTGTAGAGCCACTGTACCATCGCTCTACAAGCCTGCTCTCTTCTCCTCTTTTTTTTCTCCTCCGCTCCCTCTCATGCCTGTGTGAGCAGACAGACATTCACCTGTTTGCACACAAGACCGGTGTGGGTGAAGTGGCCCAATCTCTTCTCTTGAGCCACAGAGTAGGCATATCGTCCAAATGACAAACGGCAGGGTGTAAAAATCTGTCTTAGAGTCAAATGCGAGGAATTGTTGATTGAACCAGAGCTTGTTGTAGAAGAAATATTTCAACTATGCTTTCCTTTTCCTTTCCTGCTTGAAGGAAAACTGTGCAAGAGTTTTGCTGGTGCGTGGAGCCAATAAGGGAGTCAAGAACCACAGAGGACAAACCCCTTTTCAGGTGAGGACCCTTATTTACTTCTACCTGTATTATGCTGCTTGATGCCATGCATTAGCTAGTCAAAGCCACTCGTGTTAGTCATATAAAGCTGTTTTGAGGATAAATGTGAATGTATTTTTTTCGGTAGTGTAATAACATTTTAGGCTGTTCAGGCACATATGGTCAGCAGTCAGAAGAGATTATCTGATATGTGCTGTTGAAAAATTGATTTTTATTTTTTTTATTTCACAACACTACTGACAAATCTGCCTCTCTAATGACATGTGCTCTTACGTAACAGCATTTTTAGAGGGAAAAATGCAGTTTTTATGCTGACTTTGCACGTCATCAAAGAAATCAGTCAAAAGACTGATCCATGCACAATATGTGAATCCTGCCTTGGGCTCCTCAACTTAAGATGAGTAAGAGTAGCTGCCAATCACTAGTTGCATCAGGCTCATGCTATCTGTGCACATCCGAGTGCTGTGTTGTTTATTTTTTAAAACAAATTACTGTGTAAACACTCCCAGAGGGAGTAAAATCAACAGTCATGCTGGAGTAGGTTTTGCTTTGGTGTGTTCCTCTGGGTTCTTCTCAGCACGGAGTCTGCCTGTCTCTCTCGTCAGAGATCAGCCCACTAAGCCTTGACTCCGTTTGTCAGAGTCCTTAAATATTCTGTTTCTGGGGCTAGCCCTCTGGTGTTTATGTGCATTCTCCTCGCTATCTTTTAAAAGCTCGGAGAACGTCACGGTTTGGTCCGCATCTATCCACTTGGCCAGCTCGTTGGCTTTGCAGTTCAGACTCATATTACGCATACTGCACACAGCTCAAATGAGGTCTCTCTTGCTTTTCTGCTGCCTAAATTCCGGTCTCATTTGAGGGCTTCACAAAGCATTAGTCTTTTCCTAATGAATGACTTCTTCAGGATGCCTGGTGGTTGAAAAAGATCATGATTGGGAAAACAGACCCAAAAAAAAGGTTATGTTTGTTCCTTGTGCTTCTGCCTTCATACCACCAGACCCCCCCCTACACCATGACCCTCTCTGCTTAGCTGCCAATACTTGTGTCATTACTATCAATGTTTAACAACAATCCTCTTTACGTAAAACAGTCTTTTGCAATCTGTAAAGACACAACAGAGCTACAGCTCATGGAAGCTGTAAGTTACAATTTGTTAAGTAGGCTAACCCCAAAAACTTTTACAGCATGTTTTTCCGAATCAAAGTCTAAACACTGAAAGACTTCGAATGTAGAGCTTATACAACAGCTTGCTGTTGAAATAAATAAACATAAGTCTACAGTTGTTTTCACAAACTGTGAGGAGATGATAAAAGAATCCCTTAGTCAGCTTATGAATGTGTGATCCTAGACAACCGTCAGGTTTGTGTGTGTGCTTTTATCCTATTTGGCAGAGGCTGAGAGGGATGATGGTGTGTACTGTGTTCTGAGGCTCTCCTCTGTTACGCTGTCACCCGCTGTGCTATTTAACAGCAGTTCAGAGCTCTTTTGTACGATCCTAGAATACACCATTTGTTGTATCCTTATTAGCTCTTATGTATATGAGTAACTAATTTGTCAGTAGTGACAAGTGGCTTATTTACATTTAGAAACATTGTCACTGATTGGAATAAAAATATTAACTTCCTGAAGATAGTTACTGTCATTATGGAAGTGGACAGTGAATTTTTCTGTTGTGTTTTACCAGTGAGTTTAGAGACATGCATGTCTCTGATCCAGAAGATGAATGATGTTTTTTAGGTTATTTACCTTTTTATGTGTAAGAATTTGTTCATTCTTCTGGCATCAATTGGTGCCCTCTCAAATGCTCTTTTTTTGCTTTAGGTTTTTCGGGATGCACCTAGATCCTTTACTGGATCGTAAGATATTTCATTTTCAGTGCAGAAGAGGCCTTGTCATTAAATTTTATGCAAGGGCTTTATAATACAGTCTTTTGCACAACACTTAAGATGCAGGACATATTATGCAAGAGCAATCAGGGTATGGTATCTCTGGGGTCAGCCAGAATGCTGTTGACTCAGCTATTGTGCTGACACTCTCCACCCACTGGAAAAGTTCTCATTTGGGCTTTATCTTGTTTACACCAGCGCTCATCTTGCATATGTGATGTCGACTGGATGTCTCATTAGGCAGTAATTTGGTTCTGTAATGGCTCCCCCATGCAAGGATAGATAGATGGATGTAGGATGATAGAAAGATGGAGAAGTAATAGGGACAGAAGGGTAGAAAATGAAGTAACACTTTATTTTATGGTTCCTTTTACAGTATATCGAACAACAATATTATGTACTCACACTATACCGAACACTAACCTAATCCTAGCCCTTTGATACAGTGTAAAGGCATGATGTTGCATGTTGTTACAATGTTTGTTACGCTGTAAGAGTGAAGGTTCAAAAAACACTGAACAGTGATCAATCTTAAACTGTTTAAGAGTAATCAGTGTGTGGTGTTTTTTGATCCTTCGCTATTGGAAGATACTTACCTGCCTTACTTGCACCTGTGTCACAGAAGGCCTGTGCACATGGACACCTATGGACTTTGTTACACTGTACTTATGTAGGTGCACTGTAACAGCAAAGTCTATCCGAAAATGAATAGATGTTTTTTTATTGGTCCTGGACCGTACTATGTATAATGTCTAATGAGTGCTGTGTTTGCCCTCTTTAAGGTGGCCATTATTGCTGGAAACTTTGAACTCGCCGAATACATCAAAAACCACAAGGAGGCTGATATTGGTGAGTTGTGTCCACAAGTTTTCATTGCACATGGTGGTTTTAGGAGAAACAATGTGGCTTTTGATCTGGTCTTTGTTTCAAAGTTCTTAAGTTGAACCCCTAAGAAAGAATGTGCAGGGAGGCCTGCCATCAATCCAATCGGATTCTCAAAAAGTCTTATACTGTTTATTTTCTCTAAGTAAGTTTTAGAAGAAACATGTCAAAGTCAATAAGATCTTATTTATTTAAAGGAGACAAAGATAAGACAAACAACAATAGTGTGTGAAGGGCAGGTTATGGTAAGTAGTGATAAATGACGAGAGTAGAAATATAAATGGTGCAAACACTAGCGTAATGACAATGGGTATGAACAATTTACAAGTGACAGGTGAACTGAGGTCAGCAAATACCATTGCGGGGAAATGGCTGCCTATGCGCTCTGCACATGCAGATGTGCAAGCAGCACCACTCACTCTACGGCAGCCTCTTGTAGGCAAATGTCTTCATATGTCAACTTAACCCCATCATTTTGAATGCTACACTAAAGAGCATTTCACTCATCTCTTTATTACTGCTGGGGTTCTGGATGCATTTTCTTCACCAGGTAGTGTACTTTCCGAATTGAATGAATTTTTAGCCATTTAAAGGTTAAAGTTTCAGTATTTTTAATGTCAAATAGCAGTTAACCAAGATGAATCTACTGTAATATTCAGTTGTGTGAAAGCTTAAGATGTTCTTTTGCCATACCATATTGCATGTAGACTATACTGTTTTTGGAAAGAAATGAAAGTAGCCTACTAAGAAATTCCAGGGTTTCTTTTGAAAACTTTTACTTTCATAAACAAAAATGTCCTTTTCTGCTCCCTCAAGTCACACGGCGGCAAGAGCTGATTTGTCTGTTTAAACATTTCACATTTCAGCAGAGATACAGCTATACATTTTTCATTTTTGTTTTGCAAAAGTGTTCCTTCAGAATTTAAATTATTAAAGTGAATCGTGATGTGACTACAGTTTGTCGATGAATTGAATTGTTTTTCACAAAGGAAGCACTATTATTACTACAAAACTGTGCAGATCAGTCATTTTACATAGTAGTCTCACCCAACACATGCATTATTTTTAAGGCATTTCTAAGCAATTCTTTAACCAAACTAGGGCTGGGTATTTCCTGCAACCTCTTAAAATGATAAATATCACAATACAGAGGCCACAATGCGATACTTGTCCATGTCCACAACAAAATTCTCTTTGATACCTGTTGTAATTCTATATGACAGTAAAGACACAGCCCAAAGAATCACCCAATTTAACACTTCAACTAAGGCCCACATTTATTGTCTCATATGCTTTTAGTTTTTTTATGCTGTATAACAACAACTGTGTTGACACATATCAGTACAGGCCATGATATTAATATTTTTAGCACAACCAATAACCAAGCCTTCATCCTAAAAGTTACTGACCTTACTCTGGTTACTCTGTGCCTCTGGTCACACCTTTTCCTGCACGCTTGCTCCAGTGCATGTCCTTCTCTCTGCAACAGTGCACGTGCAGTGAATGCTGTGCCTGCCAGCCACATTCACCTTCAAAGCAGGGCCCCTGATGTTAATTTGGGACATCACTTGAGCTTTACCGCACCTCACCAGGGGCTGTAAGAAGGCAGCATATGATGCAGACAGACAGCAGTAAAACACTTCTCATAGTGGCCGTTGCTCTCTCTCTGTCTCTGTCTCTCTCTGTCTCTCTGTCTCTGTCTCTCTCTCTCTCTCTCTCTCTCTCTCTCTCTCTCTCTCTCTCTCTCTCCCTCTGTCTGTCTGTCTGTCTGTCTGTCTGTCTCTCTCTCTCTCTCTCTCTTTCTCTCCCTCTGTCTCTGTCTCTCTCTCTCTCTACCTCTCCCTCTCCCTCTGTCTGTCTCTCTCTCTCTCTCCCTCTCCCTCTGTCTGTCTGTCTCTCTTTCTCTCGCTCTCTCTCTCTTTCTCTTTCCCCCTCTCTCTTTATAGAAGGAAAATGCTGCGACACAAACCAGTTGAGTTAAAATAGCCCATAGTCGTATGCCTTGAGACATGACCAATATGGTGACTCATTAGATATTATTAAACAACACACACAATGCAGTAGTCAGCTGCGTTGTGTAAAAACGGTAAAATGTGTGTGCGCTTTTAGAAAAGAGACGAGAGTGAGTTGTATTACATTACATTACACTTAGCTGACGCTCTTATCCAGAGCGACTTACAGATATCTACAGGGTTTCAGTTACAGTCCCTGGAGCAGTGTGGGGTTAGACGCCTTGCTCAAGGGCATCACAACCATGGGTAGGGCGGGATTCAAACCGGCAACCTTCCGATTGCCAGACCAACTCCCTAACCACTAGGCCACAGCTGCCCCAGAGTTCCTGAGAGTTCCTGAGATTTTGTGCGGGTGTTTGTTAGTGTGTGTGTGTGCGTGTGTGTGTACTGGCCATTGTAACTGCCATCGTTAATGCAGCAGAGAAAATAGAATTTAGACAACTAGTACTAAGCATGTGCCTACTTACAGTACTTCGATCAGCCTTTAAGCAGGCCTTGATCAGTGGCTGCATCTACAAACAGCGGCTGCAAACCCACGACCTTGTCCCTCCCGCAACTACCACTGAGTGAGAATTTCATCTGATTTTAACTGTGTGTGTGTGTGTGTGTGTGTGTGTGTGTGTGTGTGTGTGTGTGTGTGTGTGTGTGTGTGTGTGTGTGTGTGTGTGTGTGTGTGTGTGTGTGTGTGTGTGTGTGTGTGTGTGTGTGTGTGTGTGTAATGCATTTGTAGCAGGCTATTAACAATATGGTGTATTTTACATGACATTGGAAAGTATCAAAGTCTTCCATGCTAAGGGGCTTATATCCCAAGGTTATCAATGACCACATATGCACAGTCCCTGGCTTTGAATAAAAACAGTAAAGAGAAACATCATCAAAATGTCAACATATGGGTAAACATAACTGATAATTATGAGGGAAAATTACAATTTTGACACAATAGGACACATTTTAATTGGATTCAGATGTGCTGCATCTTTCCTCATCACTGCATACAGAGGTTCTTGTAAGCCTTCTATGTGATTGCAAAATAACAGAGAAACTAGTAAACTTTGTTAGAAAACTTTAAACATATAAAATAAAACATACATTCTAAATGTGTGCCAGGTGTGTGTTTTGCATGCTTGTTTAGTAATGATTCAGCATGATTGTACAGAGGTATGGGCCCACAAACACATTTTAATTACAGCAAGCAGAACCCTGCTGGTAAAGTGTAATGTGGGCTAATCGTTGTGGCACTAGACCTCATTATTATAAAATCGGGTCCAATTTGTAATGTTTTAATGTATTATGTTTATTAAAACCATGGCACCCACTGTGATTTAATTCTCCAGTAAACTGACCCCATTTTTCGGGGTGAGGGCATTGTGGTGTTGGTGAGTAGTATTAGCTCTTGATGAAGTTGAAGACACCCACCTGCATCTCCTAATGAGGACATTTAGAGTACTGCTCAATTTCACTTCATTACCTCCCTGACAGGATGCTGAGGAAACTTAATATTATTGATGTAAATATGTTCAAAAAACTCACACAAGGAGCACTGCAGATGCTAGGGGTAACTTGCTTTGGTAACACTTTATTTTACAGTCCCTGTTACAGTGTATCTATATCATGAAGTACAGTGTAACAAAGTTTGTAACAACATGTAATATCATGCAATTACACTATACAATTGGGGTAATGGTTAGGATTCGGGGTAGTGTTAGGTATTTAAAATGTAAGTTACTTGTTGCTACATTGTACAAGGAACCATACTTACGCTATAAAAGGAACTGTTAAAATAAAGTGTTACCCTTACTTTATTAACCAACCTACCACCATGTAATGTGCACGTTGCCCATGATGCCCGGACTGCCCATAATGTCACATCACATCCTGTAGGGATGGTTGCTGGGGCAACCATAAATACACATTCTACAGTAGAGCAGACATATTGTTCCGTACATATCCATATCTGTGGTCAGAAACCTCAGACTTGTGGGGATTAAAATGTATCAACTAATGCAGCAATCTTAACTATTACAGATATAAAGAGTATTTTGTGCTTATGAGCACAGGAAAGGCTTTTAGGCTATTTAAACTCTTTAGAGGCATTGTTTGTATTGCTGAAGTGGTCTCTTCCGTGATGACGGTGTTGTTACATTGCTTGTTTAGTGGTTTCCTGCACACACAGTCCTTTACACTGAGTCTGAACCTGCATCTAGAGAGAGAACTCTGGAGACCCAGAGAGAGAGAGGGAGGGAGAGGGAGGAGAGAGAGAGAAAGATGGAGAGAGAGAGAGAGATGAGAGAGGGAGAGAGCAGCACTCTAAGGATCTGACCTAAATAAGCTTACAGTGTACTGGAGGAAAGAAAGTGAGGCACACTCGCATATATGCACAATGTGAGCACACAGCACTCCCACAGTAGTTGTCTCTCTCCTTCATATTCAGCACATCACTGCGTAACGTAGGACTGATATCTTTGAGAAAACTCTAATGCTTTTCATCCTCACACTGCTGATGTCTGGTTCACTTCGGCTTCTTGTCAATAGCTGTCACTGGTGTTCCTCCGACATCATTGGTTTATGTAAATAGGTTCAATACCATCAAATTAAACTGCTTGTAAGCCTGTTTTTACCAAGGTGGAGCCTGATCCTACTTTCAGCCTTAACACCTCGAAAGAAGCTGGGAACATTATCCCAAAATAGAAGTTTGTCCTAATTGTTGAGGTAAGGTACATCAGGTTCTGGAACTGAACCTCGGTTCACGTACTCTGTCTTTACTGTGACTCATTGAAACAATTTAATAAAGCGTCACACACACCACGTGAATCAACACCCCTACTAAATTTTGAGAAAAACAAAACAATTTTCTGACATGGAAGATGCATTAAAAGCATTTGAATGTAGGCAGCTTCAAGTTTATTGAACCAATTTATTTATTAAATAAATTGGATGTGTGCATGGGCTTTTTCATAAGCACATGGAAGGCCATGAATGCTGTAATTGCTGTCCAATATTCAGACAAGGCTGAAGAGTATTCATGAAATGCAGTGGATGTTTACTTGAAGAGGTTACACTGAAAGGTCTCCACATAGCGCACAGCTCTCTTCTTATGTCATCTCATTATCTATGGAGTTTTCCTTTATTTCCAATTCTAATTTTTCACCCTTTCCAGAGAAGTCAGATTGATTGTAGATAACAATCCACAGTGTAAAATTGATATCGCTGTCTGAATGTGTGCGTTTGATTGCAGCAAAGTGGAGAGTGTCAATGTAAACTCTCCAGTTGTGGTGGATGAGGTAAAAAAAAAAAACTGCGTACATAGTGCAAAACATGCTTTATTTGTTATAATAAAAAAATGAACAGCTAAGGCTACTACACAGTAAGCCAAATGTGTATAAACCTAAAGTATCTTCACGCTACAGCAAAAGCTACTACCACCCAAAGAGATGTGTGACTCTCTGTCTGCATTTGAAAGTGTTGAAGGTAAAAATGGGGCTCATGTAATAATTGCCTTTGATCTGCTGGGGCATCTTATGCAGGGAATGAACCCATAATGGCCATTTAGAGCATTTAAACCCAGGTAGGACCTCTTGTGTCTCAGTCGATCCCTATTGATTTTAATGAGTATGGACTTAATGAAAGGGGGGATGTTTGCTGCTGTGTTGGTCCTTGGAGTGCCCTGTAGTTGTTTTGAATACAGCAAGGGCTTTTAATTGGGAGAAGCATTTCCCTTTATCTCTTGCTGTGTTCAAGTTAGAACGCTACATTTTGCTGACACATAAGAGGATGTTTTCCACTATAAGGGGTGATGTAAATCAAAACAACAACATACTTTTATTGGTTATTACAGTAAGTGAGAGAAAAGACAAGATGGATTTTGGGGATATTCAGACATTGCTTTATTTTTATTGAAACCAAACCAATTGCCCCAATGCTTACAAAAAATAAAGCACATCTCTAATATATTACTATTACTATATATATATATATATATATATATATATATATATATATATATATATATATATATATATATATATATATATATATATATATATATATATATATATATATATATATATATATATACTGTATACGCCTGCTGCTTTCATTTGTTCTGGTTGATGGCATGGCAGACACATATACTAGCTTGTTAATGTGAGAGCGTTAAAGTGTTCACTTTACATTCTTGGCACACAGAACTACAGTCCGCCATGCTTTTACATCAGAAATCAGATTTATATCTCCCGTCGCACTTTTCCTCAAACGTGTCTGTCTCCGGCAAGCCAATTAGAAATGGGAACCGATAGTGCGAAAGGACACCCCACATACAGAATTTCACAACCAAGCAACTTGCGCTGACTAATTTAGACATCCTCTCGTGGGTTGCCTAGCAACACTAGGGGGCTTGTTTCACATCCAGCTGTTTCATTGAAAAGAGGGGGTAGATTCCCTTCCCCTGTGTCCATCCTTTCTTTCCGGAACATTCTCCCCAGGGGTCACACCAAGACAATATCATGATTGCATCCTTTTTTAAGACTGTGTATCGAGTACATAAATAACTTGTTCTATGTTGTTCTTGAAATATTTCTATTCATGTTTGTAGTTTGTTTTGTCTTTTTTTGTATTCCTGTCTTCAATAGAGGCTTTCTTAGGTCAGGGTGCTTGTAGTGCTGGGATACAATGTCATAAAACTCCCATATTTATCTCTGCTCCGCTCAATCTGTGCCTCCTCCTCCTGCTTCTCCTGAAGGAATGGAGGAAGCAGCTTGGGCTTACTTTGCATGTGAGAAAGAGAGGGAAAAACAGAGAAAGAGAGAGAGAGAAAGAGAGAGAGAAAGAGAGAGAGAAAGAGAGAGAAAGAGATAGCAAGAGAGAGACAAACAGGGAGAGGGAAAGAAAAAAGAGAGGGATAGAAAGACAGAGAGAAAGAGATAGAGAGAGAGAGAGAGAGAGAAGAGAGAGGGAGAGAGAGAGAGAGAAACAGAGAGAGGGAGAACAAAAGAGAGAGAGAGAGAGAGAGAAACTTGTGAGCGCTGCGCTCGTGTGCGGTGTGCTCATTGCTCAGAGTCTGAAATGGCATCATGTGGGGTGGTTTGTGTCACCACTGTGCCTCCCAAGCTAGAGCGCTCTCCATTGTCCCTCTCTCCTGCTGCTGGGGTCTGGACCAGGGATACTCCACATCCTTTTGGGGCTGTTTTTGCTTTTAAACATCTGGATTATCCAAAGGGCACAGCTAAGCAATAAGGACATAAAAAAGGGAAAAGATGAAGTCCTTACTGAATGCCTTCAAGAAAGAAGGTAAGAGCTGATCCTCATTATTTTAACATGTTGTTGCCAAACATCCACTTTGTACTCAGCTTAGTTTTTGTTGTGAAAGGTGTTTGTGAGTCATTAAGTTTGAAATTTTCTTGGGAAAGTTTGGTAGATGTGTTTGATTATTTTTGTAGTGGCTAAGCAGCATAACTATATATTTTAGGAGCTGCCCTATGTTTGTGCAAACTAGCTGAGAGGACTACATCATAGAATAATAGAAGTGAAAGACATTTGCTGGGATCCTGTTTCTTACTTTTGTGGTGATAATCCAAAATGATAGTGCAAGCTAGCAGAGCCTCAGGAGAACCCAAACGCATTAGCAGAGGCATCAGGAACACTGAGAGGTGTCACTCGAGAAGTCATGTCTTCAGAGAGCGGAAATTAATCAGCGAGGGATGGAACCTTCATGTCATTTAGTTCTCCGCTCACCCTATTAAATTATTTAATTAATTTAATTAGTTTTATGTAATTTGATGTTGTTTTCCTTTGATTTTGAGAAGACATGGTTTCCTTATCTCAGGTTCACAAAAACGTCTCAGGTTTCCGCAAAAAGGTAGATGATGAAAAATATCGAAGATCTTTTTGAGAAGTATATTTAGTAAGAATCAAAAGAACAATTTTGTTTGTTGGAATTCTACATGGTCTCTCTACTGTGAGTGGCTACTGATCCCCACTGATGGCACAGCACTGAAAGGGTTAACCGCTTTATGGAGATGCTGTAGAATGAAGGAAAGCTAAAGATGCTGTAAGAATAGGACACTTCCTGTGCTCAGCTGTTTCATGGTGGAGCTATTTATAATGATTTGCTTGTTACTCCTCAGTCCTGCTGATCTGTTCATGCTTCTAAGGTGAGGGAGAGGAAGCAGGAGTCGGGTACCACAAGAGAAGCAGGAAACAGAGAGGTGGCAGTGGGGGAGGAGAGGACAGGAGAGCAGAAGAGATGAGAGGAGAGGAGAGGAGAGCTTGTTGCTGTATCTCCCTACCTGCTGTAGTGTTCTCCATGTGTGGTTTAGGTGAATGAAGAGATGGAGGGTCATTTGCATGTCAAACCCCCATCAGTGTATCTTCTCAGGGTGATGATGATGATGAAGGAACTCTAACTGCAAAACGGAAGGTGCCCAGTCAACCATAACAAGCCTGGTTACACAAGAAGGCTCCTTTGACAGACATGCATAACACTCAACAGTCCTGCATGCTGTTATTATGACCGACTATAAATAGGGAGAGAGGCAGGCATGCAGGAAGAAAGCATCCTACTTAAATCTCCCAGGAAGGCCAAAAAGCAAGTGCGTACAAGGCGTAGATAAGATACTTTAAATTATACATTCATCAAGATTTTTATTTATTTATTTTTTAAGTTAGACGACCGTGCCTGTGGAGTCCATGTTGGTTTGGAGGTTCGGTTGTGCTGTAGAACATTATGCCACTTAATGGCAATCTTCCTCTGAACTCTTCTTTTTCCTCTGCTTTCGGGTGTCGGCGCTGAAATAAATATAGAAATTAATCATGTGCTTCCTGTGCACGCTAAGCACAGGGGGTTTCCCTCTGTTTCTCTCTTCTTTCCCATTTGCTGTCCCTCTCCCTGTCTTATTTTCTCTCTCTCTCTTTCTCTCTCTCTCTCTCTCTCTCTCTCTCTCTCTCTCTCTCTCTTCACATCAGTAGTCAGTATCACTTAAGATAATAAAACTGAAAAACTGAGCACCTGGCAGCATTTACAGCTGGCCACTCTCTCTCTCTCACACACACACAATTGGAAATGTGTAATTCAAATCATTTCATATTTCATAGCTTTCCAAAAGCTGCCTAATTACTGACACAATTCGAGACAGGGTTGGAAAGGACTAGAAGAAAGAAGAACATTATATTTAACTGGCACTCTTGTTCAGAGCAAATTAGGTATAGGGACAGTCCCTTTGGAGCAATGTAGGGTTACATGCCTTCAGGGCATGCCTTCAGGGCACTTCAGCCATGGATGAGGGTGTAGGAGAGCATTGGTTGTTCACTCCCTCACCCACATTTCCAACCTGACACCCTCTGATCTCAGGACCAGCTTCCTAACCATTAGGTCACAGCTATCCCATATAACAACAGGTAGATCAAAACCAAACAAATAGGGAGTTTTTCCTCACCCCTGTTGCTTCCTGCGGACACTAGCAACTCGACAGCGCCCCAATGGACTTTCTCGTTCCAGCGCCACTGGACTGCAAGAAATGTTGTCTTGCATGAATTGTGCTCTACAAGTAAAGATTATTATTATTATTATTATTACAGATGTTATTTTACTCCTTCTATTCATCCAGCAAGCAGTTTGTTTGTGTGGCAAAACAGATAGTGTCTTCTAATAGTGGACAGAGAATTTCCGTTCTGCATCACTTGTGCTTTGTCTCCTTCTCTCTCTGCTCTGTCTAGGTTGTTTTTGTAATTTTGTTTGAAG
>CM050208.1:17430000-17435000 GCA_027475355.1 Coilia nasus
CGTAATACAATACAATAAATACAATAGACTAAACAAGTATGTGTACTTGTATTGCACAGTAGGGACAACAATATACAATATACATACAGGCACCCAATATGGGCAATAATGTACAAGTAGGCACATGGTGTCACAGTGGGTTCATTCATGACATGACATTCATGACATATCATGAATTCTAATTCAATCTTTAGTCTCCAACATGGTGGTACTTGCAGTTTTTGGCATGAGAGTGTTGAATATCAAAGCAGACCTCCCTTGTTGGGTCTTGTTGTCTATGACCACCCACGATGCACCTGCACCTGTGCCACCCAACTCCCATACCCCCTAAGAGGTCATCATTACTTGCTGTCAGCACAGAAGAGATCCAGCCTACTCTGTGCTCATAGGAAACCACCACTACTCGCCATCAGCCCAGAAGAGTTCTACCCACTCCCTACCTTTAGCAGGTCATCATCAGCACTCGCCATCAGTGCAGAAGAGATCTGAGCACGATAAAGGCAGCGTTGCATAACTCTGCCTAATATAGGGTGCAGCGACTAGTTAGCAACTGGAATGCCTTTGGCTGTGACATTGCCCGTGTCCCAGCGGAGGCCTGCTGAAGCTGGAGCAGAGGGCACGGGTGCAGGCTCCATGTCCCACTTCCACCCCCTCTCTCAACCCAGCATGCTATGGCTACGTACAGCTTGCTCTCTCGCTTTTTTTCTCTCTCTCTCGTTCCTTCTTTTGCTCTGTCTTTCATTCTCTCTCATACTCTCTATCTCTTTCTCTCCCACTATCTCTCCCTCTATTCCGCTCTTTCTTTCTCTCTTTCTCTCTCTCCTTCTTTTGCTCTGTCTTTTGTTATCTCTCTTACTCTCGCTTCCTTTACTATGTCTCTCTCTATTCCTCTGTCTCTTTTTCTCTTTTGCTCTTTTTCTGTCTTATTTCTGCCTCTATCTCTCCAGCTTTCTCTCTCTTTCTTTTGCTGTCTTTCATGCTCTCTCTTACTCTGTCTCTTTTTCTATCTCTTTCTTCTTTCTCTGCCACTATCTCTGTCTCTATTCCCCTCTCTCTTTCTCTCTTACTCTCTCTCTCCATCTTTTGCTCTGCCTTTCATTATCTCCCCCTCTTATTCCCTCTTTTTCTATCTCTTTCTCTCCCACTATCTCTCTCCCTATTCCTTTTTTCTTTCGCTCTCTTTTTTTCTATATCTTTTTTTCTGCCTCTGTCTCTCTAGCTCTCTTTCCCACTGTCTCTCTCTCTTTCTCTGTGGACCTTAGAACAGGAGGAGGGGAGGACATAGCCACATTTCTGCAAGCTGACCTCAAAGCTTATGCTGAGATGCACAAATGTGATAACTGGCACATCTAGCTTGCTGCAAGTCTTGATTCAGTCATTCAAACCTAGTACGTGAACATATATAGTAAATATATATGTACAAACATATATATATAAACATATGTACAAAATATGTTAGTTCATGGTTGCAAGGCATATTCTTGGGTGAAACGTAGTTTAATGTGTTAATCTCTTATGTTTTAACTCATTCATTTTGTGTATACCACAAGAAATGATAATTTGGGACAGTCAGGCAAGCTGTTTTTTTGTTGTTTCCTTTTTCTTCTTCTTAATACCAGTGTAGCAGGACAGTTTGGGTCACAGACTATCAAGTCACTTCTATTTTTAACTGTAAATGTGAATATGGCCTTTAAATAGAGTGGTGGATTTGCGATGTTTGGACAAACCCCACAGTGGTTTAGTTAAGGTCCTTTTATGTAGCTGCATGTGCTGTTATAGGCCACTAGGGGGAACAGTAACACAGTTTTCCATCACGGGCTGTTAGTGGTCACAGACTGTTAGTGGTTTGTGGTGTGCATATGATGCTAATCAAAATATTACGGAAGAGAGGATAATGTGTGTGGACTAACAACTGGCAACACTAGAGCACTTGTCAAAAATGTCAACATAATTCAGGGGACATATATTTTTCTGACACTCACTGTACTACCCCCTCTTCCCACACACACACACGCACACACACACACACACACACACACACACACACACACACACACACACACACACACACACACACACACGCACACACATACACACAGCCACACACATGTATGCGCACACAAACACACACACACACAAGCACACACACACACACACACACACACACACACACGCACACACACACACACACGCACACACATATGCGCACACACACACACATACACACAGCCACACACATGTATGCGCACACAAACACACACACACAAGCACACACACACACACACACACACACACACACACACACACACACGCACGCACACACACACACACACACACACACACACACACACACACACACACACACGCACACACACACGCACACACATACACACAGCCACACACATGTATGCGCACACAAACACACACACACACAAGCACACACACACACACACACACACACACACGCACACACATATGCGCACACACACACACATACACACAGCCACACACATGTATGCGCACACAAACACACACACACAAGCAGACACGCACACACACACACACACACACACACACACACACACACACACACACAAATACCAGGATTTACTGGTATTAATTGATATGTACTGATATCCAGATGACGTATTCCTCCTCTGGTCATCTCTGTAGCCCGCGGCCCAGCAGGGATGGTCTGTCCAGCGCAGAGACCCCCTCCAAGCGCAAACTCTACAGCGCCGTCCCTGGCAGGCACTACGTGGTAGTGAAGTCCTACCAGCCACAAGCTGAGGGCGAAATCACACTCTACAAGAACGACAGAGTCAAAGGTAAGGTCCCCTTATCCACAAAAGTGTTAAATCCTAGTCAGTCAGATTCATGATGAGGTTTCATTAAGCCATTGAGCCATCCGGTTGTTCCTGAGACTTACAGAGTTGTGCTTTTAAATTCATTCCAGTCATGTGGTTTCACTTGCAATCAATTATACCAATCAGTTCTACAATCATAGATATGCGGATAATGGACCATCCTTTTTTCATACAAAACATACAAACATGTATGTTTGGATATGTAAAATGGGTAACATACATAAGTATACATTGTAAGCCACCTCATCCACACCATCACAGCCATTCCCTCAGACTAGTGTTAGCTAAGCATTATTTATCTTTGTTGCTGCTTGGATTGCAGGAGTGATATGTAAAAAAGAAGTATCTTTTTTCAATTCTGAGTGACGAGGTTATGGAGGGTGCTGGGAAGGAGATTGGCTTTTTCTACTTGAAATCACGCCACAAAAGTGTGGCTGTCGTCAGTGAGGTTATAAGAGATGCAGAGCTGGAATCCCAACAGACAAAGCAGATATTCTTACAGGCCAAATGCAGTCTTACATCCTCATAGGTTTGGCAGAAGAGGTTGACTATTGCCATTTATCCTTGTACGAGCAAGAGCTCATTTGGACCTAAGCCATTTTGTCATATAAGTCATTTAAAACTAAATTAACACCAATTTCTATTAGATATATGAGTAGTCAGGGGAAGTTCTGAGACAAAATAGAATATGGAATGGTTGCACTGAAATAGTACCCTAAAGCCTTTAAATAAAATGTAGTTTTGTTTTACTTTTCTCGGTTACACCTGTTACGGTCCCTGTTACAGTGTGAATACATCATGAAGTACAGTGTAACAAAGTTTGTAACATTATGTAACATCATGTACTTACACTGTACTGTACTATAGGGTTAGGGTAAGGGTTAAGATTAGGCTTAAGGTTAGGTATGTACAATGCAAGTAACATATTACATTTACATACACTGTAAAAGGACACTAAAATAAAGTGTTATCCAAAAAGGTTGCACAGGAATTTAAGTTGTCAATGTCCTGTCTGCTCGGATGGTTATCGGCAACCCTTTAGTGAGGTTCTGGTAAGAGGGCAAGATCAGAGACTTCGTGGTACACTTGTCAAGATTATGCCGTTCCATATAAGTGGCTGTATATGTCTCCAAAGTATTCCCGAAGTCATTTTCCCTTCAACTCAAAGAGTATCTCATCATCTATGCAATTCTAAAGATGCAGTCAGATGCCAGTAGAGTGAAAAATGTGTTCCGAGAAGACAGGTACCATATTTGGAGATGTGGCTTGGTGTAATAGCAAAGTCAGAGTCATTTGTAAAGGCAGAGGCTGGCAGTGATTGTGATGCAGTCTTCAAATGGGCCAGAGAGGGTCATGAAAACTGTCAGGCGCTCAGCGATGGCCGTGATGTACTCCCCTCTCAGATTTTAGCTTTCAGATGCACGCATAACTCACACTGATGTGTGTGTGAGCTTTGCTACAGAAGAGCAACCAGTAGGAGGTCCTTGAGGACACATGCCTTCTGCTACCTTCTACTGCCCATCCCCCACCCCTTCACAATAATGCACAGTGGCATTATGCCTGGTACAGCCCTTCAAGTGAATCTGCACACTTTCCTGACCTCTGTGACATTTTCATGGAAGCCAAGGATTGACAAATGTACAAAGCTGCTTCATTTTCTATTTCTATTTCTATTTCTATTTCTATTTCTATTTCTATTTCTATTTCTATTTCTCTCTCTCTCTCTCTCTCTCTCTCTCTCTCTCTCTCTCTCTCTCTCTCTCTCTCTCTCTATCTGTCTCTCTGTGCAGTGCTGAGCATTGGAGAAGGTGGTTTCTGGGAAGGCAGCGCACGTGGGAATGTGGGGTGGTTCCCCGCCGAGTGTGTGGAGGAGATCCCCAGCAAGGCCAACGAGGACCGGCCCTGTGAGTCCCTCCCTGAGCCCCCTCATGTCAGTCACGGTTCCCATTACACACGCGGGGATTTCATGATGACTGTGCTGACTGACCACTCTATTCTCTGCCAGAAGAGGTGCTGTGGTTGTGTGTGAGTGCATGTGTGTGTGTGTGTGCGTGTGCATATGTGTGTGTCTGTGTGTGTGTGCGTGTGCGTATGCGTGTGCGTGTGCGTGTGCGTGTGTCCTCATCATTGATC